>CM043023.1:13872257-14272155 GCA_023690525.1 Holotrichia oblita | reverse complement strand
TTAGTAAGAAATACGTTTCCGTTCTGGAGACGGTGACATGCATCATTAATTCAATATAATATTCGTTAATTATATATAACCTAGAAATTAGAAATTTTATTTAAAAAATATGCAGGTACCTAAATGATGATAAAATATTTTCAAACATACATTAATTCGTTGATCCACATTAATCAATCGTTTTAATTTACAGCAACGTAATTCCTGAATATAGACACCCTATTTTAGTTACTCAAGACCTTACAGATACACTTTGATAAGTAAGACAGCTGGCACGAAAGCCAAACGCGAATTAAGTACGTTCACATAAAAGGAATTTACTTTGTTAGGTGAATCTCTTCGCGAGAAGGCGGAGTATGGAAGGTATTAGTTCGCGCACTGACGTTAAATTCCCCGTTTGATTAAATTTTCTAGTATTTTGTGCAAATCCGAGTGTCGAATGGAATGATAGAATGAGCGAGATAACAGTTAGACAGTACGACGGGACGGATTGTATATCAAATTCTTCCGTTCATCGTGTCGCCCTATTCTGTGACGAAACCCGAACACGAGTTAACTCCGGGAGTTCATGTTATTGCGAAATTTTTAGTTAAATTAGTAATCTGATTCTGATTATTTTTGCACCTGTATGTGGTATCAATTCTAAAATTTCCGAAAATATAAGAAGGCGTAATAATGCCTTCAATTCGAGACATAATGGAGATAACGTTGTCAGGAAACATCCATTGAACAGTACCAAATTCTTTTAAAAACATGTTTATCATCTGAGAAAATGTCACTCTAGAAAACATCCGTATATAAATAATTAAAAAAGATTAATCAGATTTTACAAAATCCCTCTTTTTTCCATGTCGAGCCCCCTACCGAATTCGAATATACCTTTTAATCCTCACTTTCCAACTTAAAATTGAATTACGAAAAAATTATCCTCCGCTCAATTTCACCCTTTCAACTGGTCACCCATTCGCTAACCATCTCCTTTTTAAATAACGATATCAATTTTGCTTTTTACGGAAAGGGGTCACCGGCGACGGTAGCTGTAGATGTTTAGCATCTAACCCCCACACCCTCCATTCGGTCCACATCCAATCCAGCTTTCATTCCCTAAAAAGGCGAAAAAACGGTCAAAATTAAGAGAGCAACGCCAGGAAAAGGGTTAATATAAGAACATTAAAGTTGTCTCTCTCTCTTGAAGCAAAGAACCCTTAATTTCAATTAGCATCGATTAAAACGTTCAGTTGCCTCATCCGTTTCACTCCTCCTCCACCGGTTGAGGCTTTTGCCGAGAAGATCGAGAGGATTGGATGTATTATCATTCTCGTGAAATGAAAAAAATAAGTCAACAACAAGCAAGATATTTTGTCATTCAACCCTTCCTTTCTAACGGGCTCTCGTACATCTTTCTAAAATATAATTAACGAACTCGCTCTTTGTTTTTGCTCATCTTTTTTTTGTTCTCGTTGCTTGTAGAAGGATGAAAAAGACGGCATCACCTCTTTATTTTCGTTTCGTTTAACGCGGATCTACGCAGGCATGTGCAGAACAGAGTTTAAATGGAAAGAGAACAACGAGAAAAGCATAATGACTTACACCAATAATTCCTAATTAAATTAACCGTTTTCCCTTTTTTTTTCTCTTCAGTTGGAAACTGGATGACGGGATCGACAAAGCTTTTTCCTTCGACATTATCCTTTCTTCGCCTTCTGTAAAAGGAGCGCAACAATATTGGATAGGGTTAGTCGTGAAAGACATCCTCTTGATCTTGTTATCCCTTCTTTTTTATTGCGGTCTCTGCTTGTCGGGACTGATAGGGTTCCGTGTTTTTTAGATTCCGTTCTTTTTTAATAGCACTGATAGTTAAGTATTCACTCTTTTATTTCAAATGTTACAATAAGTTTATATTTACTAGAAATGTTGCTTAGATGATTTAGGTGTGGTGTTCGCTATGTTAAACCTTGGATCTTTTTCGTATTAAATTTTACTAGACAAAATAAAATTACTTGAATTTTACCAGCATTTACTAGTTTTAAATTTATTTGAAATAAACATTTTTTCATTAAAAACTTTTTTATTTTTTAATTCAGATATATCTTTCTTTCCTAATAGCCTCGCTTCAATTCTTTTATTAACTTGGAGCGTCAGCTAAAGTTTCTACGATGTTTTTATTCTGAGATATATTTAAAAGTGCGCAGGTTGATCGTCAAATGCTGGTGGGACTTCTTATATTACATTGTGACTTGACAAGTCGCACGTTTGCGAAACAGCTTTATATATCTCACACTCAATAAAAATAGTAATGTTGAATAATGAGATGGCAGGAAAGCAAAATGCTCGCCATTGTTATGCACACATCGCTCAACGTGTTCAGGGATGGCTAAAATAGTAGACGACAGATTCTACTTCCTTACGTTTGAAAGACAAGATCTTTTAGTAGCCCTCACTAATCAAACTGAACAAGTGAAGTCGTCTGTCGTTAGCCAAGGAAAAGGGTTTGATCTTTCCATCGATCGGTCTGAATATATGTATTTCATCTAAGCATCACGGAGCATTGAAAAATGTCGTGGCCAGTTGAAGGAGCATATTTCATTTCGAAGCATTTCGAATACTCGTAGTCAATGTCAACCGAAGAGAAAATACATACATAATTTGATAATTATCTGGTCTGGAATGGGCTTTTAACTGATGATATCAAAGTTATAGCTCATTCTGCGATTTTCTGGGATAATATATAATAATAAATTTTAGATTTGGTCACAGCAGTTGCACCCTCTAGCGGTAAAATCTATAACTTGAAAACAGCAGTTTCTCTTGACCACTTTTAGCATCGATATTTTCTCCCGCGAACCTAGGACAAAGACTTTCCGAGATACAACCGCTTACATCGCTTAGTGGCCTATCCTGTACATACATACATACCGATCAAATGACTGCTCTATTGATTCTGTATTTCGTGCTGTTACTTCTTATTTTCCTACGGACGTCTTTTTGCAAAATAATATTAAAATATTGTTGAAAAAAAACCAAACGAAAGCACTTTTTCTATTGGTCCTCCTTTTTAAAAATTTTAAATTTCGAAAAGTGTTCTAAATTAGACAAGTCGTTTTAAACACTTTTCCAAAAATGTTAACTCTTCTACCGCATATACTTAATGAAATAATTGAGAAAATCGAAATATCGCCATCCCTAATTTTTTTTCGGAAAATTGAATTTATAATGGTTGAACAAAGCTTGTCGGTTTGTTCTAAATTACCTTCCAGCTCGTACATATACTTCGTGCTAGAATTGCGAAAATCTAAATTTCGCCTGTGCGAAGATAATTCCGTGACAGATTGTTCTAGATTTATTCTACAGGGTTGCCCACTTGTTCTTCTTTCTTAAATAGTACGTTTAATATTGATTTGATCAGAAAATGTTAAGTACATATTCTATTCGGACATTTCTCGTTTACAATTTAAAAATATTTTGAGTTCCCTAAGGGGTTCAGTTTCATCTGTATAGGACTGTACTTAGTTTTTTTTAATGGAACCCCCTATATATTTTTATATTTTTGATATTTACATCGAATTTTAAGTCAACATTGTTCAGATTTTATCCCCATAAGTCTAGCCTTTTAGGAGAAAAAAATGTGTTTTTGTTAAATTTCCACCGAAATTACTATTTATTTAAAAAATCATATCTATTTAATTTTTGACTGGAGAGTGACCAAATTCGAGATTATCATAAACTAGAATGTGTTTTAATTTCTTGTATGTTGAGTTTTAACGAAATTTATTGTAGAGGGACTTTATTGATATTTCTTTGACAACCGCAGAAAAATTGGTAAAAATTATTTTTTTTTAATAGAACTCCCTGTATATTTTATATAATAAAAAAGAAATGGTGAAAAATATAAAATAGGGTGTTTGAAGCTATTTTAAACTGATGTTAAGAGTTTAAAATAGCTTCAAACACCCTACCGTTATTTTGCGTACACTGCCTTAGACAATTTGTAAAACTTTCGTTAACATTTTGTTATATTTCGGGCGTAATTGACCGGAAAACTTCACATATTCTGCCTTTTATGTCGTCGGAACTTGTAGGCGGTCCTTTGTATACGCGTTCTTTGACATATCCCCTTTGAAAAGAGTCAATTTTCGTTATATCCGCACTATGAAAGTGATATCTTCTAGCAAAATTGGCAATTCTTCCGTAAAAATATAAATAAGTTTGGCAGTTTAAGTGTCCATCAACAGGGTACCACGACGTATTGACCAAGAATTTTATCACACGTATTTAGCGACCATCTATGCTGGCAGTTAACTTCTCTTTTCGGATGTGGGTTTACATACATATATCAGAGTAATGGTGGTAATTGTGATTGTTCATAAACCCGTCATTATGTTGATTCGTCCGTAAATAAAACAAAATTAAGAAAGTCCCTGTCCATCGCTAATTTTGCGTTGGCCCAACGGCAACAACCTAAACGACTTAAAAGCTCGTCTCCAATCAGTTTCTGGTGCTTTTAAAACCGATATGGGTGAAATTTTTCGCTATTAATAGTACGCCAAACTGATGTTCTGTTAGCTTCTGCAATTTCCCCAATTTGCTTAGCACTTCGTCTTGGGACTTCTACTAAGGATGTCATGGTTATTGCTTTATTATTCTCGTTTAGTACTGATTTATCACGGCTAGGTTTAGAATATACCACATTCCCGTCAGATGCAACGAATCTTTCAAGAAGATTGTCAAATGCTGATACGTCTGGATGGCGTGAATCGGAATACTTGTAAACATGCGAAGCCGACAACGGATTCCTTAAACTTTCACCAAGAATGAAAGCCATACCTACTAATTCATATTTAGAAAACGTGATATTTTCTGTTAGACTTTGGACTTTTTGACCAGATCGAATACGATAATTTGTCAATATAAACTGTAGCTAAACCAAACTAAACTGACATATGTATGTATGCACATATTATGTCGTTTACGCGTTTCAACTATAATTTTCATGGCAATCTAACTATGATTTAAAAGAACTGCAAACTTTCTGAGTGACATGACATTGATGGTAATTATCTCAGAAACTACTGCCTTTGGGTATAGGATATGTTTAACAAAGAAAGATAGTAAACCTGTAAAGGAGTTCATGAATGATAACATATACAGGGTGTTCCATTAAAAAAAAAGATTTTTTTTCCAATTTTTCTGCGGTTGTCAAAGAAATATCAATAAAGTCCCTCTACAATAAATTTCGTTAAAACTCAAAACCTACAAAAAATTAAAACACATTCTAGTTTATGATAATCTCGAATTTGGTCACTCTCCAGTCAAGGATTGAATAGATATGATTTTTTAAATAAACAGTAATTTCGGTAGAAATTTAACAAAAACACGTTTTTTCTCCTAAAGGACTAGACTTACGCTGATAAAAGTCTTAACAATATTGACTTAAAATTCGATGTAGATATCAAAAATATAAAAATATATAGGGTGTTCCATAAAAAAACTATAGTCCTGTACAGATGAAACTGAGGCCCTTAGGGAACTCAAAATATTTTAAAATTGTAAACGAGAAATGTCCGAATAAAATATGTACTTAACAGTTTCTGATCAAATCAGTATTAAACGTATATATTGTACGTAATGTATATTGTTTCAAAGTATCCGCCCTTTATTATGCATTTTTTTTCGAAATTCAAAATGTTGAAATTATTCTTACAAAATATTGACCTTCTATCATGTATAGTTTCCGAAATAAATCAATTTAGTTTTTGTAAACAATTCAGAAACACCAATAAATGTGATGGTCAATGATAATCAATGATGTGTCAATTTTATTAGTAACAAAATGCAAAATGTAAAAAACAAAATATATAATTGAGAAAACTGAAATTTTGAGAATATATTGATGTACAATTTGTTTGCATTTTGACACATATGGACCAACGGACCTCTAGTCAATACAATACAGCGCGCTCTAGGTGTATAGAAAGTGTTGGTAGTTCTAGTATTGCATTGGAGAAACGCGAAATCAATGTGTTGTAGGAGGGAAGAGGAATCAATATTATAATGTACAAGTTTAGATAGAAATTTACTACTAGCTTCAATTCTTGATTGACCTAATGACGTGAATATGTGTCGAAGAAGCAAATCATTATCATCAGGCCCACGAAGTGGATAAAAACCATTCAATTTATATGATAAATATTTCAAAAATCGTTTCTGAACTCTTTCCACTAACAGCTGTTGATATTCTAATTTCGTGCGAACCAGAGAATAATACAAGGTTTTAAGTGTGTCTGGGTTGCTAAAGGATCTTGAAGAGCGAATAAGGAAACCTGGAGATTTAGAAGCAGATAAGCTAGTATCAGTGATACGCTGTGTAAACGATATCTGAGAATCAAAAAGCACTCCTAGGTCTTTGAACTGTATGACCCTCGGAATAATGGTTTTATTAATAGAGTGTTGATCAGTAGTGGTTTCAGAACGCTTAGTATAAGAAAGAATGGTACATTTGCCAACATTCAAATGAACTTTGTTCTTTACGTTGATAGCAATGAGATTTCTTTGCAGGTCTAAACAGTCTGACGCAGAAGTAATTTTGTTAAAACTCTTGAGGTCATCGGCATAAGCAAGTAGCGTACAGTCTAATGAATCCAAGAGACTATTTATGTAAATAATGAAAAGTAACGGTCCTAAATTGGATCCCTGCGGTACTCCAGAACATGCGTTGATCTAGGTATGATTTTAAGAACATTTTTCAATTATTTCATTTCTACCACATAATCGTACATGGTAGAAAGTTAAAATTTTAAAAATATATTCAGAACAACTGGAACAAAGTGCAATATTTTGAATTTCAAAAAAGGAAATTGATGAAATCTCGTTTGGGTTGTGTAAAATTGTATTATTTTCTTTAGCAAAACAGAAGAAACCATTTTTAGATTAATATTCTTAATGAAACATCTCTGACTCCAAATAATTCGCCCATCACCCATCCAAACGATGATGCAACTCTAACAAGTAGAGCATGTAACTTATTGTTGGATTGATACGTTCGTATACAGGGTTTTCAAACTTAAGTCGGCACTATTGCTAACTTTGTTATTATTGGAGCTACAAAGTTGGTTAAATAGGCAAACTAGTGTAGTTTTTCAAGCAATTTACAATGGCATTTAAAAAAAAATAATTGACGTACTGGGTCACGTGATATTGTGAAAAATGTAATTTTTTTAAATGGGACACCCAGTATACAGTTCTCACGGTCGACAGAAAATTTAATTCTGAACAAAAACTTTCCTATGAACTTTTATCCTAAAGTCAATAATAACAGAGTTATTGATGATTTTTCAAATTTGTCAAGGTGGCTGTTATTTCATAAACAAAATTCGATTGTTTTGCAAATGTCATCAACATTGAAATATTGCATTAAACCTCTGTCAGTAAGCAATTAACATTTTGTGTTTATTGATGAAAAAATGCCTTTCACGCATTTAGAAAAATGTGATATGATGGAATGTTACATCGTTTGTAATAAAAATTCCCTGCAAGCTCGTGAACGTTACGGTGTTTTATTTCCTACGCGCAACTTGCCAGATCGAAGGTACTTTTTACTTTTGTACCGTAAGTTTCGATCAAATGAAAATGTGTTCAAGAAAACTAGAACCAAAAAACAATTTATAATAAGTGAAGCAACTGAAATTAACGTCCTAGCTTTCTTTGAAGCTAATCCTAATAATGCAATTAATGATTTAAAGGAAGAAAGTGGACTATCTTTGGGAACTATTCACAATATTCTAAAAAAAACATAAGTTTGTGCCGTTCAGATACAGACCTATTCAGACGCTGGTACCGGGAGATCAAGAAAGACGGACTCAGTTTTGTCAGTGGTACATTAATCAAGTTAGACTTAACCATAATTTTTGGTGTTTGGTTCTTTGGAGTGACGAATCAAATTTCTCCAACAGGGAGAACAGCCACTATTGGAGTCGAGAAAACCCGATGCTTTTCCGTCCTTGTAATCCGCAGAGACGCTTTAGTATTAATGTTTGGTGTGGCTTGATTGATTCAAGAATTGTAGGCCCCGTATTTTATCAAGGTGCATTAACTGGCGAGAGGTATGTCGAAATGTTAACCGCTACCCTTGGAGAATTCTTGGATGACCTGAATTTAATGGATAGACAACAGATATTCTTTCAACAAGATGGCGCTCCTGCCCATAATGTTCGCCAAATTCATAACTTATTACATGACCTTTTTGATGGCCGATATCTATCAACTAACGGGCCTATTCGTATGCCTCACCGGACATATCACCTTTGGATTTCTTCTTTTGGGGATTTGTGAAAAGTGCAGCGTATGAAAGACGGTATGATACTCTTGAAGATCTCCAGCAAAGCATCAGCCATGCTATTAATAATATTGATGGTAGAATCATTGCTAAGGCTACTAGAAGCGTTAACAGGCGGGTTCAAAAATGTTTGGAGCAAGAGGGTGATGTTTTTGAGCATCTGCTCTGAATTTAAAATTTCTTGTTTTTTTTTTATTTTCGAAACTAATAAAATAACTTAAAATAAACAATACTGTTTTTAGTTTCTGTAAAAACAATCATCAATAACTCTGTTATTATTGACTTTAGGATAAAAGTTCATAGGAAAGTTTTTGTTCAGAATTAAATTTTCTGTCGACCGTGAGAACTGTATACTGGGTGTCCCATTTAAAAAAATTACGTTTCTTACAATATCACGTGACCCAGTATGTCAATTATTTTTTTTAAATGCCATTGTAATTTGCTTGAAAAACTACACTAGTTTGCCTATTTAACCAACTTTGTAGCTCCAATAATAACAAAATTAGCAATAGTGCCGACTTAAGTTTGAAAACCCTGCTTGAATTTGCTGTAGAACCTTACAACTACTAGATGATTGAAACCATTTTCCTACCAATTGGCGTCTCAATTGCTCTCATTGCTCAATTGCTGAAAGTTCTCTTTTCAATTTCATGAATTCTGTAAAGCAGGATTTTTCAATAATTTCGTTTTAAACCCATGAATTAGGTATTTTTCCTTGTTTACAAACGAAATATCATATTTTTGACTTTAGAGAAATTGTTATATTGCTAACAATAAAACCATCAAGCTTCCTTCTTTTCTCCTTTTTCACATTGTTACTCCAACATTCCTTCGTAATACTCAATCTTTGACATAATATATTTTCGATTATCGGAAGTACAATTGTAATTACATCATTCCATCATTCTCCATTAATATGCCCCGATCAATTACCGGAAAACCATTTACTTTAATTATATTTAGCCTTCGAATTAGAATCTCGACGGGATTTAGTCGCACGATGATGTCGGTGTGGTGGTACGACCTGATGGCAGGGTGCGGTCCGGCACTACCCGTATACAAAGCGAATCTATTAATAAACGAACAGGTTGAAGCGTATACAGACAAGTCACACCTGTTGTATTAAGGCTATTCGATTTTGATGTGCTTAATCTCTAAGTAAAGTCACGATAGTTATCTGATTAAATTGCAATTTTTAGATTAATAATTTATAATTTTTTAAGGTGGAATAAATGTATCTACAAACTTAATGCAAAAATCTAACTTTATTACAACATTTTTTCAAATGGTCTCCCATAATTGGATATAAAAAGGACTCGATCCCAAGCTACGTTATCACTGCTTCAGCCTTGTAATGCAATCAAGAAAAGAGACTGATCGTCCGATTATTCCGATTAAAAAGAGACGGCGGGGGATAGAATAAGGAAGAGAAATATCCTGCCGATAACGCTGAAAGGGTTAGTCGCTTATCTGAGATGTGATTCCTATGCAAATTAACAGTCGAAGAGACGGTATTTCTGATTATTTCCGCCGGTACGTTGTTATATCAGTACGATGATAGCAATTGTTTTGCGACGACGAATCATACCTTAAAATTTTTTACGTTTCGGGAACGCTAAATGAGGGGTGCATTTATCTCGAGAACGATTAAAAATGTAATATAATAAAAGTGATTTAATAAATGATTATTCATTTGCGGAGGGTTTTGGTTCCCCGAGAAATACACTAAATAATTGTAAGCATCCTTATATCTAGCTTATCTTATCTAACGCTTTGTTAGCTTCTGGATGAGATTTGCATTTAATTTAAAAAAAAATGCAGTCTACGTAAGTAATTCCTGCCATAAAATTCTCTAAAATAAATAAAAAATTATCAGGATAATCTAAAATTTTTGACGGTAGTGTATACAGTTCGTAGATGAATACATTCCATAGCCATTTATGGATATTAAAACACAAAAAACGCATTAAATTGATTACCTTATTGGTAAGCTATGACATCAACATTATCAAGATACAATCAACAAATAACCTTCTCGTCTGCCATGCTATCGTACATAGAACTAATAGTCTATAACGGTAACGATAGTCTTCAGCGTCAAGCGTAGGATATAGCTGCGGTGGCGGGGCGAACGACGCGATATAGGGAAAAAATAACGGCTCCGTGAGTCTCTGATAAATTCATTAAACCCCAGGGGTGCCAATCCTACTCTCTCCCGAATTCCCGAATCGCACTTGATATATTAAATTTATGGCAGAAACACGGTGTTAACAACGAATAATTTAATTAACGGTGGCGGCCGGGAGGACCGACGACATCGGCAAGGGGGGTTGCGGAGCGACGGCGAAGGCGGCCCCCCTGTGTTCGACGACTACGTCGACGTCGTGACCGGAAATCGAATGTGGAAATTCGAGTAGATCTCGTGTCACGACGAACATATATCAATCTATATCCGACGCAAGAGGATTGCTCGTCCTTTTGATGATGAAAATGACAACAGTGAGTGTAATGGGAAAATTGGTTTATATCGTATGTTTGATAGGTTCTTGGGATATATTGTTAAGATTTCTAATATTCTGTTTTCCCTGTTGTGAACCGAGGAAACGTTCAAATTATTAATTTTAATAATCATTTGAATCTTTTAATTGTTAGACAAAGTTTATTTTCTCAATTCTTTTGAGTATTTCTCCTGAAGCTAAATTTTTAGAACCCAGCATGTAGAGCATCTTATAATAAATTAAACACAACAATCAGGGAATAGATTTTCGTTTGTAGCACTTTCTACTGTGTATTTTAGTTTGGCAGTCCTTTTTGAACACTCCAACAGTAGTCGACCATCACATAAGGATCTCATCTTCCTTGGTATCGAATTTCCATAATTTTTAAATCTTAATCAAATCTCTCGCCTTGTTCATCGCTTACAGCATCTAAATTTTCGGGAATCGTATCAAGATGACTGTGAAGGAAATGAAACCTTATGCTAATGTTGCTATATGTAATTGCAAGTTTTTTTGTTTCCAAGAAAATTGTTCGCGACCATTATGAATGAAGTCCAAACTTCTCAGCTTCAGCTTTGAAGTTCATTAAATAGCCTAGTTTTAATTTTTTCATAATTTAGTGTTATGTTTTATTTAATGAAGGCAGCGACGACGGAGCGACTTACAATCTTCTCTCGTATGAGCATGACACGTGAAAAAGAAACATTATGGGTTATCGCTAAATCAAGTCCAATACGATAGCTTGGATGACCACAGAGATAATAATGAAGTGATTGATACAGTTTAATAGAAAATTAGGGAAAAAAATGATAGTATGGTTTATGAATAATGAAGATTCCTATCCTCCAGCTATGAAATTAAGAAACACTAAAATTATATTTTTGCCTAAAAACAGTAGGTACTGCGCATTGCCAACTCCTAACTCAAGGGGGGTGATGGGTTATCCACAATATTAAACTCTCATAGGCACCACATTTTAAAATAAAAAATTGCCTGTGAAAAGCTGAATTTAGGAAACATAATATGCAGCAATATGATGAACATTTTGAAGATGGCTTTGAAAATAGCAGAAAAATTAAAGTTGTTTACCAAAAACTATGAGAATTTATCGAGTTATAATCCAAAAACGAAGAAAAGTGCGTCAAATCAGCATCTTGGTTGAAAAAAAAAATGATAATATATAGGAGTACAACAATTGAAGATCAGTTAGTGTAACATTGTTTATATGTAAGATGGTGCTCCATATGACGTGGGCAATAATATAAAGACGCCACTACAAAATAAGTTTGGAGATGGTGTAATGATTTTCGAATCAGTTGAACTCCTAAGCCACTAGCTGACTATTTGTATTTATATTTATATTATGGGTTTACCTAAAAGGAAACGTATTTCGTAGTAAAGCTACCACTTGTGAGGAACTGAAGCATGAAGAGTGCTCTCTCTAGTGTCGTTGAATTGAATGATCGCGTGAGAAATTCGGAACCTAATCAAAAGAGAGAAAATAAAACAGAGTACATGCTCCTCTGGTAAAACAAAATGAATTTTCGGCCTTGGTCTGATGAAGCAATGTAATACAGAAAGCATACTAGACAACATTTGATACGGATTGTACATCAAATCAACACTAAGGAGTCCTACAACATCATTGTCAGTGTTGAAATGCATCAGGTATGAAGAGCATCACAACGATGGCGCTGATTTTAAAATAATGGACGTTATGTGGCGTGCACGGTGAATACACAAAATATTGTTGTTTCCTGTACTTATAGGACAGTCGTGCTCAATAATATTATTATGGCCGGCAAGCAGAAGCCCCTATTCAAATACATTTTATTCTTCCAGTATTACACATTATACTGGAAGTCTCCAGAAACTTAGTCGAAACGTCAGTCACGAAAGTCCAGACTTCGTTTACTTAAGAACTATATTTAAAAATCTTTTTTTTTGCGAAAGATAAGGAACGAGTTTTCGACAGAACACAAATAAAGTTTCAAACATATATCATTTTATAATAAAATTCATCTCCATTAATTGTTTCAGACTCTCTTAGAAAGAACAAAAGCTCCGACCGCGAGATAATTATCAAAGATTTGCTCCAAACATATGCAAAAATAGATATAGAATACTGTCATTGTATTTAATTCTATTTTATTTTCTTTAATGTTCCTTTTATTACTTTTTTTTCCAATACACATAAATATATATTTGAAAATGTATTTGTTGCATTCGTCACTGAAACTTTTCTCGGATAATATTGGTGACGAGCATAGTGAGAGATACCAACAAAAAATTATTGTTATGACATAATTCAGCAGTGCTACAAGGATTTTCAAATACTACCATTTAAATAAAAGAAATTAATTAGACTACATTATACCCCATAAATAACATAATTTATCATAACTGGGATTTCTTAACAAATTTGCATCTTAAATCTCTTCTTGTCTTGGTAGAAGTGTACAATAAATTGATCTAAACTTAATAGTGGATGGCCAATTTATTCATTATTCAAAATAACTTCAAAAATGTTGCTGCTATATTGTCCATCAAACTGGTCGATATTAAAACACGAATCTCCATCTAGTATTTCTTGATCACAGATTTTATTTCTATTACGTTATCATACTGTTTGACTCGATTTAAGCGAGCTGGCCAACACCACCAAAATGTAGAAAATATTGCAATTTCAGTTGTTTTATGTAAACATTGTCTGTAATATGTATTTGAAACCATCAGGATCGTCCAACTTAAATCTCTTTTCGTTTTTGACAAGGAATTAACCGCCACAGATTTGACATACACTTCTTTATAATGATTACCTTGAGAAGATATGTTGCATATTTCTTCCTCAAATATCACTAGGGCCAAAGTGTGTTAAGTAAGACATACCAACCTGGCCATGATCAATGAACGGTATCAAAAGCTACATTTTATGATTCCTAGTATGGTGTCACGTTTTTGCCATTAAATTTACTGCACTTCTACACCATATTATTTAATTTTTTTAATATTTGTGTGTCAATAAACACATCGAATGTATGTTAGTTATTCAATGTCTGTTTCATACAAATCTTAAACTGAAATGAATAAATCGTTTTACGAACATTTCGGCATTACTCAAAACCAATTTCCTCCTTTTTCCTACTAACTGCCGCCTTAAAAACTACTTCCCTTTCTTTCTCCTGCCATTTTCGTTCTATAATGGCAACCGACAGGACCACTTTAACTTAATTTTAATGATTCGAAAGCGGCAAGTTGCGGCAGATATTGGCAACATTATGCTTCCATTTCTTAGTTCCTTCGGTTTGGTTTAGCGGGGCGGCTGTTAAAGCCGCAAAATGCAGATCGTTTCGATGTATAATAAATCAGTTTTTTGTGTATGTGCCAGCCGTTCATGTGCCATTTACCGCGAGGCCCGTTATTAATCGTTCATCTGGGGAATAAGGGAGCAATTTGTAGAAGAGAAAAAAAAATAAATAACGCGAAATCGGTTCTTCCGCTTTCTATTTTATTCAAATTTTGTTTATTGGCTTTAGGGCAATTGCTTTTAGAAAGTAGTTTTGAGAAACTAATAATTATTATTTTCTTTTAATTTGTAGAAAAATGTTTATAACTGCTGACGTGGCGCGTGAATTGCTCTTGACTTCATCGAGTGTTAAACCGCCCGAAACCATATGGGCAAAAATGCCTGATACATCTAACCTTTTCCATGACATTTAGTTACCTTGTGTAAGATTAAATCGGAATTATGACATTTGTTTCCCAATACTCGCATTAGGATTTAGTGACTGACATTTTATTTAAAAAAAAATGTAATAAGCATTTTGCAGGAAATCACATTTCTTACCATTTTTATAAGGAATGAGGGTCGTCAATAGGATGAATTCGATGGTAAACATACCATATTGAGTGATATATAATAATGTAATTTAATTTATTCGTTTTACTTGCACCATCCTGGATTGTATGGTTCCCTCAAATATAAATTCCAGATATCAAAACACTCCTGAATTGGTTGCAGTTTGTTATTTCTTTGTTTGGCTCTTCGTGCTGCAGCATCGTCAAATTGTAAACAACGTAATAAGTCTTGGAATCGATTTCTACTCATTGCTTGATTGAAAATTGCACGACCGTCTTTTTTAACGCATATCTGTATTACTGGTTCATTTCGGGACTTGAATACGCCGATGATGATCAGGACCCCAATAAACACTTTCAATTCTTCAATTTCAAGGTTTTGCCATTTATCTGTCAAAACTATAGCCCCCTCTTTATTTGTCCATTACGGTTTGGTTTACGAAAATATAATAAAAATGATGATTCAATTGAATCGCACATTTCCTTGGCAAAACGTATAGGTCCAGGAGTTGACTTGATTATATTTTTTAGCTGCTGCTCTTTCTGTAGGTAGTTGCACTGGCTCCGAAGACCGTAATGGTGAACTGCCTGTAACTGTTACTGCAGATGCAGAAGTTTTATTGTCAGAAGAACTCTCTGATGTTTCGGACATCTCTTCTTCGACATGATCTGATTCGTTATCATCTGTGGATAGGGTATTTTCATCAAGTAATTCACCATCATCTCCGCTTACCTGTTATCTGCTATTTCTTCTAATTCACGTCGAGTAAGCGGTCTTTTATATCCGTACGACATTTTGTAAGAATTAGTAACCTTTCGTACACAAAATCTGTTGCAAATTGAAGTGTGTGCAAGTAGACGCCGTATTTATAACATACGTATGTAGAACATGTCATGAAGAAGTTAGAACAAGCAGGAACTTGTAAATGCAGGAGCCTTAGAGTCCCGGGTAGTACGTGATGCTAGATTTTTAAATTGTTAAATTCAAAAAGACCGTTCCAAAAAATATTAATTTTCAGCGAAGATATCTTTGATTAAAAAACATGAACGGGCTGCTTCTGTGGTCCCCGAATTTTATGTAACACAATCACACAAAATTCACATCTACACTCTTTCGTTTTTGGCAAATTTGCACAATTAAATACACCCCTACTACAAACCTGTACAGCCTGTATAAATTAAAAAGGACGGTTATTGACAAAGGAATGTCTCTAACGTATTTTGGAAGCTGGATTTTTGAGGACAATTGACAATCATATGATATATAAACCGTGCGAGTAGCAACAATGGCTCTCTTCTTAACCCTTCACTGTATGAATTTCTTAATTGAAGGGAAAGAATTACCAGAGAGTTCCTTTTGGCCTACTATTAAAAAAAACAATACGTCACGTCTAAATTCAATTAACATGGAAAGATTTAAAACAATTCTTATTTTTGTTTAAAGATCCTCACATCTTTCGGTGGAATGTGTAGTGTTGGCCCTTTTTTCTTCTTCGCCATCAACTGTTGCTCCACAGATTCAGCTGAGGTTCTACCAAGCCTTGTTTTATATTGTGAAGACCCTTCCTTACACAAACAAAGAGCTTTCTCAGACCTAAATTCGGAATGGGCACGGTATATCAACTTTGACATTCTGTGATTTATTGTACCTTTTCATAGTACTAGAAGGGTTTAGCACAGCAAAATTTGATACAAAAGTTACAATTTTGTTGTCTTTCCATGCCAGGATAGAAATATCTATGCCATTCAGTGCTCCAACGTATTAAACGCTGTGCTTTCTTTCTTCATTTCTTTTTCTGTTGGTAATTTGCAGCCTACAATGCGATTCCTACGTATAGTTCCTGCGTTCCCACGTTCAATATTACGGCAACGTCTTGTGACAACATTTGCTCCCAATTCGGGTTCATTTGACCCAACAATATTTTCTTTGCCCGAATATAACTCAAAATTATAGGCGTATCCAATTACTCCACACATCACAAAAAAATTAAAACCCCATTTGTGAGGCTTGAGTGGTAGATACTGTTTGAGAAAATGACATGCCTTGGAGGAACAAAGTTGCTCATCCACTGGGAGACACATTTCATGTGGGATTGCAGAAAATCGTTTATTTATTTCAGTAAGCAAAGGTCTGATCTTATGCAACCGATCATGGTTGGAATCATTCACGGGCAGCATTTTCTCGTTATCATTAAAATGAAGGAATGTTCGTATTTTCTCGAATTTGTTCAGATTTATGCAATTTCTAATTACATCATTTCCCGTCACTGGAGCCCAGTAAGATCGAATGTTGGGGGCATGTACTATAGACATTATGATACAAATTCCCATATAATTTTTTATTTCATGCTTAGTCAACTGTGCTCGTTTACTAAGATCTTTGTGAACGCTGAATGAATTTGATTATTTAACAATCTTGGAAATTATATCCGGAGTGATAAAAAAATTGAAAAAACTGTAAGGTGTACTCAATTCAAGAACAGCTGCGGGTAAGTTATCATTTCCCAAAAATGCGATCTGCTGTGAATTCAACTCTAGTTCTCCAGTTCTGTAGTAGCATTACTTGCTTCTGGCTGATAATCATCTATTTCTTGAAGTTCTGGAATATAGTCAGGATCGCATAAACTATCTTCGTCGTCTTCTTCGAATTCATCTTCGCTTTCAAGTCCATTTACCATTAGTTTTTCAATTTCCTCCTCAAATAGGCTCAAAACGTAGATCACATAACCTCACTGCACATAACTACAAACTACAAACTGTCACCTGTAGTAGAGTAAAAAATAAAAGTAAAGTCACACTAACATCAATATCTATGACAAATATTGAGAACTATAACGTTTTCCGTTTAGTATCAGATATGACACAACAAAAAGAATGGCTACACAGTTACAATACAGCTTATTTATTCAATATTTGCGGTTTGTATCATATATGGTACACTATGCAGTGAAGGGTTTTAAAAAGTCACTCCCCTCTAAATCTTCTTTAAACTGATATAACAGTGTCCTGGCCTTACGATGCACCGTAAAGTAGAAAAGAACATCACATCTACGATCGTAACAGACACCAACTAACCACCTATATAGAAAAAAAAGGGAAAACACTTCCCGAAGGGACGTCCAGCAGCTATGTATAGCGAAGACTGTAGTTTCAACACGCTTTTGCTGCGTAAACTATTACACTTCCTAAAATGAGATAAAGTTAATTTAGCTAATTTTAACTATTAATTAATTAAATCAACTGTAGTACGTGTAGAGTAATTAAGTAGTAATTATTTAGATTATTAATTAGTTTGGTCAATTGTATTGCGTATAAACTTATATGATTTCAAACATATAGCTATTAATATTGAGAAATATATACAGGTAAACAAAAGCAATTTACATCTGTGTATAATCCACATAACACAACATACACAAACGAAGGGTGCATTTCTAAGCATATTCAGCCCTCCTACGCTCTCCATACCATAATATACTCGCCTCCTATAACACTTTCGTATTTAGTAGTATTTGTTTCTCCCACCCTCCCTCTCACCATCCACCCAAAAACCTAGCTCATACATATACACATACTCCCCAACACCCGTTTACTAATACCCCTTCGCGCAATAAATTCGCGAAGAAGACACGTTTCGAATACACGCGGCCCCCTCAGGATACCATCGCCGCCGTTGTTGCCGCCGTAATCGCCATATACGGCCTTCTTTATCGGCGGAGAGGGCGTCGCGTGTATCGAACAGAGATGGCGCCACCGTAATCGAATATAGGTAGTTCGTTATGCGACGTCGTGGATATGGAATGTGTAATGGGAATCCTCGGATGCTCGGTGTTAATTTACCAGAGCTTATTAAATACTATATTATGTTTTGATGTTACCTTGTGGTGGCTGTTGTTGTGTGCCCCCTCCGAAGGGGATAGAGGGCGCTAGCGGCGTATTCGCAAGCGAGAAGAGAGGATCGCCGCAAAACAAAAATCGCGTAATTTATCGTTACGGGTACGTAGAATTAATAAGGGAGTCATGTATTTCATGTAATAATGCTCTGTTGCCGGTTGTTGTTGTAGTGTCGTCGGAGCCAACACCCGATCTGTCTTTGTTTTAGAAACGGTAGGAAACCGATACGGAGAGGAGGTAGCACGGTACCGGAGAGCGGTGAGTTCTCTTCGCTTCACGTCTACGGCTGTTCGGTGTTAATTAGGTGTGAAAATCGCGGATTTGCGCCCGTGTATTTTGAGGAAATTGATTGCGTATGTAAATTTCTGGTAGTGAGTATTTATGGAATGCCGAAGAACATGGCGTACAATGTACGCGTGTATTCGTTGGCGTTGCATTTATAGGTAAAAGAGGTCATCGGGAATAAAGTCCTTTGGACATTGGTCAAAAGTTCTTTGCAAACAACAGTTTTCGGACGTCCAGCGCCAACACCTTGTTCAAAGATCTCTTTGCCAAGTTTAAAATGCGTTGGCCAACTGTTTACCACCTGATATGAAGGCGCAGATTTCCCCAGTACTTCTACCATATCTATATATATTTCTTGGGGTGAGAAATCTTTCTTGCATAGATATTTGATAACCATTCTTTTCTCAAATGTATCCATTTCTGAAAAGTTTGGGCTATATTTTGTAACAATCAGCTCTATAGCTTAATAAAGCAGTAACCTTTTCACACCAACAAAAATTCATGTGACTTATCGAAGTTAATTTATAATTATGGCGTTAGTGACGACTATGAAAATCAACACCGTCTATATCAGGGGAAATAATATTTGAACTGCCCTTGTATGCTGTAATCGTATAACAACTCTTCGTCGGTGGATAAAAGAAACGACATTCTTTGTGAAATTTAGTATTCCCATGGCATGGAGCATAGGGACCAGATAGGTTACTCGCAGAAGAAAAAACAGATGATAAATTATCCCAATATTAAATCTTCTGATGGATCTATATCCCAGAGTGGAGATATGCCAATTGCTCAGCTACTAGAAGCATAATAACTTGACACTACAGAAAGGAAAAATACAATTGAAGCCCAGAGCCATCAACATTTATATTTCCAGATTTCATTTCGATAACAATTGAACTTAATTATCTGGCATGTTACCTTAAACTGCAAAAAGAAAATTGAATTTTCTGGAAGACAAGGTTTCAGTTCATGTATTTTGTCTTCTGCGTCAACATTTATTCATAGTGGTTGGCACTATTGTCTACTTTAACGACGTAAATGGGCTTTTGCAAGCTACACATCAAATGAGTTGAGACTCTTCCAGGACGAGCCTAACAGCAGTTTTATTATACGATGGAAATCCATTACTCTCTTTTCCAAGAGACCAGCAAGAGCAAAACATAAAAGAATGCTATCAAAATATAAAGGACCTTCTAGAATAATCAAGTATAAAGAACACAGCTCCGTGGCGATTTGATAATTATAGCTATATGGCTTGGTCTACAGCTAGATTGTACAAAGTACGGTTGTTACATCTATGACTGGAACAGCAAAGTCAACGTACCTATCACATTTTAAACGAACAGAATGACCATGAGGGATATCACTTGAACCTGAGTCAAATGACGTTGTAAGAGCACCATTGATTCGCAGCAATTTAGTCAAAACTATGGACCGTAACACGACAGCATTTTGGTATCTCAGAGAAAAGCTTTCGCATTTAAATGAAGGCAAAATTAAAGAAGTAATAATGAAACTAAGGTTGAACATCGCAGCGTAATATAGTTCCTGACAAAAGAAGGCACTGGTTGCTGTGTATGGGGAAGATGCACCATCTTATTTTCAAATAAAATATTGGTCTAAACTCTTTCGATGGGGCCGAGAGTCGATCAATGATGATCCAAAGTCCGGACGACCTGTTAAAGCTCGAACTGAAGACATTGTACGAAAAGTCGAAAATTTGGTACTAAAAGATCGGCGTGTAAAGATCTCTAAAGTTTGTATATCCGAAGTAAGTGTCCTCAAAATTTTGCATGACGATTTGGGTATGAAGAAGGTGTCTGCACGATGGAAACCCAGATTGCCTACACCTGAACAAAAACTGTACAGAAAAGAAGTTTCTCAAGAAAATTTGGCCGAGTTGGAAAGGGACAAAACATTTTTATCTCGAATCGGGGATGAGACTGAGGGTACATCATTGGGACCCTCGTACTAAACAAGAATCCATGCGGTGGGTTCATAAGGCCTCTCCACCACCAAAAAAGCCAAGACACAATTTTCTGGAAAAAAACTGATGGAAATTGTTTTCTGGGATGTTGTTATTGAATATATGTCAATAGGGTCTACCATAAATGGAGAGGCCTACGTAAACACAATTAAAAACTGCTCTAGAGGATAAACGCTCGCATTCTTATCCACAAAAAAAACGACCTAGCTCCCTCAGACTTCTTCTTATTCAAAAATTTAAAAAAGCATCTCAAGGAAAAGCATTTTGCGTCTGATAAACAACTCAAAGAAGCTGTTGAAGAATATTTTGCGAGGTCACCGAAGCAATTTTTTTCTGAGGGTATGGGGCAATTGGAAAAAGATGGAATAAGTGTATTAGTGTTGAAAGGAGTTATGTAGAAAAATATTTTTTCTCTTGTGTGCTTTTTTCATGGCTAAGTAGATAACATAAATATACGCCCTCATATTCATGGATCCATAGATCTTCAGGTTCTTCCGATTTGCACGTTTCGGTAATACGCTATCCACTATAGAAAAAGAAACTTGGAATTCTTTCAGAATAGTACAACTAATTTTATATGTAATGGCAGAGTGAAAAATTACAAATAACTGCCAATATACTGTCTTGTTATGAATAAATGGACCGAAAGTTAAAAATGAATCTATGAATTATAAAAATAATTTAATCGTGTATTAATGATATGAAGATGAACAAATTCTTTTGTATCTGTAAGAACCATTAGGACTTGCATTTTTAAACACAACTTTAATTACAACAATTTTTAATTTACGCAATTCAGCTAATGAAGGTCATCGATTATGTACGTATGTATTAAAACATTATTTCCATGAATAATTTCATCCAGTTTCTTCCCCTTGCTGTTACATCGAAAATCATTACTTCGCTTATTAAAAAGAACCTACTCTGCTTCGCACATTTCCGGTTTGGAATGTTGAATTATTGCATTGATAGCGGAATTTTAAATTTTCCAAGCCAGCGAGGCCAATTCTCTCTGCTAAAGTTGATGTTTTTTTCTGCTTCCTTGTTCATGACAGGCGAATACCCGTCAGTTATTTCGATACTCTCTCTTCGAAGGAAATTATAAAGCAGGAAACGTGATTTAAAAAGGAAACAAGAGCGGCAACGATACCGCTCGTTTACCTTCATTGGAAAATTATTCGATTATGAAGTTTTCTCTTTTATAACAGATTGGAAATCACTTTTAAAGCGAGTTTCGAGGAGACACCAGATGGAGTTTTTGGTAAATTGGGTTTAACTTTTTCGATAAAAGAAATATTTTTATCAGTTTGAAAATCGAAAGATTGTGAAACTTAAACTCGTATGAAAATTGACTTTACTCTCCACCCGGAAACTTATATTTTTGTGTTGTAAATGCCGAATGTAAGCGTTCGCTTTGTTACTGTTGATACTGTGGGTTTGGTTGTTTATCCATATCTGAATTGTAGTTGATCAACCCTTTTATAGTTGATACGCAAACCAAAGAGAACAGCAAAAGGAAAAACGGATACAAAATTTTTATTGTTGTGCTGCTATTAGCGGATGAATGGCTGATTAACTCAACCCTAATAGAGACATATGATTTTCATATTAGCAAAAGGAAAGGGTCGTAGCGCGGGCCAGTAAACTTTTACCTTAGTTGGTAGTCTATCGTAGCCCAATTCTTCCAAGTCTTTAAACAAGATGCTGAAATCATTTTGACTTCTGACTAATTCTGCAACATATTGGAGCAGGTTTTTCGACAGAACTGGACTATCTGACTTACTGACAACAACAAATGCACAACAGAAATATTGCAGTGGAATAAATTTCGAAAATGTTCGAAAGCCAGAAGAGTCCGTAGATAATGCAGAAAAAATATACGCGTTCAGTAGGAGTTCTTTTAGTACTGATTTATCTGGAAGATAGCTCTAGCATTCGCGCTCATACTCCCGTTTATTGAAGAGCTCTCCATTCCATGGATTACTCTTTCATAAATGAAGGGAAGAACCACATATCTTCAAGTCAGCCCAGACTCATCTAAATACCTGATATTCTGACTTTATAGAAAACACTCCTGGTGTATGAATATGCTCTCGAGAGGAATGCTGAGCTTTCTAAAGGAGCGGATAACGACACCATTGGTATTATTGACAGAATAATGCTATTTCTTACACCATTGGTATTATTGACAGAATGATGCTATTTTTTGCAACCAATCATCACTCTCCATAATGAAATATATGAAATGACATTAAAATAATGCCTAGGCTAGTGATTCAGCCATCTTTTTGAGTGTGATATTAGTTACTAAGTCATGTAGGAAACCTTATTGGAATTACCATTTGGTACGAATTGATATGAAAACAACCATTATCTTAGTACTTATTAGAGCTTTCGGTTCGATAACTTTTCATAAAAAAAACGAAAATGGCTGCATCTGAGTAAGCGTGTCGTGCGTGCTCTTCTATATTTTTAACATTATCTGGTGTATAAGTTAACGGTTTTATTCGGTTGTTGTCTCAAATCTGCGTTATTCTTCATAAAATTATATTTAATAAGAAAATGAGTTCTAATACTCGTTCTTCATCCGAAAAAAGAGATTTGGTTAAAGAGTGCGTTAATAGTATTCTACAAGATAGTCAGTTTTTATCAACCTTCACAGAAAAAGTTATAACAACTGTGGAAAAATACTTTAACGACAAATTCGTGACCTGTGAGCAAGAAATATTAAGTTTACGCAAAGAAAATAAAATATTAATTGATAGATGTGATTCAATTGAACAGTATTCAAGAAGAAACAATATTCGTATAAGTGGCTTAACAACAGTAGCCCGTGACAAACTAGAGGAGGCGGTACTTAGTTTTTTATCCGAAACGATGCGTGTAAAAATGAATGCCGATGATATTGATCGGTGTCATCCTGTTGGAGGGAATAAAAATGGTAAACAGTCCTTAATTGTAAAATTTGTGTCCTACAAAAGTCGTGAATTGGTTTTGAAAAACCGCAAGTATCTGAAGAAATCTGGCATCTTTGTTACTGAGGATCTTACGGCAATACGTTTTAAATTATATATAGAGGCTGTTCAACACCTCGGCCATCGTAATGTTTGGCTGTACGATGGCAACATCTTTACAAAACTGGGTGACAAGAAACACTTAATTAAGGACAAAACTTGTGTTGAAAATATGAAGGTCGGTAATGCATGTTCCAATCCGGTAATTTGAATTATCCAATAGTTTGGTATACTTTAAACACATGTTATTTACAGTAGTTTAATTGTTTAGTAATTACGTAGCATGACTCTTTATTTTTTTTTGTATTTAATTTAAATTAATGTTGAAAATTTGCCTCTTCAGTTGCTTATTGCTGACATTCTTTGAGTAGATATATGATTTTCGTTCAGTAGATTACTGCTTTGCAATGTTTTGCTTTTCTTTTGTTTTTTTTTTCCTTTTATAGATTAGTTTTGTTAGTTTTGATATTGATTTTTATTATACTTATTGCTCAACCATATTTCTTGCCTAATTATCCATTTATAATTAAAGTTGTTTAAATTTTGTGTGTACTATATCTTTATATATTTTGCTTTGTGCTTTCCATAATATAAATTTGAATTTTGTGCTTTGCCAGATTAATAAAGCTTACTCTCTGAAATATAGAGCATCACGATTCTTGTTACACTCATTTTTGAGTTGTATATCCAGTTGTGTCATTCATTTCGTTTCTTTCTCTCTCTACTCTCTATCTTCCTCTTCTTTCCGACTTTTCTTGCTTACCTCTTCTTTTAACTTCACGCTGTGTTTTCACTACTTTTTTCTAATATTACAGTTATTATTATTGTGTAAAGTTCACTTAACAAACTTTTCTTAATCATATTTACTTTATTACTTTACATTTTTAGTAGACCTGACATGCTACTGTGTATTTTGCCTTAACAATTCTGGTCATACTTTGGTATCTTTCTTAGATGAAGACAAAATCACTTAATATTGCCCATTTAAATGTGCATTCGCTTTTTAATAAGTTTGCCGAGTTTTGTACAATTGTACATAATTTTAATTATGACATATTTTTAGTCACTGAGACCTGGCTCTCCCATATCACTGATGAATCCCTAAAAATCCCTGAGTATAATCTTGTGCGAAGAGACCGACAGGGCCGAGGGGGAGGTGTGGCTGCTTACATCAGGAATACCTTAAAATTCAAAATAATTGATTGCGAATTTAAATCTCATCTGGAACAGGCATGGTTATCTATTTTGTGCAGTAAAAATGTTATTTATATTGGAGGTTTATATCGTCCACCAAATACAAACGTAAATGAATTTTTAAATGATTTTAATGCCACTTTGACCGATTTTTCTACATTATCAGATAGTATTTTTTGTCTGGGTGACCTTAATATTAATTTACACTCTAACAGCTACGACGCTATTTCCTTGTTGTCTATCATCGAATCTTTAAATTTAACACAATTAATTAGTACTCCTACTCGCATTGCAAAAACATCATCTACCTTGATTGATGTTATCATTACAAATACTGAAAATATTCACTGTCCAAGTGGTGTTATTGATACTCATAATCTTTCTGATCACTGTCTTGTGTATTGTACTCTGGATGAATTTGAGACTCCTCCTCCGCCTAAATCATTTACTTATCGTTCATTTAGAGATTTTGACAATAACGCGTTCCTAGCTGATCTTTATTCTATATCTTGGCATACTATTTATGACTTACGAGATATTAACGATAAGGTGGAGTTTTTAAATAATAACTTACGTTTGCTCTTCGATTTACATACACCATGGAAAACTTCAACATTTTCTAAACCAAAGACTCCATGGCTAACTGATAGCATTAGTCTAATGATGACCTTACGTGACAAAGCCTTATTGAAGTTTAAAAATGTATAGTACATATAATTGTCATGTGTAACGGGTTTTTTGCACAGTTTCTAAAAGTAGTAATTCTTCTTTCCCCTATCTTGCTCTTGCTCTATTTCTTCCTCGCTCTTCAAATTCTATTCTTCTTCGTTCTTCGCCCCTTCCTTTTAATTGTAATATAGTTTTTAGTAGTAATTTAGTGTTAGTCTAGTTTAGTATTACTCCTATAGTCAACTTGGAAGAACAGCAAATGCTGACAGTTGGCTAATTGATTCTTTGTATATATATATGTATATATATGGTGACTGTTTCTGTAGCCTTTAATTTAAATTTGAATCAATAAATCTATTATTATAAATAAAAATGCTATTACACATTATTGAATTGTGGAAACCCCCATAAACAATAAAAAAGTTGATGATGGTCAGAAAAAAACCGAGACGTCATAGAAAAACACTATTAACTCTTTAACTTTTTATGGGGGAATTAAAAATTCGAATCGACTTACCATTCGCTATTGAGGGCAAAGTGATTAACAACGCGGCATTATGAAAAGACGGGATAATGCTGTTACATACCCATGTACACACAAAAAATGCTACTAACTAAGCACCTACTACACATACAACTAGAGGATAGAAAGTGTCCTTAAGAACGTGTTTCTAATTTTTCTTTCCAAGGCCAAGTTAATGTGCCATTGATAAAAACAGAAAATCATGTTTTTTTCGTTTCGTTCAAAGACATTTTGAAGGTCATTTATTGCCGATCCATTTTTTATCTGATTTGATAGCAAGCGGTAAATTTAACAACTTTACCGAATTTAAATCTGTCCTCTATCTTCCATAATAAGCTAGATGCCCATAATGAGGGTCGAAAATGAATCAGCCTGTATATCAGAGACCTTTGTCCTCACTTTCTACATCATTATCTTTAACCCAATGCATAGTTCTTTTAAATATTGATATGCAAACTATATCGTATATATGCAGTACATCTCCACGAATAGGACGAATCCGTAAGGTTCTAAAGTCAATGCCTTAGGCATAATCTTGTACATGATGTAATTTCAAGTGTGCTTGGTATAACAACAGCTATCAAAGTTGCTGCTTTTTTCAAGTAATGTATAAAAAAGCCAAATATACATTTTAAAATCATCTGATACCCTTATAAAACGCCAAAACTACCGTTGGTAATAATATAACTTTCTGTATTTTGCTTCCTTTGTCCAGAAGTAATTCTGAAGAATTTCGGCTCTGTATTTTGGTTGGCTATACTGTGGTTAAGTGATAAAATTTTGATAGACTACTCACATTAGCTGAAGGTAGATTTTCACGATAATAGTTTAGTGCATTAAAGTTGACCAAACTGCCTTTTTAAAGCATGTATTGATATATGTTTTGTTTTTCCTTCTTCTGGTATACTGCCGCATTCTACTTCCAAATAACTACAATTTGGATTTATTTATCTATACTACCATTTTCCATTAGCTAAATTCCCCATTTACTGGATGTGAGCTGATTTGCACTTTCCACTTATTTATCGTTAACTGGCCTTTTCAGGAGGGTACTTTCCCTGACGTGATCAAGACTGCCAAAATAATACCTGCATTTAAAAAAGGAGATCCGCTGAGTTTAAATAATTATAGACCAGTTTCCATATTGTCACCTATCTCCAAGATACTGGAGAAGATAGCTTCTCTAAAAATAATTGACTTCATAAATAAATATGAGATAATTCATCCAGCTCAGCATGGTTTTCTGAGTGGTAAATCGACAATTATGGCC
Organism: Holotrichia oblita; assembly: GCA_023690525.1. NCBI lineage: Eukaryota > Metazoa > Arthropoda > Insecta > Coleoptera > Scarabaeidae > Holotrichia > Holotrichia oblita. The sequence goes on along the minus strand of CM043023.1, from coordinate 14,244,628 downwards.
ATAATGAAATTTCTCTCTGCTGTATATGAGGAAGTTGATAACAGAAAGAAGTGTATTGGTATTTTTATAGATTTATCTAAGGCGTTCGATATGGTGGACCACAGTTTGCTACTGGACAAGTTATTTAACTATGGACTCCGGGGAATTATGCATAATTGACTTCGGTCATATCTTGCGTGTAGGAAGCAAGTAGTTGCGATTAATGGTCGAATGTCGTCAAAATTGACTGTGGCCACATGTATTTAGCTGGGTTCCCTCCTGGGGCCACTACTTTTTATTCTATTTGCGAATGATCTTCCACATGTCATAACTGCAGGAAACCTGGTTATGTATGCTGATGATAATAGTTACTGTCTTTCAGATGAAAACGTGGATAGTCTACTCACGAATGTGCAGCTAATGTTAAATCATTTTGTGAACTGGTTTGGACGCAATAGTTTGCATTAAAGGCCTTCTTACTATCACGGTGTCATTATTCAGTTAAAGAATTTTTAGATAGTTAGATAAGTATTTCTATGGTTTTTTCTTTTTTATGCTAATTTCCATTAGAACCAAATGATTTGTTTATGCTTTGTTATTATGTTTGCTGACTTATCCTATATCCTGTACATTTCTTTGTACTTTAGATCCATTTGATAAATATATTATTATTATTTTTATTATTATTATCTAGAACTTACCTCACGGTAAGTTATTACGACGAAGTAATTCATAGCATGATGCATAATAACTAGATAGAAAACGGAACAATTTTGAAATAATAAGACCAGAAAGTAGTAGGCGAAAGACTACATTTTCATCTTTACCTCATTCCTCAACTTTAATCATATTTATCGTGTTTCTTTACTTATCTAAGTTAAATAAAGAACTATTAAATTATTAGTGATAATGGAGAAATATTTATCAATGCAATTACCTGCCTCTATACAATGCCAAACACTATTAGCAAACTGCCCTTTCGAACGACGTGCCTCTGACCCTTGGCCCTAGCTGTTCGAACATGCTAGCTATCATCGCAGCGGGCGTCCAAGTGACCCGGCTACGGTCAAGGGGTGTAAATAGCCCTGTTCAACAGGTGCCCCATAGGCCGACCTACAAGCGGAATATCGTTTCGATCCCCTTTCGCGTTCTACACCTCGCTCTATACCCGTTCCTAACCTCGTTTTATCGGTTCCAGAATCCGGAACTGTGTTGAAACATCCGATTAAATTCCTCTCAAGAGCGGTTTCCAATACACATAAATCGAATTAGGTCTAGCCAAGATAAGCAGTTTATTTTACGATCTAATTCACGTCAACGTGCATTGCTTTTTTTCGTATTGTTTTTGGTATTCGTGTTGTACTTCCGTTTAAAGTGTACTTTGAAATAAGTACGTGGTAAACCATTCCTTCATAAAGTTGACGCTAATTTAAAAAGAAAATAGAAAACTTAGATGAAATTTATTTTATAAAAATATTTATTACTTTCACTATGACTGTTTCTTATGACTGTTTCTAAAATAAACAAGTTTTCAAACTAAAGACAGTCTGAAGATTATATAATGTTATATATAAAAAATTAAACACAGTTGAATTTACGGATGTATTTGTTTTCAGAACAAGTATATAGAATAGAAAAATACAAAAGGAAGTATTATATGAATGGGAATTCATTTTAATTGTCATTGTTAAAGCAATTCAGTGTCAAGCTCACTTTCATCGCTTGAGGCTGCGCTAGAAAACACCTTCACATACACAAAAATACGCAGCAGGAGCTGCAGTGCTAGTCCGACAAGCAATACAGCCTGGAAGCCACTGGAGCTGTATCCAAAAAGTATCGGAAAATCCAACCAAACATAGACAATATTAATAATATTTATTTCACACCCACGAGCAACTACAAATTCATCCACCTGGTTTTATTTTGTAGTGAAAGGTAGCACTTTGCTGCTTCTCTCTCTCCTTCATACGTTTTTAATTAACAATAGAACGGACAGTTAATGTCGTAAGTTTTTATTGTGCAAGGAGTTTGCTTTCAAAACTAGGTATTACGTTTATATTTCTCTGAAACTCAAAGCATTTTTGTCTGCTAAAACAAATGTTCTTTGGCCTTAGCTGTAAATTGTTTAATTTTATTGCTTTTCGTGTCTTCCCTTTTTTGCAACTACCTATTTCGCTTTCTCAACTCCTAAAAGAATTCCTCATTATTATCTTGGTAATATAGAAACACAGCACCTAACAATAGCACATTCAGTAACTATCATACCTTACATTACATATACCATGCCCCCTATAACTTTATGAACTGAAAGCGTTTTTGCACAATTTAATAACTCAATTTGCTGAAACAGTAATCAATGTCCTTACATCAGTTGGTGTACTCCACTACATGATGATATTTTTGCTTGTATAGTTTATTCGTAATATCCCCCTAAAAGGAAAAATCTATGCGGTTAATTTCTGGAGATTTTGCAAGCCAGTGAGCTGATACCATCCTACTACATAAAAAAACTAGTTGAACTGAAGAATTATTGTATTTAGATTTAGATTTAATTGAGGGTGGTATTACACTACGACCTATTGATTCCGTTCTAAAAGCTCCACATCCAGTCTCAAAGCTTTAATAAACTATAATACTTGTGATGGTTTCAAAGAACGTATTTCTTCTGTGTCTATGACATCTTCGCCGAGATGGTTGGCCCGGGTTTCGGTAATAGCAGTGCAGTTAGATGTCAGATGTTCCGGATTTTTACCCACCGCCCCCAGAACCTACAGGCGCCAACCTATTGCAGATCTATCCTTGTCATACGTTGCCTAAGGTGAAAATGCCCTGTAAGGATACGTAGTATGTTTCTACTTAGTTCTAGCAAGGAAGAATATCTTGGAGTGTCTCAAATCAGGGAGATTCTCCCAGAGGGATACTCTGAGCCTCTTCTCTCTATCTTTGAGTTCTCTTCAGTAGGTGCTCATCTCCATACCACAAAACGGCTCCGATCCTACAAACGAAATTGTGGCGGCCTTCCTTGCTAATAAATTGGCTTCTTTGTGACTACTGCTTACATTCTGTCCTATTGCCTATATTCATAGTGCAACTCTGTTTCCTTTGCCTAGGTCGTTTATTCTACTAAGACAATCCCAGACTAATTTTGGGCTGACGGTGTTAGAACTCAGCGCCATTATGGCTGCCTGTTTATCAGAGAAAACTGCAATTACATCTAATCTTAATATTTATCTCCATCTTGACGATTTTCAAAACTTTCAAACTCAACCAAATTTTTGTTTACTAGCAGAGAAACTTTCTGAAGAGTTCTCTTCTTCCAAGATAATTGTACCAGATATTATACCTGACCTTAATTGTTTTGTCCGCTCTGGTTGATATAATAAACATCTGAAGATAAACAGGAAATTATTAACGAACAAAAAATATTTGAATTCCAGGAAAGTATGTGATAGCAATGGCGTCAGGAGGGGAGATTCGAATTTAACAGGCTTAACGACTTTGGGTACGATTTCATTTTATTATTTATTTTTTAATTCTCCGTAACATTTTAAGGTCTATCTTGTATCAGAAGATTCAAACTTTATTTTATGCACTCTTATGCCTCTGAACATATCCGTGTAGGACACACATTCTAAAAATATTCTCTAAAACCTAAAATACGTCTTTGCTGAGAAATTTCCACCACGTTGCACTTTGTTTAAAAACGGACACTAATCAAGCAATTAATTAAACGTCAACCAACCAGTGCTATTTTAGACGTTAAAGTGATGTTATTTCAGCACAATCCTGTCTTTATGTTAAACTGAAAGAAAAACTTTGCGATGTCAACTCAATAACTTCATCTATATTTAGCGCTACTGCATTTTTGTATGTTTCTCACTCACTTCAAAAAAATATATGAAACGGGAAAGATCAGCTGTAAGCGGAGCCATCTTATTGGGGGTGAGTTCGTCGACGTGGAAAATTAACCTAACTCTCTTTTAATATCAGGCTGAAATCCTGGTAGTCTTAGTTGTTTTAACAAAATGCAAGACGACACCGTTGCAACGAATGATAAAAGAATTACGAAAGAAAAAATGAACGAAAGGAAATTGACAACCGACGGCATCCCATCTCTCCGTCGACTAATTTTTATTTATTTTTAATTGAATACTAAATTAGCAGATTTCTTTCGTAGCGTGACAAATCTCAAGATTAGATAGATCGTCTATTTTTTCTACTTAACATCTATCGGCTTTGTGTAAATTTTGGGATTTATATCAATAAATTCTCAAATTGTAATTTGAGAAACAAATTCATTATTCTATATTAGTATTGGGATGACTTCAAGGACGGGAGAAAAATGAAAAGTGCGCTAGTGGACGCCTTCATCACATTGTCCCAGTAGACCTCGACAGACGGCATCATTAAGCTTGTACACAGGGAATGACCGAGAAGACTTCGAGTGTTATTGCTACGTGGTCGGACTTCATGATCTCTGGAACAACTGAGGGGGTGGCTAATTCGTTTCGGCCCTGGAAACTCCTCTCTTCGGTAAGAAAAGTCCATGCGCCACCATAAATAATGCAAAGATAAAATGTAACGCTAATTTCATTGGGAATAGAAACAGTAGGACGTTATATTGTTCGATCCGATTCGGAGATAAAATTGCGTTGCTGCTAAATAAGATTGTAACTCCTTAATTTATATTGTCTTCAAGAATATGCTGTTGGAAAGGAAATAACTAACTTTAATCTATTTAATATAGGTAGTTATTCAATATCAATTTTATTGATGACTGATTGAATTTAGTTATTTATTTTTAAAAATATATATGAACGATTTAATTAAAGCAGAGACGAAATTACTAAATAATTATTGACGAATCAGTCTGTATAGTATATGCAGTACAAGATTTAGTTTGCAAAAACATAGACGCCAGTGCAGGGGCGGTGAGATCTCCCGCAAAGACGTAGAAGGGCGGCGAAACGGCAGCAACATAATTTAGTGGACACTTTGATATACAAACCATCTCTAATGAAATTCTTGGTGTTCATTAATACGGCATTAGATAGTCCTCGACGGAAATAGGAATCGGTATGGCCCATCTTCAGGGTTCTGTACGGTCGACTAGCAGACGCCAGCATGGGCGCGGATGGATGAAGGGTGGAATCATCAACTCCTATCGTATCCCCTTTTCTTAGAATCACACACAAATACATGTCCCTCTATCCGGAGATATAGTAGAATCAGACTGTAGCGAGTAGTCACTTCAACTCCTCAATCTTCAGTAAACTGCGAAATTATTACCCTTCTATACGGACTGGAAAAGAGACGGAGATAGATGGTAAGATGAGGGCGGTCAAATCTTGCAAGCTGATACGGCTGATGTTTAAATTGCGTACTTATACTACTTTAGCTTATTGAATAATTTTTGAAACTAATTAAATAATTAGATTTCCAAAACAAATATTAATTCCATTAGAATATATTTATTGTGTACTATAATTAATCTGCTGTCTATTCACCCTAATCAAGGCTAAAGCTAATTACTTCAATGCACTGATTCTTCCATCTCGATTAGTAAGTAAAGCAAAAAAACCGTAGAAAACAAATGAATAATTAGACTAATTCATTTCTGTCACGGATATCTGCGTCAGTAATCGCGATTTTACGACCGATACCTGAAGGCAAATGACACAGATTATTATTTACGATCGCGGTGAGCTTCTCCATTTGTGCTTATCAATACCGAAGATCTTGGCCATAGATAGAGCTTTATTATCACACCTTTTTCCCCAATTCAATTAGGCAAATTAGCACTGTGTGTGTGCTGTCATTTTATCTACGACATATGTATCTATTAATAGGATGTTAGTTAATTTTCTAAGGAAGGGCATGCAATCGAAGAATTAATCTATAAATCAGAGAGCGAAACTTCTAAAACTGTCGTTAAAGAACGATTCCAGTAAATTCAAAACTACGGAGCAATCATAAGGTGCAATATTAATTGGAACTGAAGAAATTTATGACACAAAATGTGTGATATCGGAAAGGTTTGAAGCAAAATTCTTGACAATTTCTAATACATACAACTAAGATTGCAGAATCAAATGCAATAGGTAATTTTTATGATAAATGTTGTAGCATGCGTGAAATGCAAAATCAGATGGACATTGAAAAATTATTTTAAAAGATTTTAGTGACACGCAGTACTCATGAAATTTCCAAAAAAAATTCCTATAAACATGGGTCCGGAAATGTTTAGTTTGCGTAGTACAAGGTGTTAATTTTGCTATTTGATCACTACCTTGTTTATTAAACTTTCAAGTTGTTTTTCTTATTTTGATGAATTGTATATGTTCCTAAAATAATTTTTTAGCACTCTGTATAACTGAAAAATGCAATTTAGCATCTAGCTTGTTAAAGAACATATTGTCATGATTTATTTTATTAAGTTTATAAATACGCCGCACATTGTGACGACATAAATATTATATTTAAATTGTGGCGTACTTAAACCTGAGACTACTAAATCTAGGGATGACAATGGGTGTTATTCTACGAGGTCTGACAATTAAGTATCCGGAAAAGTTTTTTTGCGGCCCTCCTGGCAACACTGCGATCCGCCACATGTCGAACGTGGTAGAGAAGACATTGAACTAAACGCCACCCAAGTTTCAACTCGTTTCAGGAGGAGTGAACGTGTGTTTCGCAATTCTGTACACGATGTCTACGCCAGAATATTTTGAGCGAAGGATAAAGTTGAAATTTTTCGTTAAGTAGAGGAACTCGAGAATTGAAACGTTCACAGCGTTTAAAGAAGTGTATGGCGACAATTTAATGCCAAAATCGTCCAGAGGAGTGCACTGACGCTCGGCACTCTGATTGACCAGCTGAAGTTCGCACCGCTACCTCTCTGCAAAAAGTCGAGCAAGTGTTGAAAGATGATCGTCAATGCTCCATTAGACACATAACGGAAGTTTCTGATATCAATCATGAGACAGTTCGGCTGATTTTACGTGACGATTTTAGCATGAGGAAAGTGTGCGCGAAATTGGTTCCCAAATTGCTGACTGCCAACCAAAAGGAAACTCTACAACGCATTTGTCAGTACTGGCGCGACAACTGGGGTATGTTTGATCTTCTGGTAATGAGAGTTGGATATTCCAATATGATCCAGAAAGCAAATGTCAGAGTTGTGAAAGGCATGCATGTCCAAATCGCAGATGAAGGCCATGATTATGACATTTTCAACTGGCATTTCGAAGACATCATTTTCAAACACTGGGTGGCGAAGGGGGCGAACTGTAATTGCTGCCTACTATGTTGAGGTCCTGAAGATATTGCGGCACTAGATTGCACGAAAAATCTGAGTTGTGGGCCAACAAGAATTGTTTGCTGCATCACGACAATACGCCAGCGCATTCAGCCATCTTTACTAGCGAATTTTTAACATCCACAGGAACATCCATCTTACAGCCCAGATTTAGCCCTATGTGATGTTTTCCTCTTCCCTAAAACGAAGGGGATGCTCAAGGGGACTCCTTTTACTACTGAAATGGTCATGAAACAGCCATACAGGAGTTATAAACGCTTTTGATGAAGAAGCTTTCCAAAATTGTTTTCAATCGTGCAATTTGAAATAAAAGCCAGTGTAGCTGCTGGCCTGCTGGTTACTTAGTTTGGGATCATCTAAAATTGGCACTAGAAATAACAAATTACTCTAAGTGTTGCACAACCTATAAGCTTCTAATCATTCAAGACGAATCAAAAATCTGGCCAAGAAGACAAATATAGTCTTAAATACAAAATATAATGTGCAGAAGTCGTGAATTAAATCCACAGTTATTAAATTTATTTTTACAAGCACAAATCATATGAATGTGACGAAAGTCAGAATATTAATTAGCAGGAACAATATTCCACGATCTAGCAAATCTAACAAATTCTGATCTAAACGGAAACAGTTGATAATATTCTATAGCTTAAAGTTCCTCTAAATAAATACCTACCATGTAGATCACGACAATAAAGGGAAGATCTGCATACCAGGCGCCGAAATCTCCGTAACTCATAATAAAAATCAATATAAATGATGTAATTACTAGGAAATATAAAATTTTGTGCTTGTACTTTTAGTTATGTATGCTGCTTCTTCATGTTCGGTAACACTACTTCTCACTGAAACCTGAGTTAATTCTTCCTGCTACTTTGACCTTGTTCCACTTTGCATCGTGTTTTAGTCCTCGTTAGTTAAACTTTACCCTACAAAAGCTTCTTCAGCACTATATAACTGGATGGTCGCACTTAACAATAGACCAGAATGAATCAAGGAATGGATGATTCATCCTTTTAAATCTACATACATATGTGTGGTGGTGACCAAAACTATCTTTACAACTTGTGCTGCAAGTCTTTCCTTTCCACGTTGTATCAACCTTGCCACTGACACTAACTGGAATTATTTCTAAGGCTCACAGTATTATCTCTCTGATTCCTTCATTGAGAACTAACCGTAAGCATCTTTTTTTGTCTATCTGACGTGTTTTTAATAGAAGACATGGATAGTGGATTCATTTGACTTGTTTTTTTTAACCTTCCAGGACGATTTTTGCTTGTCGAGGACGTAGGAACAACATTTTAATATTTTATGTTGTTTTTGTTGGCGTAAGTACATGTGTATATATATATATAATGCATTTTTTCAACCGCCAATTAATTAAACATATTTTTATTTTAACATACATCTTGTTCACATATATTTGTGAAAAATTATAAGTGGAGTAGAGTCGTCGGGTTAGCGCAACGGTGTTGCGAGTGGGCCGCGATAACCATACTCGGTGGTTCTACTCCACCACCGGACGACATATTTTTAAAATAAAAATATGTTTAATTAATTGGCGGTTGGAAAATTGCATTATATACATATACAAGCTAAATTGGTCTTTTATATTAGATAATAATGGGAAAAATATCACCAGTGTGGAAGAATTAATCAAAAATAGTAAACTGCAAAAAGATTTGGAGCACAGGGCAACGTCACAGTTTTAATAGATTTTCCTTGCGCATTTTTAAATGATATTTTCTCCCCATCTCTTTGGTGTTTTCCCTTACCATGGAAGGTGCGCCGATACCTTCTTATTCTCAATAAAAAGTGCCCGTGTATTGTGTCTTTCTTTTGGCCAGTAGGGCTAAAAGTTGGAGTACAGATTTTTTTAGCTTTCTCTTTAGTAAGTTCCATAACTTCAGGACAGCTATCAGAAGTATACGACAGGAAACCTTCCATCATTTCTTAGATTTGCGATCAAAAATTTATGCAGTCCAATCTTCTAGGCAATCAAATCAACCTCTCCCATGATTTATCTCTCTGTTGCAGCCATTTCCGGACAAGCGGCACTATTTTTTTTTAATTTTATTAACAGACAAATGGATGGACTTATTTAGTGTCTTGTTATTTTATTTCAGGGGTTTACTTTTCAAGCCACTACACTAATTATTTGTATTTCTTAAACCTAACGGTGAAAGTTTCTGTGCGAGCTCCACGCGTATATTAACATAATAGAAAAATTTAGAATAAATTTTCTAAAACTATATTATGCTTAATCCCAGTTTCTTCCATTTCGAACGGATTATCGGTACCTACCTGTTGACCTTGCTGATGTCTGCATTAGCATGACGTTTAGTTTATTCTGAGTCCCCGACATTCGTATGAATTCTATATTTTTTGTAAAAATGAACAGAATATTTTCCAGTGTCCACTGTGACTCCCTCTACGAGGGATGCAAGAATTGCAGAGACGACTGAACCCTTGCAACACACCACATCAGTTGGAAAGATGGCTGAATATGTGAGCATTGGCAAAGACATAGCTGCCAAAAGGAATGAAAGAAAAGTTTCTACAAAAATATTTTCAAGAATCTACATACACAAAGTATCACAAAGAATCTTGTGTGACTTTTCACAGCAAATTTACTTAGATCTAAACTTTTTTCAAGAAATAAACACCTGCCTAAAAACCTGGACCATCCACTATTCTCCTAAAACCGAAAGACAAGCAATACTGTCGTGAACACCTTCATAAACTAGCAATGAAAAATACGATTCAGAACAAATCGACATTTAGAACTGTGTTCACCGTCTCTCTCGAAATGTTGACAAAGCGTAGACAACCGAATAGTCTACCATAGTAGGTCAGCGAAACCTGCCTTTTGCCATAGAAATCGCGGTCCATCTGTCTGTATACCTACATTTTTAGCTGAGATTTAACTGAAGCTTTCAATATAGTAAATGCTAGTGATACCAGTAAATGCTAGTGATAGGCTCGCACACGAACCCAAATGGAGTAATAGAATGTATCAGAAAACTCCAGTTATCGACAAGAACGTAAAAGAGGCATAGGAGAAGTGGTGAGACCAGGATTTGAAGCAATATTTGTAGTCATCATTTTTTTCAACGTCTCATTTCATAATTACTAGTTACATATATATTAATTATAATATTGTAACATTTTCATGAATTACGTGCCTTATACTACGAACTCAATATATACAGGTGCTGTAATCTCAACATCAGCAATGCCGCTCTACAAATCCATAAAATGAAATTTCACCAAATCACTCCATCATTTCATTGAAGATCTAAGAGCTTTCAACAACAAACGGCTTCACCATCTCCCCTGTTCTCACATAATGTACAGTCGCATACATATAACTCGCATCCAAGCCACCGACTAAATTGGTATCTTCAGACGAAATTACCAGCACAAAATCCATACATGTGTCTTATCCATTTTATTTATTTCTTCTTTCTGCCTTTCGTTTTCCTCTGTTTCGGCAGCGAGCCGGCTTTAATCTCACGATCCTCTTTGATATATCGTGCGTCTTTTGTTTTTCTCTTAATTAAACGATATTTGACAAGTGCAAATCTGTCGGATGGGACTGCGGGTGGACTCGAGCTGACGGAAGACCTTCCAAGATTGATATCCGACGATGCTTTGGAGGAATTCTCCGTCTCCGGACAGCATGTTTGATTATGAACGTCCGGACGGTATACAGGACTGATTACGTTTCGTACTATGTGGACGTGTGTCCACCTTCAATGTCCCGACTGATGTATTAATCACCGCGGGTTTATTATTATTGGACGTGGATGCCGTTGGCGGACGTTTATTTGGTTGGCAGGAGTGCTGCTTGCCGAAAAATGGGAGGATGTCAAGTAATGGATCGACCTATTTTTCACATATGTGATAGTCGAAAACAGAAATTAACGTCATGAAGTAAAATATACTTAATAAAATTTTCGTTTTATTACAATATACTAACAATAATTGCTGTTCTTATGCCTATCGACCCATAGTTTTGAAATTTTTGTTGCTTATTGATTGACAAGTCCAAAATCATACGAGTAATTGTATGACTTTGAAATTGTCAAATTCTGCCTAGCTTAAATATCCTTAACATATCGAGTGATCGATTTTCTAATACATAGTATCAACCCATACATATATCTGACATTCTACCTCTAACGAAGCAAGATAACAGACCTAATGACATCTTACCAAATTCATAGTATGAATTAGATGGTGTACTATCTGATTCTTTAGATGCATATTTTCATTTGCATAGAAGTCATTAAAGGAATTCTACTCAAAGTATCCATACCATCCACGTGCCCAATTGCAATGCAATGGGTATTCAATATATGCAATATTCGTTCGCGACACCTATCCATGAATCCACGAATGGCTAACCTCGAGCTATTTGAGCTATTCTATATCTTGTTAAACGTTTGCATGCAATAATTTCTTCAGTTTGTCACCCACATCTCTGTTAAAACCCATACTATACACACAGAATACGTATTGTTTGCATAAACCTTCTGGTGTAGATACTCTTAAACAATTATTACATACAATGCCTTTGGTAAGATTTATCCTACCAACATTGAGGGCCGACATGAAAGTAACGACAAGATGGTTATATTTTATATGTTTAGAGGAAATACTTAATAGTTAGCGACCAACACACCATAGCCTACTTGAAGCTAATTCTGCAGTTATTTAGAGAAGCATATTTTGTGGATCTTGTGTGCTCTTCATTTCAAGATGTTTTGCCACTATTATCTACATATATCCACCGAATGCTACCTACCTAAATTTATTTACAAAATATTTTTTGATTTAAATCTGTTAAGATGGTATAACCTCATTGCTATCTATCAACACATTTCTTGCCTTCTGTGTTAGGAACTTATCAGCACTGTATTCTCCAGTTTTTTCACCTTTCTTTTGTTTAGTTAAAGACACCTGGGATATAGTTTGTGGTATTGTCGTCTATGCTGGAAAATAACATCTAAGAACTATGTTTAACATGATGTGCAAAACTTTTATTCTTGTTGTAAGCAACTCTTGTAACTTTTTTATGAACTTCCCATTCATTGCCTTCAAATTAAATATGCCAACACCTCAGTTTCTGTTAGAAATCATTGAATACAAATTCGGTAGTACAGAATAAATTAACACTGTACTTTTCAAATGATTAGAGGCATACATCAGAAAATAACACAAGTTTACGAAAACTTGAGGTAGGCATACAGAGTAGTCCAAAAGAGAAGTACCTTCATTTTTTTAGAGCAATACAATTACATGCTTTTGTAGACTTGACATTTTTAGAAACCATTTTTTTTACTACACGGGAGGACCCTGAAAGGCAAACTCGGCCAAAAGAAAGACCTATTTTGCTCCTCTCCCGCACTCCTATAATTTCTACACAGGTGAGAGTTTACTATGCCCATGCACGTGTTGATTCAGTGCGCAGTCACCGGTTAAGATCTCTAGGAGTAACCTCAGCATGCCTCTACTCATAAAGACCTTTTTCCGAAGACTTTTCTCATTTGGGAGGATCCTGAGAATGCATTCTAGTAGGAGCAAGCACCTAACGACAAAAGCTAAAATGATTTTCCATCTCTTGTATGCTGACATAGTGCGCCGTCCTATTGGCAACACATTTGCTCTCCCTCCTCTATAGGTAGCTCATGGACAAAGTTGGAAAAGAATTGTTTAAAAAAATTAAATAACCTTTATTTTATTGAAAGTATAGGGAAAGAAATAAGAACTGTTTATGCTTATCTGGGTTCCAAACTGTAAGAATCGTCCTCTCAATAATTGCTCTACATAAAAAAGTAGAACATCCACGCAGTAACATAAAACGTCTAGGCTGATATGCTTAAATTACTCCAATCAATGGGAATCTTAGCTTCTTCATGCATCAAAAAGATAAGGGGTTGATCCAGTCTGCAAGTATATCTGGGATCCCATCTGTCTTGAAATGTTTATTGATATTCTTGAAGTTTTGTTACTGGATAAACCTACTATGCTTATTGGCGATTTTAATCTTCCTCGTTTTTTAAATACCAATTTTAATTGTTTACACTCTCTTAAATTTTTCACAATTTAATACTATTAAAAATTGTAACAATTCTTTTTTGGATTTAGTACTATCTAATATACATGGCAATGTTTAGTTCCTATCGATCCTTTAGTTCCTATCGATCAGTACCATCCCGCTTTAACTATATTTTTGCAGTTTCAATCTGTAGCGCAATCTCGATCTTTTCCTTCAGCCAACAATATCAGATATAATTTTCGTAAAGAAAACTTGATACAACTTTGTAATGATTACGGTGATAACGCTGATTGGAGTTCTCTTGATACCTATAACGACGTAAATTTAGCAATTGCTGATATCTATAATACTTTCTACACAATAATGAGACGTTCTGTTCCTTATCAAACAAATAACACGAGGAAATATCCACCTTGGTTTAACCCAAATATTATTTCTAATTTAAAACTCTAAGATTATTACAGGCGACTATGGAAATCCACGCGCAGTTCTTTTTATGACCGCGAATTTAAGCGAATGCGAAATATCTGTAAAGACCAAATTTCAACTGCATACAGCCGTTACGTACATAACTTTGAAGAGTCTTTATAACATAATCCTAAAGAAGTTTTTGCTTTTATAAATTCCAAGAAAGGGACCACTAGAATTCCCGGACAACTACATACATTGTGATGATCGACTAATTGAGTCTCCTGTGGATGTAGTTGCAAATTTATTTTGCCGTAATCAAGCAACAAATAATGTACCAATTATTACTATTGAATGCCCGAATACGTTACCTTTTACCATTCCTACTGTAACTTAAGATGCTGTATTAAACGTGATGTCTGCCTTTCCTGCTAAATTTACTGCTGGTGATGATTCAATACCAAGTTTCTTAATACATGACACTAGATATACGTTAGCTTATGCTTTAATGTTATTAATTAATTTGTCAATTAAAACTTTAACGTTTCCTAATTTATCGAAAACAGCAAAAATTATTCCGGTTTACAAGAAGGGTGATGAAATTCAACTGAAAAATTGTAAACCAGTATCGATACTCTCTAATTTTGCGAAAGTCTTTGAGCATTTTATATATTCAGCCATTTTAATGAACATTCAACAGTGCTTATCACCATGTCAACATGGCTTTATTCCTGGAAGGTCAACTGTCACTATTCTGACAACAATTACTGAATTTCTAGCTGAACAGATTGATTTGTAATCTATCTAGTGCCTTTGATACAATCGTTCATGGTGTTCTACTTTACAGACTTAGCAATTTGGGAATGAGTCCATCATTTAACAATTTACTAGCTTCCTACTTAGATGAGATAGTAAATTATGTCCACTATAATGGCTTTAATTCTCAAGAATTTATATCGATTTCAGGGGCTCCCCAAGGCTCAAATTTAGGACCTTTACTCTTTATAATTTATATTAATGAGTTGCTTAATATTGTAAATAGTCCTATACTTGCATATGCGGATGACATAAAGATTTATACTACTACTGACACACCCCATGATATTGAGTTATTACAAAAAAAAATTGAATAATTTAGTAAATTGGTGCTCTGCTAATTCTCTTAAAGTTAACATAAGCAAATGTTGTTCTGTATCTTACAGCAAAAATTACTACAGGGTCAGATTAACTCTCTTAACCTAATTTATTGGAACTTTTACACCTTCACGTTCCTCGATTGTCTGCCCGTTATTCTGTTACATTTGTTTTATCGGCACCTAGAACTAATGTATGTATTGTTGAATGCACCTGTTAATAGAATGTGTAGAATTGCAAATTCTTATTTTGATGATATTTTTTTGTAGCTCACACTTTTATATTTTGTCTGTCTTTATAATTTTATGAAATTAACTTCGTAATATTGTATTGTGGTTATAAATTGTAATTATTAATGTGTAATACATGTATAATTATGTTGTTAGTTTACCCTGTAATTGGTTTCCGTTGCAACTCGTATAAATACGGCACTAAACTTCTTGTTGCACCATAATGAATATGCAAGTTTTTGATAAATTTTGGATTTTCTTTGAATATTTCCTTGCTCAGCGAAGTTTTTAGTTTACTTCGTCAAAATTTCATGTATTCAGGTTAGGTGATAGATGCTGTTGTAGTGACTCCCTAAGCTGAATTGCTTATCAAAACCACTGCTACAACTCTAGCAATGTAATTAGTGTGTATAAAGTGTTTCGCGCTTTTCAAAAAAATGCAGCTTTGCCTCTACCTTCAATAACGTACTACATCAATATACAGGGTCCGGCAGCGAAGCGAGGACGGAAGATTACACGCTTATTTGAAAGTTTGTCAAATATTTAGTCATCGGATATTCTTCCGCACCATCAAGTGCACGTTTTAAAAATATTTTGTTTTATACAGGGTGTTCCAGATGGAAATGCCAGACTAAAGTTGCATTTTTTTAAATAGAACACCCTGTATATTAATATAGGAAGTGATCCGCGCTTGAAAGCTGGTTACAACGATATAATGTTATATAGGTCTAAAGTTGATAGTTTCTGTGTAAACAATGATTTTACTTGATAAATTGATAAATTTCAGTAGGCTATTCTGCATAGGGAAAAATAGATTCGAAACCAACAGAGTAGAATATTTTTTACTAGTATGGACTGTCGTTACTATGTGAAATCAATTCTGCAGCTGCTCGCTTTATACAGGGTGTTCACAAATGTGCAAAATCGAAGAAATCTCGAAATTTTTAAATGGAACACCCTGTATATTTTTTGCTCATTGGAAAGCCCTTTTACTACGCTTTCAATTGATACATCATTTGATGCACCTAGGATAGATCATTTTCTAATTATTTCTTCTTAAAGTTGAATTAATAAGAAATGCTTATATTTTTAGTAGCTAATTTGCACTTTAAACCTACTGTAAGATTGGATATTCAACAAATAATCCATAAATGGTCTATAACAAGAAGAAACTCCATTTAGTATGAGGAACAATTGATTTTGATTCAGCGGTGAAAGCAAACATTAAATTAATATAACGTAATATAGCGTTTTCAATAGATTCACTGCTAATCAAGTTATCTGGTGTTTTAAGCTTGTATACTTAATAACCAAGTTGAAAAAAATTTCGTTTTGTGTTATACAGTATTTCGTTCAATCTTTAAAAGCAATTGTTATATTGACTAATTTTAGTAGGTACCTACTCAAGAAATGGTAAATATGATATTTATTCTTGAGGAGTGTACAAGAAATTGTCTCCTAGCAAGTAGAGTATATGCAGAGAGATTTCCAAACCTTGAAAGAAGACCGGAAGCATTTGAAAGATTATTAGAGAAATTTATAGAAACTGATGGTGTAACCTACAAGAAGGGTGAAACAAATAAACCAGTAATCAATAAACAAAGCGAACTGCCCGCATTATTAACAATACAGAAAAATCCACATACAGAACATTTAGAGCGAGTAAGACTAGCTAGAAAAGAGATAGATCTAGAGTGGGGTGGTTGTAAATCATATACGGAATTAACGCCTTGGCGAGCGTGCTATTCCGTATATGTTTTACAACCGCTCCACTCTAGATCTATCTCTTTTCTAGGTGGCCTTAGTCGCTCTAAATGTTCTGTATGTGGAGAGATGTAAGTATAGATGGTATTTCAAAGGTAACAGCTATTGAAGGTAGGAGCTTGCGTTTGTTGAGTATCTACTAAAATTAGTCAATTTCTTTTAAAGATTGAACGAAATACTGTATAACACAAAACGAAATTTTGTACAACTTGGTTATTAGTATACAAGCTTAAAACTGACACCTTTACTTTATATTAAATTAATGTTACCTTTCACCGCTGAGTGAAAATCAATTGTTTCTCATACTAAATGGAGTTTCTTCTTATTATAGACCATTTATGGATTTATGAATTTGTCGAATATCCGATCTTACAGTAGGTTTGAAATGCAAATTAGCTTCTAAAAATACAAGCATTTCTCATTAATTCAACTTTAAAAAGAAATAATTAGAAAATGATCTATCCTAGGTGCATCAAATGAGGTATCAATAGAAACCGTAGTAAAAAGGTTTCCAATGAGCAAAAAATATACAGGGTGTTCCATTTAAAAATTTCGAGATTTCTTCGATTTTGCACATTTGTGAACACCCTGTATAAAGCGAGCAGCTGCAGAATTGATTTCACATAGTAACGACAGTCCATACTAGTAAAAAATATTCTACTCTGTTGGTTTCGAATCTCTTATTTTTCCCTATGCAGAATAGCCTACTGAAATTTATCAATTTATCAAGTAAAATCATTGTTTACACAGAAACTATCAACTTTAGACCTATACAACATTATATCGTTGTAACCAGCTTTCAAGCGCGGATCACTTTCTATATTAATATACAGGGTGTTCTATTTAAAAAAATGCAACTTTAGTCTGGCATTTCCATCTGGAACACCCTGTATAAAACAAAATATTTTTAAAACGTGCACTTGATGGTGCGGAAGAATATCAGATGACTAAATATTTGACAAACTTTCAAATAAGCGTGTAATCTTCCGTCCCCGCTTCGTTGCCGGACCCTGTATACGCTACACATTACACAAACTAAATAAAGCATATATTTTCGTTATTTTTTAACCTCTGAATTCCATCCGGAAAATAATTTATCTATCTGTATATACAAGATGTACTGTTATTGACATCTAAATGAGGGTAGAATATCCACATGCAGTCCGTAATCACGATGCGGTTGATCTGAACACCCTCTAGCGTCTGTTATTGACGTTATACGTATTAGGAGACATTTGCATCGCAAAGTTTCAACTGCTCCCTCTCCTATCTAACACAAGTTTATGCATCGTTGGTTAGTCAATTTATCAAAATTAATCATTTAAAATTAGAAAATAGCCTGAAACAATTTTTTGTAAATCCCCTTTCTCCTGGTATTCCAGATGAAATTACTTTTTGCAACTGACTGTACTTAGACGTATGTACGTGCGAAACCATTGCAGGATGGCGCACAATATATCCTTATTTCTGCCGTAGAAATATATATTCCTCGACTTCCGCCACTCCACACGCTCCATAAACAATGTATTGGCATTTATCTTGATCAGGTCGAGCCACAACAAAAATGGAAGCTCGCCGGAGTCGTTCTCTCCTACCACCTCCCGAATGTAATTCGTTTTCGTGAAGGAAAAATCGTCAATTTCTCTTTTTCCTACTGTTCGCGCTGGCTGGGTGCTAATTCGGTACACGTACGCTTTCCAGCTATAAATTGATATAAATCTTTTGAATATTAGATTATATATGTGAGAAATTGGCCTGATATGGATCCGCCTGGGAGGAGAAATAAAGGAGAAAAGTGCTGGAGAAACGAACGCTGCAGTAGTGTTCATGAAAGAATTGAAAAAGGAAAGATTGGATATCTCAGTACTTAGTTATATATCATTTTGTTTAATAAAATTTTAATTTTAATACAAAAAAAAACATTTAAAAACCGGAAAAAGATATATACAGGGTGAGGCATTAGTGCGTCAAAGTTCAATATATCTATTAATATTGAGAATATCACAAAGCGTCAAACTACTAAAAACATCATTGACAATCTTAAGCTACATATTTTAAAATTAGGAGGAAGGAGGAAGATATGCTTAATCTAAATTTGTAATAATATATAGTATGTCCCATTTAAGAAAATGTATGTTTAGTTCACCCGGGCAATATGAAACACCATATATATGAAAATAATTTTAAAATATGTAGCTTAAGCTTAAGCTGTCTATGATTTTTTACATAACCTTTTGTGATATTCTTAATATTAATGAATATGTTGAGCTTTGACGCACTAATGCCTCACCCTGTATAAAGAATATTTAAAGTGGAGAAGCAATGGTATCTGTATGACCGGTTTCCAAACAGAATTAACTATGGTTTGGGATGAAACTGAGACATTATCTCTAAATCCTATCAAAAAATTGAAGGAAAAGAACTAACATCAAAAAAATTACCCAAAAAAAGCTGAAATTCATATGATTTATGCTCATATATGGTGGTCCTTGCAAGATATAATTTCAAGACATTAAAATGAAGTTTAATAAACAATCAACAAGTATAAACGTTTGTTGTATATATTACACCTGAACTTAGCGTAGTGGCGAAAATGGTGGACGCACTAGGAAGTAGATCTTTTTTTAACTCTGTACGGAATCCAGAAGCAACATAATTATACTATTAGAAGCGACAAATTATTAAATATTAATAGTTTACGTGCAAAATTTTGTAATTCGCATAAAATTTATCATAACTTGCTCAATAGGGGGAAACTATAATTGAGAAATTTTGCTTGGCTTCTCAACTAGCAAACAAATAAACTTTTGCAGCCAACTTAGGCGTTTTCACGAAAACGACACTGTACAGAACAATTCTGGCATTATTTTCGACTTAAAAAGTTGCCAAAATGTCGTTACCGTACAAAGCAGACCTTCACTTCCAAGAGGGTGTAGTCAAGGAAACCTTTACCTCCGTTCACTTCCACGTGGTCCCCAAAGGAGGCCACTGACAGATCGAAATTCTCAATCACTCACACAGTCTTTGTTCCAGTTGGTCTCTTCAATACTCACTTTTTCACATAATATTCTTGGAATTCTTAACTCTATGAGCTGTTACTCCATATTTTCACAATCATTTAGCAGCATTTAATAATTTTTGTGTACAAACTAAAAAAATGCCTTTAGTAGGTGCTCATGGTATATTGTTGAGAATTACCCTGCGAACGAGTGCAATGAAAATAGGTCAAGCTTTAGAAGCGAACCATGTGGTTTCGATCTCTCAGGTCTCGTCAGCGCAACTCCGAATGGAAGACTGAGACTGTGCTGCTTTTAATTAAGGTTGAGATGCGAAGTGCGATGAAATTAGATCTTGCATTCGAGTTGCAGTTGAGTTGCGCTGACGAGACCTGTGAGGTCGAAACCACATGATTCGCTTCTAATGCCTGATCTATTATCATTTCACACGTTCGCTGGGTAATTCCCAACAATATACCATGCGCGGTTCAAATTTTTGCTATATCGCACACTTTAGATCTGTCAGTATTCACAATAACCTGTTGTTTCTTATCACCTAAATATAATCTAAACCAGTTCAAGGTTGTAGCCTGCACTCTATACCTCTCCTACTTTGATGGCAGCAATTCATGATTGACCCAGTTGAAAGTCATGTTCTTTTACAACTAATTTAATGCATTCCGAGAGGTCAGTGCTAACTCCCTTATCTTTAGTAAATCCATGATAATTGAATAATTGCTTACAAAACCTCGCGGCTTATTGGACTAGTTTTATATAATTTGACCTCCTATCGGCCATTTATATCATGCAGTAACTTTCTTTTGAATAAATTCGATTTCGTGGCCACAATATTAAATCCAGGCATAGATCTCGGGCCCTGTATATTGTGCAAATGATTTCAGTATTGCATATGAGACAATCAATGTGGGTTTCATTCGAATCATTTAGCAGTTGAACTGGATCTTGGTAAAAGAGTTATCGCGATTAATGTAGACAGAACTTCGAATACATCTGTTGCATCTCATTCTCAAATTCAGTTACTTCTGCCCAAATTCAAACTGTCATTAGATAAACCTTGTACCATTTTCATCGAGTTTTTCGAATTAAATAAGCGAACTTTCAATACCTGATACACTCAAATTTAAAATCGAATTGTATATTTGAAGCGCTCGCGCTCGGGGGAACACAGTAATAAGCCACATTATCTTAATTTTGAGAAAAGCTAGAATGTATATTATGATTAAATCCTGAAATATGAGTTTTAAAGAGTTCTGTTCAATTTTTTGGTATATAAAAGCGGCTATCGGTCTCTTTAAAATTCAATGACTGAAATGAAGATTGCTTTTTAATTTTCAAAAAAACAAAAACAAAAATTGAATAAAATGTGGCTTATTACTATTTTCCCCCGAGCGCTTCATTTGATCATTCTATTTTTTTCACAAACATTCCGTACACCCATATATCTAACTCAATATTACAAGGAGTGCCATCTATCGCACAATTAAATCTATATCCCTAGAACATATTTAGCGTATAATTTGTGACTAATTTTTCGTGATCATCCATTCTCCCTAGAAACCATAGGAGCGTATAAATACAGATAAATAACAGGGGCGGTGTCGATAGTCACGCCGCGAGCGTACGTGGGCTGCCTCAGGGTTATAGCTCGTACCCAATTAATTACGTATTACAGATCATTACCGGCAGATAACCGGTACGAGATGATTAATTTTCATAAAGTCGTTATTAACATCAGCGTTGGTGTATTTCAGCTTTTATAGACCCAGCAAACATTGTCTACTGTGTCATCGTATATGCGTGTATTTGTGCCCGACTGTCATTTGTTTCGGGGCGTGGACGAATCGCGTGTGTCGACGCGACCACAACGGTGTACTTGCAATACGGCAGAATCAATGATAACTAATATCCCACGCTGACTAGATTATCAGTATCCGAGCGTGTCATTAGGGACGTAGAAATGACAGGATCGCCGTTAAAACTAATGAATTTTGATCTATTTATGGTTAGCAGGGTTTTTTTTGTTTCTTCTAAACCATCATACTATTCCACTTATCAGGTTCTATCATTAAGTACGTTATGGTAATAAAGGTATGAGTAACGTAGAGCGATAAAACTACTAACCTTATCCGGGATAATATCGTTAATTAATTAAATCTATTCGCTGAAGTCTTTTTAAAGAATGACGAAAGATTTCCTATAAACTCAGAACTATACTTTTATTTATTTATAGCCACTAGTTTTACTTCTATTTTATATCGGCCGAAAGTTTCTTTTAAGTTTACTATTATGTTTCAAAGTTTATGAACTGCCAGTAATATCTTCAAGATATTCGACTGATGGTACTTCCGACAAGGCGTTCTACATCATTATTGTCGATTTTCTTCAGACAATACTTAATTTGATCAATGAATTGGTTAACATTTTGGGCACACCAGTTCTTTTCATACACTCTGCTCTTCAGATAACTCCAAAAATCCTCAATAGGCCGTGCTTCGGGAATATTTTCTGGGTAATCATATTTTTGTACAAAATTTCTACGCCTCTGCTTTAAATATTGGATAACTTTTTTTCATAGTGAGAGCTCGCCAGGCTGCCAAAGTAATATGGAAACGTCTGCAAAACTTAACTGTTCTGGCCAGGCACAACCTTAGTGTGAACCGTAGCCAAATCTAGGTATTACAAAGCGTGCAGTACGTGGTGCAGTTAATGAATGAATCATAAAACAACACCAATTACATTGGAACTATGCAGCTGGACAACAGCAAACGGATGATGGAACGATCATCACAACGACTAACTGCCGATTTTCTTGCATTAAGGACTCAGCTTAGCGCAGTAATAATTCGATTAACTGGATATGGCTGTCTAAGAGGTGATCCGCACAAGATGGGAATCTATAAACATGAACCCTTACGCAGACTCTGTAATGAAGAGGAGAAAATAGTCTCTCTCTTGGAGAAAGATTTACCGAATAAGCTCTTAAGCCCAGTCTATTGAGTCAGTGTTAGGGGTAACCAAAAACTGCTCTGCCTTAATATTATTCTCAATCAATCGATCGAAAGCTCGCCAGACCTGGCCGGAAGACATAATCACTATTTGGATACTTCGCTTCAATAAACGATACGAAGCGTCTCCATAAGCAATCACTGAAATATGGCATATTTAGGCACATACATAACTATTGATACCAAAATTTTGGGAGATATTGCTTGCATAAGATCCGTAATTTCTATTAATTTTGAGAGGGGTGGGAGAGATACCGTAAACTAGGATTCGTCATATAAATCAAACTCGCAATTGGAGAATTTTCGAAAAAGTCGACCACACTTTGTTTTCACTTCTAAAATTTATTGATCAAATCTTTTTGGACTTTTTTCTTTCTGTGCCAAATTCTCGTTATTTCTTTTAATATTTTTTGTACGTACAACTTTGATATGCAATATTTTCTGGTCGCATCTCGCCGTGAAGCCTTGTTATTGGTCGAAATATTCCTGTATGGTCTTTAAACAAATTTACGTAAGTTTAACGTTTTTTCCGTTTATCATTTTTCTTTCTTTCTGCAACCAGATTATTCTCAAAACATCCACGACTTATTTATTTTTCTGAAAATCTGTGCAAACATGAACCAGCAACTGACACATTTTGCACATATAGCCCTGGGAGCGGAAACTTAATGCTTTAATTTGTGTTAAAGATTATGCGACAGCATCGTCATATCCCCGAACTACATACTAAATTGGTGGTAAATTTAAATTGAAAGTTTTATAGATTTGTTGATGTTTCATGTAAAATATGTCATGACTATTGCTTAACGCACGAAGTTTAAGCAATAGTCATGACATATTTTACATAATAAGATTCGTTACGTACATTATAATATATTGTGATATAAAGCACAAACGTTATGTAAAGTAAATAGAAATTATTCAAAGTACAGCATTGACAAAACTAATAAACTCTAACAAAATAT
Organism: Holotrichia oblita; assembly: GCA_023690525.1. Classification (NCBI taxonomy): domain Eukaryota; kingdom Metazoa; phylum Arthropoda; class Insecta; order Coleoptera; family Scarabaeidae; genus Holotrichia; species Holotrichia oblita. Next base: position 14,220,741 of record CM043023.1, on the reverse strand, counting down.
CACTGAACTTCACAAAATTTTCAAACGTTTTAGACATACAACACCTAAATTCTTTTTTCGACACTGACATAGGTAAATTAACCTTACACATTGCTACTTTTTGTAATAAGGCGCGTAACTTTTTATCAAATCGGCTGCATCTGTTTAGCGTGTTGTTCTTCAATGGCCGTTGAGCATAACAAAGAGAAAAGCGATAAACGATGCAAGTATACACATTACATCAATGACAAAATCGTACTGAATTGAATGCAGCTGATGGAACGGAATGTGTTGACCGTGCTGTCTGATGAAACTAAAAACATCCTGAAAACTGTAGATATTACAGAATTCTTTTGGAATCATATTGACCAACAACGCGATTATGGTTTCTCCCAACTACTAACGCATCACGTGAGTGCGACAACCAATAAAAAAATAAGACAAATATTGTACATTTAAGACACCGGCCCATGATATAACCTAATATAACCTACAAACAATTAGGCATCTTACAGCATATAGTATGGCCGATTGTGATGAGTTCGCACTCTATTATTTTAATGAATTAACATTTGTGCAGATTTTCAGTGACCATACATTATTTTAGTTTCTGCGCAGAGAAGTAGCAGAGTAACTCCACTCTAGGCTAAATAATTGATCAACATTATCCTCAAACAAATTTTCTACATCTAACTTAGCTGCGTGTCACAACTCTCACGGTATAATTTTTGTGTGTCTAAAGGTGGAAACAGACTATTGTCACCTCACGTGAGCTCACGTGAGCTGTCGTATTCTCAAATTAAAAACGTGATATGGCCTAGAAATACACTACTGTCATGTTTTTAGTAGTTCATTTCAGTTAGGTAATGGAGAGTGCAAATTCAACAAGTTCTTCGGATGGGGAAGAAGAAAAGGAAGCTGTTACTACTTTTATAATTGTCAATAGACAATTTGTAACTCCCTTCCAATTTCCTCCCAAGCTGACTGACGAATATGTTGATCGCGATATTCACTCGATCCATGATTGTATAAAACTTCATCTTCTCTGACTTTTCTATCTATGTATTTCATCCATTTTAACAAAAATGAAATACAAAAACTAGTAATAATAATGAAACAAGCAAAAACTCGTGCTCATGTGAGCTAGAAATATGTAACTAGACAGAAAAATAAAATCGTGCTGTCACGCGTGAGGTTGATGATACGATGTGATACGAGTGAGGTTACCTCAGTCTGCTTCTAACACATTTGAATACCATGTAAAACGATACTGCACAGTTTTTGCCCGTGACGTGAGTTACCATGATAGCACGTGAGCTCACGTGAGGCGACAATAGTCTGTTTCCATTGTTCCATTGTGTTTAATGGTTTTGTGACAACATCATACCGCCTTTTATAATGTAGCGCGGTTAATCACTTTGCTCCCAACAGCGAATGGTAAGTCGATCCGGATTTTCAAGTATTATATTTAATATTATATATTATAAATTAAATATATCATTTAATTTGCATCAATTGTCTATCTTTGCTATAAATACATTGAAAATCAAACTAGTTTTTAAAGAAAAACAAATTAGTTTATAAGATTTTTTATTTCTAATTTATTGTAATTTTGACTAAATATTTCTAAATTTGATTTATGAATTTAAATCATGCGCCACTGACGCCATACATCAACTTAAGAATTTATTTCTGCAGTGAAATTTGTGTGTTAAAACTGTTTTATTATCGCTTTGATAATGACAGCATTGCTGTCGAAATTCGTCGGTTTTTTTGTTAAAACTTGTTTGGTGTTTAGTGGGTTAAAGTGTTTAGTGTTCTACTTCTGCACCAAGAGATCCAGTGAAAAACTTCTTCACTTGATCTCTATGTGCAGAACTAGAACACTAAAAACTTCAACCCACAAAACACCAATATTTTTACTAAAAACCGACGAATTTCGACAACAAAAGCTGTCATTATCAAGGCGATAATCATTAATCGAGTTTGATTATCGCATTAATAATGACAGCTTTGCTATTGAAACGCGTTGGTTTTTAGTAAAAAGTTTTTTGGTGTTTTGTGGGTTGAAGTGTTTAGTGTGTAGACTTATTGTGTTAACTCGTTTTTTTTATACCTAAATAATCGATGTTGCAGAATCTTCAGTGTAACATTTTCAGTACCATAAGATGTATCTACATTACTATTACAAGATTGGGCACTAGCATCAATCGGGTTTTCGACTAAATTCGGGTGTCTTGTTTGCCAGCATCAAGAATTAAAGCATAATGTGCTATATGTATAGAAAATGAGAAAATATCTCGAAATAACGGTCTGTTAATGAATGAAAACACAATTGTTCAATTACTCACTATTTCGTTATTCAATAACTTCATCAGGAGTCTAAACACAGGTATATATGGTTTGAAACTTATTATCAATTAACATATTAAAATTATATCAATTGTCTTGAATAAAAAATTGCTAAAATGTATGATATTAAAACAACGTTCAAAACGAGAATACTTTCTTCTTGTTGTTCCATGTGCTAAGATATAATAACTCACAGAATGTAACAAATCTGAATCTTTACTGCAACTGTCGACATTCAGAAAATTATTTAGGACTTCCTGCATTTCTTGTGCCAAGTTGATTCCTAAAATTTTGGCGACAAATAGGTATACATGATGTAACAAAAGTAAGGGGACAAGCGTACAATGTAATATTTTTTAAATGATTCCGAAAAGTATTATTTAAATTAAATGTTCGATGTGTCCTCCTTCTGACTCAATGTACGCATGGACACCACCGTATCATTGACTGTCACACCTTTTCAAAAATTCCGGGGCGGTTACGAATGGAATCACAAGCAGCAAAAATGCGTTCACCTAATATTTCTGCATTATTAATTGGAACCGCACACACGAAAGATTTCAAGTGTCCCCATAGATAAACTTCCAACGGATTGAGGTCAGGAGACCTTGGAGGCCATGCCACTGGTACAGATCTGCCTATCCATCTATTTGGGTAGGCTTCATTAAGTATAACACGAACTGATCGTGCGAAATGTGTAGGAGCTCCATCGTGCATGTTAATTCTTATTTGTAGAGGAATATTTTCTAATTGGTCTGGAAGAATATCTATCAAAAAATATCTGTACATATCGCTCGTGCGACGTAGTAATACATATGAACCAATTAAAACATCACTAACACTACCAACCCATAAATTGATTTGGAATCGTTGTTGGTGTCTAATATGAAGTATAGCATGTGGGTTTTCATCTGCCCACATATGCCGATTCTGTAACTTTGTCATGCCATCTCTACATGCTTCTCGACCATTGCCATTGGCACGACGATACATGAAAATCATGTCCGCTCTTTCACGAATTGTATAATTCGCCATTACTCTGTCTGAAAGAAAAATCATTTATTACTTACTTTATCTAAAGCCATGCCAAATTGTACAAGGCAATGCCAAAGAAATTCAACTCGCGTTTTTCTGGGTGTTCTTTATCCACATAGTACACAAACGATAGGTACAAGCAGCATATGGTATCGCGAATTAGAAACCTAGAAAGGCTGACTTCATAATCGGCTAAAGCCTTCTATGGAAATGATTTTACATTTTTGACTTATCTTACCATTGCTAGAAATGGTACCAACCTTTACAATTATGCTAAACTCTGTCAAAAACCTAGAGATACTTTTAAAATGCATAAACATAAAGTATTAAAATAAAATCTAAAATAGTATCCTCATCTGAAACAATGTGCAATCTCGTCTTCCTCTTACCACGTCATCCTCGCCGGCATTTCTTTTCTCCTTCCCCGGAAAATTTCCCGTCCCCTTTCCACCGTCCTTCTCTGGCCTCCAGGCGAAAGGTGAATGATTAAAAAAATGAAGCACAATTTTTCTCGAGTTTTTAAGTTGAGCGCGGTAATTATTTCAAAGTCCCTCGGGAGGCCGGTAAGCGGGGAGACAATCGGAGGAGGTGGAGGGTGTCAGACGAGCTTCGAACTGCACGTTAACGTTCGGCGGAAGCTTCCTCCTTCTCTTCGGAACAGGTAAGCGAGTGAAACGGGATGAAAATGAAACGTTTCGTTGAGACTTTTTTGAGGCGAACGAAGGGTCCACTGTTTTACATAGTTAATGGTAATGTCTCCCCGCGGATGTATCGGGGAGAAATTATGTTTTAGCGAGTGCTTTGTATTTGTATTTACTAATTTTTCTTCGCCGTCGTGTCGAGCATTCATCCTCTACAGTATTACGACTGTTTCTGACTTTGTTGCTTCCCCTTCTGCGATTCCACTTCTCGATTTGGTCCCTTAGTTGATGGACTTTTTTTTGTGGAGAGGTACTTTTTCGCCTTCTCATTTAATACTGTTTTATTTATGGAAAAGTCGTTTTGTTTTTGATGTGAAAATTCGTGGAAAATGAAAGGTATATGATGATTGTAAAGATCGTCCTGAGAATTACAAGAGAAATTGAAGAGGTTGTAAGGTGACAATAACATCAGTTTATTAATACAAACATTTATGTTTTAATGCACAAATAAGGTCTGCTAACTTTGTTGCTATCTCAGTGGATATTATATATTTTTTCTGATAAAGAATACCTCTGATAAAGAATACCATCTTCCAAATCAAATTTTTAACTATTGTGATTATTATTTTATTTCTTTTGCCGCAGAATTGTCTTGGACCTTTTTCCAATAATTTTTGAAGAATTACCTCACCATGTTCAAGTTACAAACCTATATTTTAGTACCCCCATTCAAACAAAATTTGCTGACAATTTGCCTTTGAAATAAAGTTTACTGACATAGCTTACCTGCTTGTATATCTATTATTTCTTTTTTTCTGACATCTAGCCTATTGTTTCTTTCTATATAGAAATCTATATTCTTCCTCAGAAGTTTGTCCTACTTTGTTGGAACAATTTTCTAGAATTAGTCTCAACGTGGCATCATTTTTTCTTCATAAATTATAAGCGACCTTATGTAATATTTTTTGCTCAATATAATTCCTAAAATCTACTAAATGTTTCCTTTCTTATTCCTGCATCAATTTTTGTCACGATTTCGCAAATGACTTGCAGTTTGATACTATTATACTTTCTAGCAGGGCTCTATACTACGTTCTTTTAACCCAATATAATTTCTTCTTTTCGTGCAAAACTAAATGTCAGTAAGAGTATTTTGGCGAGTTTGTCTGAAGTTTTTGTAACCTTTTATTTACAAAATAAAATCAATTTAACAATTCTAATGCTCATTATATTTCAGGACAGAAAAATGCCCATTTTGCATAATTACGGTTTTTAATTAATTGTTTATAGCTTTTGTGCTATGTTTCGGCCAACACTGGCCTTTTTCTAGCTATTTTTTTTAACTGAAAATTACCCTTTTTGGACGTGCTAACTATAAATAAAGGTGATCACATAATAACAGATTTGTACATAAAGCCTACTAGTTCGGACAGATTACTCAGTTTTATTTCTAACCACCCCCTATATCAAAAACTTAACACTATTAAAAACTTCAAAGATAGAATTTTAAACATCTCACAACAAAAATTTTACCCAATATTGAAAAGCTAACTGACGTCGTCTACAAAGTCGGATGTAATAGTAGCGAAAAATGTTATATTGGTCAAACTTCCCAAACTCTCGGTAAACGATTAAAACGTCAGTACGTCATTGCTGCAGGTTAATCACAACAAGTCTTGCTACTGAACATATGCAAGTTCAATTTCAATGATAAAGATATATTATATACTTGATATTGAACAGAACCTTAACATAAGGTTAATTGCAGAAATGTTTACTAATGACACGTGTAATTTTATGGATGATATATATTTTTTTTAATGTGTGGTGGGTGCTTAGTTGCAATGACTCCGTAAGCTGTATTACTTGTCTGGCTATCATTGCAACTCTTGCGGTGTAGTTTTAGTGTGTGTAAGTTGTGTTTAAATGGCTTTGTGACAGCATCATATCGCCTTTTATGATGCCACGCTGTTAATCACTTTGCTCCCAACAGCGAATTGCAAGTCGATCCGGGATTAAACTCTCTGAAAAAAAGGCACCGTCCCTCCAGAGAATTGAACCCCGGCACCTATCGTTCTCTCACAACAATAGTCAGCCGCCTAACCACTGCGGCCATCGACCCGTTATTAATAATATTAGTTATATGTACGATCTATCATTTCAACGTCAATGATTCTAAAAATGTTTTCTTTGATGTGGTTAGGATTTAGCAATTTCATGAGATCTGTCCAATCAGTTTTGCAACTAATTGTACTTTTAACGTATTGATTCCATTCTCATTTATGTATCAAAGAAAAACTGTCTACGTCTCTCTGTCCTTTTGGTTTTTTAGTTCTCTACTCGCACGTCTATATGCATATATGTTTTCGTGTTTAATGCACGGATCTTATCTACAAGATCTCCAGTTAGTTAAGAATTTTAAATAAATAATTTACATCAATTTTATTAATTCTAATTAGAATGCCATCGTTTTTTTTTAATGTGGTGGGTGCTTAGTTGCAGTGACTCCGTAAACTATTTAACTTTAATTGTTATAATAATGACATGGTTATCATTGTTAACTGCTGACTGGTTTATATATTTTAAATTTTTCATTTTGATTAACCATTTTATGGTAATGTATACTAATGTTAATGTTGTTAATTTAAAAAAAGAAATTGCTAGAAAAAGGCTGGTGTTGGCCGAAACGTAGCACAAACTCTATAAACAATTAACTAACTTCATTTTAGGTTAACTAAAAGCATCGGACTGATATCACTGCTAAATGGACGAAGTGTGTATCTCTACTAATAACATGAATACAAATAAAAATAGTAATCTGTAATTCACCAATTTGTATTCGTACATTCTAAATAATGAATGGCAGGTATATTTTAATCAGAATACTGGCAAAATATGCAAATTTTACAATACTTAGGGGTGATCATGTCATGCACAGTTTTTTTTTATGCCAGCTGCTTATTTTTGCAGTTTCATTCTCACGATCAGTAAAGCGCAAGGCATTTTACTCTTGTTTCTCCATTGCCATTGCATAAATTTGTGTGCAAACATTTCTTCCACGCCAGACTTAACAGGTGACTTTGACTTATTTACGAACGGCTAACCCATTCATTCTTTCATTTTATCCATTCAGTTTTCATACCACTGGTTGCATCTGGTTGTTTTACATTTTAATCTTGTTTAATATTTTATAAACTGAAATATTAAAATAAATAAGTAGCCTTTTTTATTTTCATTTATTATTTGAGTACGAAAGATATTACTAAGAAATCTTTATCACTTATTAATATACATATAATCAATAGTTATTTACCAAAGTGTTCTGATAAAATTCTTTTCCACGATTGCAGAGCAATTATTTGTTTGGTACTGATGAAATCTTGAAATTTCTATTGTTGAACATTTTCTTCTCTTTTATAGAATAATATCTACCCACCAAGTACTAGTATGTACATTCTTATTGATCAACTATATATTTCTAGCTTAAAAACTTCCTCTTTAAACACACGATTCTGAAATGACTACAGGTTATTTTAATAACTAAAACTGAAAATAAATAAAGCGATCACATAGAGGCATAACGAAGGATAATTAATAGAATCAGGAAACTATTACTTATCATAAATAAACAATTAAACATGCAATACGTAACCATATTTCTACCAAGTTTCTTCATGCATTCACTGCCGAGCTAATGGCAAGTACAGTTGCTTCGTCTCATGGTATCGATTTGAACCCTGCTACCTCCTTTCTGAGTTTGGTGTTCTGTGGTTTTCCTAAGTCCTGTGATAACATCTTACATTAGTCAAACAAGATTAAGCGTAATAATATCTCATGGCCAACCCTAAAATTGCCGTATTTTTCTTAGATTTTAACAACTCTTGAAGGATCTTGTCAAAATTTGGGACTTAATTGTTCCAAAACAAAATTGGTAATCTCCATTAACAACAACTCCCACCCGCCTATCCATATTGAATCCTGTGTACCACATAGGTAATCCGTTTTCAAATTTTGGCCCACCAGAACTTATACTTCACGGGTTGGAAATAGAACCCTGAATAATGTTGTTGACAATCATATTATTGGGCGGTTTGTCTACAGATCCTTTCTCCTTGTTCAGGTTTCCTAAAATCCTTAATGCCCAGTTAGTCTCTCTCGTTGAAATGATATAATAATTTTAATTGGTCTCGGCTGAGAACAGTAATTTTCTGGCCTGTCACATGTAGAACACGTCTACTTTCTTATTTCTTAAACTTCATTTATGCTATCTTTTCGTCAGCTTTTATCCTCCCTTACTACTAAAATATTATAAATCATCGTGGAGTGTATTACGTTTGATATAACCAATATCATTCCTAATTTAAGTCTTAAGGTTTTCTTAAGCAACCTTTGGTTTGTCCATAATGACATTTTCGTTTTTTTTTTAACTATGTCTAAATGATGATGCACCACTTCAACCTTTGGGCAAGAATGAGCCCTACATATTCGAACAAATGCTTCCATCTTTTGGTAAACTGAATAACTATTGTTGTGCTTTAATTAATACTTAGTTCACCCTCGTGCACCATTTCGAAAATCTTTCTACGAAAAATTTGAAAATCCTCATAATCCTTCTATTATTGTTTTCTCATTTTAATGAGTTCTGATATAATTTCTAATTTCGACGTATTATTTTTAATCTTCTTCCCTCATTTTTACTACATTAGTTTTAATCCCCAGACGATGTCGTCCACCTCATTCAGAATTATTTAAAAGCTTCTATATACCTAGTAAAAAAAAAACGCATTTCAAAATGAAATATTTAATAACTTCATGCTTCACAATGCACTTGGCTAATGCTCGCTACTTACACTTATCTCACTTTTTTCTATTATAGAGCTTGTACGCTAAGAAGGTCCCTGTCCTTGTTTGTGCCGTTAATGCAGTAGAAACCTTCTATTAGTCGCTACATTGTTTTCAATTGCGAGAGCAGACCCATTAATAACCTCTTCGATACTAGTCTTAAACTAAGCGCAATTCGCAGATATTTCCATCTCTTATTCGCACTATAATTCGAAATGGGAAAGAAAATGAATCGGAGTGATTACGTAATAGTACTTATAGTCTTGCCAGGGTGAGAAAGAGGATTCAGTAGAATTATTATGTAAATAACTCCAGCATAGTCGGGGCGTCGGGCATTATAAAAAGTGGCAGTTTATATTTGCCGACTTTAAAACTTGTTGACTAATTCATGGTGACTTATTTTTCAGGTCTTCAGTTTTAAAAATTCCCCACAGAGAGGCGCGTCCGATGTTCTATCTCTGTTTACGGTGCAATACTGTTCGCCTCTGACGAAAAGAGAAAGCAAATTGTAAGAGAAAACTGTTGCCTTCGTACCAACCTCCTCTTATATCCTTTCCTAAAATCCAGGGCCGAATCCAAGACAAATTAGTACATAGTTGCAATGATAAATAATGAAACGTCACAGTCACTAGTATCTAAAAATTAACCTTCTAGAATATCTTGTGGTGAAATTGGCTATAGCGATCAGAAATTATTTCCTTATTAAATTAAAGAAAGCCCTCGAATCTATGCAACCCTGCATTCTATTAGAAACTTAGAGAACGCACATAGGAAGTTTAAATGAATTTACGAAGTCACTAACCACTTCTGAGGATATAGAAAACGACCCAACAAAATCTATCAACACATAGAAAATATTGAGCCAATAAACAGAAACAAACTGAAGCGTTGCTACCCGTTGTCCTAAAGCCAAGCTATTAAAGAATTCATGTATCAAATGGAGTCCAAAGGATCTAAAGACTCAACAGCTGATTCGCACATAATACAAACTTGGAACCAGTACAAACAAGCAGTCTGAAACTGAAGTGCTTCGAATCAAAATCAGTTTCATACAAACCGGTTTTGTGTTTGACGATTAATCGCTATCAAAACGGAAATTTTAATCGAAAAACTGGCTGCAGCTCAAAATTGGTTCGTGAATGTTAATCGACCGGTTTAAGGAAAATTCGGTTTATCGATTTCTAATATTTAACAATGTTCGCAGTACCATCTAAAACGTGATTTTGCTAATAGCTACTGAAATGAATAGTGGCAAACAAAAATTAATACATACAAGTGTATGTAAGAGAGAGTCACTGCAAATTAGCTGAAATCACTTACAAAACTATCAAGGTTTCTTGACAGGCGATGACGTAATGATAGCGTTGGCTTTGGCTCTGAGTATTGTAGGTATATATGTGCAAGAAATTGCTGTAAAGAAAACCTGCAGATCAAATCCAAAGATGTAGGAGTAGCCTATATGATTATGTAAGATGGGGCTGGAACTTCTCTAGGAGGTGTGATAATTTAATTTCTGAATTGGCACTGCAGTTGTGTAGTCATCTGACATAAAACCAACAATAAAACAGCACGCTTCCTAGTTTCAGTAATAGATGCTGGTCAAAAGGAAGATTTGGGCAAAGTTGGACCTTGACGGACAACCTAACTGGTGAATACAGTCGGAGAGAGTTGCATCGTAAGAAGACTTTGTTCAGAATTGTCGTAACCGCAGAAATTATCTTAACTACCACTGCCACTGGTGATGAATCCTGTATGTTTCAATACGATCCTGAGACGAAACGGCAAAGTATACAGTGGGTGGTTGGGAAAACATTACCATGATCTAAAAAGTTTCGTTTTGTTTTACGGTGTAAACGATAAGAAAAGATTCACCAGAAAGACAAGCAGTTACTGATACATATTACTTTGAAACGATGAGGAGATTCTTGAAGCACATTTTGCGAATGCAACTACAATGTTGAAAAAAAAATCAATAACTATGGAGTTCTTACCACCATCACGCCCTTCACTTTTTGAGGACATTTCTCACGAAACCAAGAGTTGTTGAGATTAATCACCCTTCCTCCTTCTGGACTTAGCACAAGCAAACTTTTTCTACTTTTATAACGTGAAAAATGTCCTCGAAGAGAAACTATTTCAAGACGTAGAAGATATTCAAACAATGTAAGCGCCGAATTGAACATCATGTCCTCGAATGCATTTACTTACTAATTTTAAAAACTTTTAGAATGTTGCAACAATTGTACTAATGTCAACGGAAATTAGTTTGAATGTAAGCGTGGTTGGTAAACGTGATTATCAACGCTAATAATAGCAATAGGTTCCATTTCTGTAGAATAGTAGCCAGAACACAGCCCAGGAAAGAGTTGGTGATTTTTCAAAAATCTTTTATTGTACGACGTCACAAACCTAGCCCGACTTCATGAATTACATGAAGATTAACTCTAATGAAGAAATAATTTTTAACTCTAATTATCAGAGAACGAAGCCATTAATATGAAACTAGGCTTAAAGGGGATTTTATTGACGATTAAATCGTCAATTTATAGTTATTTCAAGACTCAGTTGGTAAAATTTCTACACAATCTAGCTGTTGTGTCTCTGTATTTTGCAAGCATTAAGGCGCAAATCTTTTGTCACAATTCGTTGAAAAATGCATGTACGCCCGATGTTCAATTCTTGGGCATGACATCGGATGGAAGTATTTGGTCATTCGGCAACACTGGACACTCACAGTTGCGATGTTGTCAGCCGATCTGTTGATCTGTGAATAAAAGTTTTATCCCTTTCTTTCTCGCCAGCAAACAAGATCCAAATAAATGAAGACAGAATACTACAAACCAATCTTTATGAATCCGGTCCTGTTAAGGAAAAAAAATTCCAACTCGAACCGTGAAGGAGGGTGGACTTAATAATTTTTCAAGATTAACAATAAAAACCATTGTCCTGCGACCTGTGTACTCCGACAGGAAAAAAAGGAACACAAAGTTGTTCAATTAATATATTCAGAGGCATTTCGTGCTTCTCAACTTCGGTACTCTGACGGTCACCCTCTCCCTCCCGCCCATCGCCACCACCCATCGCAGCCCATCTCTACTGCCACCTCATTCCAACTCGGTACATTATGCTTTCGGTTTTAATTTTTTATTCTTGAAAATATTCCACCGAGATTAATAAGGCTTGAAATGTCTGGGCTAGGAGCTGTGGGGCGAGAATTAAATATGAAAAAGGGAACCTGCGTAAAGGTAAAACGGTCGAGGGGGTACAGAGTATACAGAGGCGTGCTAGATCGAGGAGGGGTCGGAGAGGTGGTGATATTTGCAGTTAATAATCGCTGTACGTTTAAAATTGTGTTTTTTTTTTGTATTCCGGGAGAAAATCCGGGTCCCTTGTTTCTCGTTAAGACTCTCTCCTGAAAAAAAAAACTCGAATTCTAGCCGCCTTCGTTCCAGGTATATTATACGTAATTCGTTGACTCGAAGCGCCTGAAAACGTTTGATGAATTCAGATGGAAGGAATTAATGAAAATTTTACGCCTCGAATTGGTAGATAAATGTTCGCGAAAAAAAGAAAGAAGGATGTTAAAGACAGGCGAAAGTTTTTAATATGAATATATACTACGAAGTTGGTATTATTGTATGGGTCGATAAAGAAGTTATTACATTCAAAGGTTATAAAAAATGCCGTAAAAAATTATGACAAACAATTTATATTCGTGAAAGGACAGAAGTTAAATAGGAAGGTTCTTTAAAAAAAACGCACGCTTAGCAGGGAGTAGTGCTAATATAATCAGCTAAATATTCAATAATAACCGGAAAAAAATGTTTTATTAGTTTTTGAGTTAAGAGTCACCAACGGCTTCAGATTAGTGCATTTTTTATGTTATTGTTAATCGTGAATGTCTTCTTCTCCGCTTAAGGTGCTGTAGTGACTGCTGAATTTATTTCTTAGCCCTTCATATCGAGAACAGTGAATTAAACCGCTTTTGTAGTAGTATTGACCAAATAGAGGCCCACAAATAATTGGCAATATATGTAGGTATATATATTCTATCTGTTCCAAACGATGTGCTTTTAAGAGGGACTATTGTTTTACTATTAATACAAACTGATTTCACATCACCTTGAAGCTTTGTTCGTACTACCCAAGTGTAAGAATATTACTCTTCCTAGAGGGTGTTTACTAATTGATCACAAAAACATGCCAGCTAACTGTTTGGTGGTGTGGACCTTGAATGTTTTGCTATAATATCTAGGTAGCATGACAAGTAGTAGATCCCAGATGTTATAAAAATTTCTCAAATAGACAGCCGGGTGATCAAATGTGTTGGAGCCATGTTGTGGCCGATCCTATCTTAGGCTCCCAGCAGATTAAATTCGAGTGATATTGTAAATCAAAAACGCGAAGGGCAAAAAGTGCGCAAAGTACGCAAATTTGAAAAAATACTCAGATTGTGTTTCAATATTGACTTTATGGCGCTTGGGTGCTGTTGTCTGATGTGCAGGTTGTTTTCCACAGGACACCAAATTGACATAATATATATCTACACATTTTACAATCATGCCTTAACATATAGGTAGACGGCGTAATTGACATATGCAATTGAATAGGTAATGGTGAATAAAGATCAAACCTGTTACTGTCCAATAAATTTATTGGACCCTGGAGCTTGCTGGGGAAATACTATTGGTGCAACGGATCTTGTAAATAAAATTCTACGTTTAAATTAATTTAAAAAAAGCAATTATTGCATATGAGCAAATACGCTCCACAGAACTCCAACGTAGTTTCTGTACAGGCTCGACGCATTTTCTGGATCTATTGATGATAAAACTCCTATCGTAACACAAACGAGAAAGGTCTCGTACAATATGGAGGACTAAAGGGTTAAAAGGCTTAGAATCCAATCCTGGAAAAGAGAAGAACGATCTTTGTAGTACCAGAAACTACTACTAGGATCCTCCTTTGACCAAATTTGACCAAATAAGCGGTTTTAATACTTCAACATAGTTTCTGGTTGAGCAAATTACCATTTTTGATCACCGACGTAGTTTCTTTATAAGATCTGCCGCAGTTTCTGATAAATCAGCAACAATGCAGCTTCATAACTCTGACATAGTTTCTATTCATATTCAACACAATTTCTGGATGTGAGCAAAAAAATTGTTTTACAGCTCCATAGTTTGGGAACTTACATTCTGCTGTATTTAACTCAAAGTATGAATTATGTGTCTTATAGCTCGGTATAAGGCTCTAAGTAAGTGTGGAATTTACATACTCGTACATTTGAAAGAATAATGAATATACAGGGTTGCCCACTTGGCCTTCTTTCTTAAATAGTACGTTTAATATTGATTTTATCAGAAAATGTTAAGTACATATCTCATTCGGACGTTTCTCGTTTACAATTTAAACATATTTTGAGTTCCCTAAGCACCTCGGTTTCATCTGTACAGGACCGTACTTGGTTATTTTAATGGAACACCCTATATATTTTTATATTTTTGATATGTACATCGAATTTTAAGTCAACATTATGACTTTTATCCGTATAAGTCTACCCCTTTAGGAGAAAAAAAAAGTTTTTTTTTAATTTCCACCGAAATTACTGTTCATTTAAAAAATCGTATCTATTCAATCCTTGACTGAAAAGTGACCAAATTCGAGATTATAATAAACTAGAATGTGTTTTAATTTTTTGTAGGTTGAGTTTTAACGAAATTTATTGTAGAGGGACTTTATCGATATTTCTTTGACAAGCGCAGAAAAATTGGAAAAAATTATTATTTTTTAATGGAACATCCTGTATATTTTACCAAGAACTGAACTTCTTTACTGGTTTACTATTATTTTTGTTAAACATGGCCTCAATATTAAACGTAGTATTTAAGAAAATCATCACGAAGTAGGTGGTTGATATATTCAAATGACATGAAATTAATAATGGAATGCGATAAAAAATACTTATTTTAAGTCTTTAACTCTGGAGCAAGTACACTCTCACTGGCAATATCTGTGAGTGAGAAGCAATTACACGCAGAGAAATATTATCTTGAGTTAAAACAGACTGTTTCAGTTCAAAACAATCCCGTATTTGTATATCCGCAAAACTATATTGTGTTATCACAAGAATATTATTTTCTAAGAAAATTGTTTTGACGCAAAACAACATTGTTTTAATGTAAGAATATAATGGATTTGTAAGACTACCGTATGTCGACCACTGAATTGACAATTTGTGGGCAATTTATTTCTAGGTTATGTTTCGCTAGTGTTTTGACATTTCTGCGATGATTTTCTGTTGATATCAAGTCAGAATTACGAAATATCGAGCGGCAATTTAAAAAAACTTCGTCCAGGAATATAAAAATAATAATCATTTTTTTTATTTTGCAGTATCTCGTAATAAAATTAATAAGTAATATATATTTCAGTGACTAAAAAACATACCTTCTTTTGTCTTTTATTAAATTTACCCAGTGAAATTTGATGTTAATGCATGAAATTTATTTTTAAAATAATTATTTACGTGTCATACACAATAATTAATATTGAGAAGAAAATTATGAATATTTAGATACTATTTTGACTAAATTTGAAGATATTTTTAATCTATTAAATGTTATTAATTGCAATTAAAACTAAGCTAATTCTTTAGATACGTTCCTATTTTATATAATGTATTTGCATTGAATTTAATAAAATACAAGAAGAGATGTTTTTTAGTTACTGAAACTTGTCAATTAATTGTATTAAAAGATACTACATCATGACAATTTTTTCATTCCCGAACGACGTTTCAAAATTGCTGCTCGATATTTCGTAATTCTGACTGGATATCAACTGAAAATCCTCGCAGAAATGTCAAAACACTAGCGAAACATAACCTAGAAATAACACTTTTTATAACGATTTTTAGGTATCTTAGACTGATCTCCGCAAGAAACGGGGGTCCGCTTTGGACTCAGTAAAACCTGTACTTTCCGTTAAATTGCCAATTCAGTGGTCGACATTCGGAAGTTTAGCCAATGGATTTACTTCAAGTACAACGTTTGGTTGAAATTATTCCTCCAATTCCCATGAAGCTAAAATACACTTCACATAATGCATTATTAAATATGTACTTTTATTACTGCAAATGTCCACTCCTTAACCGCAAAAAACTTATATGTATCTAATTCTTGCAAAATGGTGCACGCAGATAAAAATGCACGTATAAACGCTTCATATACACATATAATCTCGAACGAAGCTGCTCGAAATTTGCAATTCAGCTATTTCACAAATAGGAAAGTTATTCAGATCAAATACGCATTTTACAACAAATATAGTCTAGATTGTATTAAACGCATTTACTTATTCCAAGAAAATGTGTTTGAATCAAAACAGAAATATTCTAGCATTAAAAATATTTGGGTAAAACAGTATATTTCCTTAATTCAAGAACATTTTTCTCTGTGTGTATCATGGCGCCACAACATTTCATATTTTGGAGAGATATGGACGCAAGCCTAACTTTCAGGAACCACATGAATTACAACATTCATCGCTATTTTCCTAACAGAATTGCTCAAATACCACACCTCCACTGTTGCAGTAAAATGTTTTATCTTAAAATTTTTTATGCATCTGACCTTTGGACCAGCTATGTATATATTGAAGACCATGAAAGAATTTCTAGACTATATGACTTACTCTTCGTTCATTTTGACACCCTGATTTGAATTCTGGTTTAACATTTTCTTCATCACATCAGGTGTTTGCGTAAAGGAAAGTTTGAGTTATTAAAGACAATTTCAAAAACAAGTTATTATCATTATGATGATTGACTTTAAGTTCTTAAGATTTTGAAAGACGTATGAATGCATGTCAGGCTATCTTTTAAAACATGTCTGGATATGCAATTTTATTGACCAGTGATGAAAGTCATTTCTGTTTAACTAGCTTTTTAATTGAAAAAGGAAAACCATCGTTATTGGGCAGCAGAAAACTCATGATAGTCAGAAATCCCTCTGCATAGTTAGCAAGTAACAGGGGAACTGGGCATAATGATCGGAGAAACCAGGATCGAGAATCGTTGCCGTACAGAAATCAGTACTGATATTAACGGCTACATTGTCAAGAGTCGATCCGGAGTGGCTTGTAACCCTGGTGAAATCATGTATTAAAAGTGTCATACCGTATGATGAAAACATATCAAACAGCGTTTGTGATGAACGACCAGGCAGCGACGTATCAATGTTAAAATCACCTCACACAAAGACAACTTGATTCGATGGCAGGAACTCGCAAAGAATAGCTTCCAACTTGTCAAAGAAAACGTCCAAGTCACCTATAGGAGATCTGTACAATGTCACAACAGTTACTCTACAGCTTGATGTACAGACCTCAGTTATACAATATTCAAAGTCTTTCTCCATTGGTGGGTTATTCAATTTTTTTGAAAAAGCGTTGAGAGTGTTTTTAACAAGTATTGCTACGCCCCCATGCCTATACACTGATCTCGCATAGCCGCTAATTAACTTATAATTTTCAAGCTGCAGAAAGTTAAGTTCATTCTCAGTCAGCCAGTGCTCACTAATACAGAATACATCGGGTTGATAATGATATAGAAATATATTTAACTTTTCAATTTTATTCCTTATGCACTGAACATTAAAATGTATCAATTTCAAAGCACCCCCACCAGTCTCATGGCTGCTTAGCGCATCAAATGATTCTGATGAGGCAGGCGTTGGTTTTTTGAGACACCGCAGTAAATTAGATTACCATGGTTAACATTACCAGATGAACAGCCTTCGCGAGGGTGGTGGGAACTGTTGTTATCAACAAATGTTACAGTATCAAAAATTGTCTTAAATAACTGATATATGCCTCGCCGCGATAGATGAATTCCACGTCCCATATCACACTTACCATCCAGATAGTAATTTATATCTAAATAGGTTACATTATACAAATTCAAACTATTTACACCATTGTACATATCACAATTAAAAGTATATATTTTACGATTAAGAGAATGATTGTTATTTGTGTAAGGTACAGAAACTAACATAATATTTGTATGACTCAGACTAGACAAAGAGCGAAAGAACAATTTGTTGTCATGTTTTAATCCCCTTATACAGTCATTCATTTCCCCCGATTATAATTACATGGTCTTCTTTACCAAAATGACGGCACAAGCCAGGCAAATCCGATACAACATCTAAAAAACAGGCATTTGGTTTAAACAAGGTCTCGACAAGATACTTGTCATCGACTATTGATGTCAAATATTGGCTAGCAGACCTGCCATGACTATCAGCCAAAATAAAAATTTTTTGGTCGGGTTTACAATCATCGTAGTTAGTCTTTTGCGATACCTCATATTCAGTTTGCCGTGAACAAGAGTCACCGCGCGTCTTAGTCGAAAAAGTAACATCGTTCAACAGTGCCGCCGTCCCGTCCAATCCTGACCCATCCTCATTTTCTAGGTTCACAGGATGCGAACACAATCGTTGGTTTCCAATTTTTGGCGATGTTTGCTTTACTGCCCCTACATGTGATGAGGTGAGGTTCACTACAGTGGTTTGAGTTTGCGCATCCACGGCCCGAACAGTTCCTATTTTACTAGTAAGCTCACAGACAGTCCCAGTAGATTTTCACTTATTTTAAGTTGGTTCTCGTATTCATTCTTATAATATTCCAGCAATTTTTCCTTCTTATCGACTTGTTCCGTTAGTTCTTTTACAGTGTAATTTGTCGCAGCAAGCTTATCCCTTAGTTCAGTGAGTAGTCGACTTTCCTCATTTCTCTCCTGTGTGCTGTCGCTTACTATCGTAACGTAACTAGTATTAGGTGATCCTAGTTTTTGCTTTGGTAACAATTTTATTTTTTGAGATCGCGTGTTTACGCCCGCCATGACTCTTGGATACAGAATTTTTATTAAATAATAATCAGGAGAAAGAAAAGACGCACTTCACGCTGAGGTGGCTATCACAGCGACTTCAAATACAAGAGAACAGGAAGCCAACGGGAGGAGCACGTACAGAAAACAGTAGGTCAGGAATGTGATAGGAAAACACTTTTTTAGATAATTGACAAAAATGCAGTAAAGAACCAATCCGGAGATAAAAAGGAGATGGCGCAAAAAACGCGAGTATAATACTGTTGCAGACAACAGATACGCAAAATATTATAACTTACCGCTACAAAATACTCTTCGGTAAACAAATAAACGATGATGATTTTTACACGTACGCATGCAAAATGATTTACACTACATGCAGGTATAAGGTGCAAAATTAACTGTTAATTTTAAACAGCAAAAATATTAATTTGAATATTAATTTGAAACCTATACTAAAACCACAGATAACTACACATAGCTCATCCCATGTAAATACGTAAAATCATACAGGTTGTATATATGGCAGAGGTTTGCTACATCTACTATATGAGCTGGTCCAAACGAGGATCTATTCAAGGTGGAATGTCCTACTGTTTGCATATACTTATCTGTGCTACAACATAACCACAAGTATTTGATGAAATGCAATCACAATTTACTACTCGATACTTAGTTCACTCTTATGTCGATCTTCTTCGTTTGTGTTCACACTTTTCAACAGCCTCTCTTCATCTCCTCTTGTGTTGTTAGTCACTCGTCCAGTGAGTGACTGTATTGTCTAGCAAATAGTCTAGCAAAGCTTCTTCAATTTTTGTCATCATTAGCACAACATTCTTGTGTTTAATTAATTTTTAGATATCGGTTTTAGTAAATATACCGAAACCATTTGGGTGCTTTTTGGCAACTCTGCTATCCTATTCTCACAAAAAGCAAGCAAATTTGGTATACCAACTCAATTGCTCCTACAATATATTCAGTATTTTTAGATTGGCACTTAGTGTCTGCTTCTCCTCATTGCTTCTTAAGTATAAAATACAAATTGTTGTAAGTTTTATTCAAAATTGTAAGTAGACGACATATACATAGAATCAAATATGTCGGTATACAAATTTGAAACAAAATCTTTTTCCCTGTGTCTATACCAAACAAATCATGTGTCAGCAACAAATAAGTTTTCTCTTTCAGCGGCGCTCCAAGCAATTGAGCAGACATTTCTGAAAAATTCAAAGCCCCTGCTGTCTAGTTATAGAAATTCCGATTTCATATTCCTTGTTGGTTTTTCTTCCGAAGTTGCAGATGAGGATGACAGGAACATCTATACATTACATTGTTGCATTATGGATTTATTGTTCGATATTCCCATCCCTTTCTCCAAATAAAAATTAAGAAATACCCAGTAGAGGCCTGAGAAGCCAGAAAATCCGTTGCTGGACGATTTGACATTGCCTGAATCTGAGTTTCGCTATCCCTAGCAAAAATATGCTAATTATCTCCATGTACCCTCATAGAAATGACTTTAGTGTTTTCTGTATATCTTTATCTTTATGTTGGTCATCACTCACATTGCTTTCTGTCTATTACCAACTGGCATCCTGTGTATGATAAAATTTATTTAAATTGTAATCCTAATCCGAATATTGCAATAATAAAATGATTTTAAAAAGGATCTAAGAAATTAAGTCTAAAAAATAAATATAGCTTGACTTCACATTACCATATATGAACACCAGTCTACAACCAAAAGAATTCTGATAAATAACTAAAGGCACTAATGTTAATGATCCCACAGTTTCATTGATCATCATATTTACCATCACCAAATATTGGAGAGCGAAAATCCTCTTCCATACCTACACCATATTATTTGACTAATATCTCTCCTACGCTGCCGTTAAAAAGCGTAAAAAATAACTTTCACAATCTAAACTTGTTCCCTAACTAAATACACCGCCATCGCACGGTAAATTTAAAAATTATTATACCCGAGTTCCCTATTTACAATTACAACCGCTCCTCCAATATTTTTCTTTTAATTGCCGCCGGTGCGGCTCGTATTTAGCGCGGTCGACGAAGCCCTGGAAATATCTCCAATAAATAACGAAAAACCTGGATATTAAAAGATAAAACGCCGAGCGTATAATTTTTTTTTCACCTCCTACTACTACACTCTCCTCTCCTACATCGTTCTGTGTTGCCGTCGCAGGACAGAAAGAACGCTAATCAGAAAGAGATCGACCATCGGCAAAGCCGGTGAGTGCAAGGGCCTTACCGTAAAAGAGCGGAAAAATCTCCGGAATCGGTTAGCTGTTGCAAACAAAAAAAAGAGCGCGCTTGCAACGGATGCCCATCGATGATTTAACGTTTTCGACTTCCCGGATGACCGGAGAGCGAACGATATTGAAAGAGATTTCGATTAAATGAATATCCGTGTTGGTTTGTTCTTTGGTGTGATAGGAGGTTTGTGCGTTAGGGCCTAATTTTTTATAATATTGATTTTTACTGAGCCATTCATTTGGGAAGTCTTTATCGGAATCATTTTGTGTACGAACAATTCAGCAGTTTTATGACTGCATAGAAGTCAAAATGTTCATTACGATTGTTGTAAACTCATTATCGTCTTAAATCCAACGAGCTCTAAGATCTTTTCGCTTCTGTTACAGTAGAATGTGGAAGCAAACTTTTCGATGGGACAGAGACTCGCGTAACGATGACCCAATGTGTGAACGATGTTTGAGACCTCGAACTGTGAAGACATGTTATGAAAATGCTGTTCTATAGGACCGATAGTACGAAGTTTCTATTGTTTGTAATGGTGTCTGTTTATGTAAAATAAGTTTCCTACAAATTTTGCATCAGGATGAAGGTGGATTTCTCACTTCTTACGCACCAACAAAAACTGTTGAGCAATAAAATTTCTGATCAGTAATTAATATCCCTTTAAATCCGACGCTAGACTCAAAAAGTTATTCAACAATATTTCGGAACACGCTGTCGAATTTGACAAAATGTCGCCCTTTAAAATATAGATTGAAATATCCCAAAATTATGAAACCTCCTCAAGATTAAGACATAACCGTTTTACATTAATAGCAATTTATCAAGATCCAATTACCATTTTTCCTCGGGAAACGTTCTACCTAAAAAATTCTGCCCGCAATAAAACGATCATAATTAAATGATCAGGAGACCCTATATCTATATATACCCGCATATAGCCGACAAGGTAGCCGAGCAAACGATAGGAACATTAACATTATAGGGAATTTTTCAGGGAGATTGCGTCTTAATCTCCGTTATTGCCTAATTTAAATCGGTCCCGGACTCAGGGGCTCCTTTTATATATATTTTTCATCCTAGTCGCCTCCGCACTCCGCTATCCGTCGCTCTATATCCGCATCTCTGTCTCTCTATCTCTCTTATAAATTATCGAAATTATTATATTAAAAAATCCATCTAAGAAGTCAAAGGAGCCATTATCCTCACCGAACTCTGTTTAACTAATAGCTATTTTTCGGTGCCGTGGGCGATTTTTTCTTTCTTTTTTTCGTCCCCTTCAGCGGTAAAAATAGAACGGTGTAATTATGGAAGGGGGGCAATATCGAAGAGAATGGGTTCGCTTCTATACTACACTGTTTTCCAGCCGCGTATCCAGAATTTCTCATTATTTTTCGAAATGATTTTCTCGGTTATTTTGCTTAGCTAAAAGATAATAGCAGTTTTAGTAAAAAATATACGAGATGACTCCAAGTTCTATTCGACTTGAGACTCTCAAAACCGCAACAGTACATAGTAGGCACTGCGGATACATGTTGCTGACGTCCACGCTTCTCTGGCGATAAATTGAATGGATTCAATACAAAAACTACATACAATGTTAATTTGCATGTCTTTTGATGCATATAATTTTCAGATGCTTTATATTATAGATATCAAAAATGTGCTGGATATATTTTTGGATTTTTACGAATCTGTAAAATTGTGTTAATACTGACTCTACGCAATCGCCGATACCTCGCCCTTTCGACACGAAAATCACAACATTGTTTTTATATACAGATATACTTATGTATTTACATACAATTCATTTATTTGCATCTAATAAAAAATAGAAATTAACATAGTGTAAACAAAACTAAACAGCACGTATGTTTTACCATAACAAACAAATGTGCAAGTGTTGGTCAAAAACGTTGAAGATTCTAGAAGCCCTGTAGCAGACTTGTAGATGATTCAGGACTACATAAACTATAGATGGTAGTGATTGCTTATTGAAGAAGGAAAGCAAGCATATTTATATCATCGGTGTTGTCTTCCTTTCCCAAATAAGTTCTCCATAACAGATTATTTGCTTCTGTATCCCACTCAAAGTTAGAATCTATTTTGTCCCAGGAGGCAATTGCTCCTGCTACTTTAACTCCTAATTTAAACTCGTTGGCTGTAATATCCTGAGTACATGCAACATCTTCAGATATGGTTTCCTGTTCATGAAGTAACCTTCTCTGCTTGTTCATTTCTAACAAATCATCTCTTAATAAATTATAGTCTATAGCGGGAAATAGCTCTACTTCACGGGTTGTAACATGGACACAGTCTAACTCTTTGGTCATAAATAAATCAAAATCTAAATTAATTGTCTTTGATCCGAATAAACGATCCGATCGCTCCATTTTAATAAGAATTGATAGCGCTCCAATACCGGAGAGCCAGTCAAACAAGTTTTTGGGTTTGACCTTAGACAAATATTTATCATGGGAGTATCAAATTGACAATATCAGTAAAAAAATGAATTCTACGTTATATGCTTTAAGAGTTTTGAGACAGAGTGTTGATTTGTCAGTGTTAGTAACCTTTTATAGAGCTTCTATTGAGTCCAGACTTAGATATGGCATAATGACATGGGGTCGTAGTGTTCATGCGAAAAGGCTATTTATAATACAGAAGAAAATCCTACGAACTATATTTTCCCTTAAATGTCGAGACTCTTGTAGAGCGCATTTTATAGATAATAAAATATTTACATTACCTTCTTTATACATGTACGAATGTAGTATATATACAAGGCAACACGAGTCTGAATTTGCTGTGAAAAGCGATTATAACAAAACATACAGTACACGTTATGGGGGATCACTCAGCATACCTGCACACAAGAGCCACCTCTATGAAAAATCGCCTTACTATAATTGTGTAAAGATATATAATCGATTACCGCTGGAGTTAAGAGAGATACGGACATTCTCTGAAATTCAAAGCCGCTGTTAAAATGCACTTCATTGATGGCTGCTATTATTCAATTGGTGAATTCTTGTAATGTCTCTGTATTTGTTTATTGTTTGTTTGTGTTATATATTACGTACTTTACATTGACTATATATTTTACTTATTGTCCTGTTTGAACGTTGTTTTATACATACATATATTGTATTGACAAAGCAGATTTTTGCGTTTGCAAATTTAATTGCTAAAATAATAATAATAATTATTATTATTATTGTTGTCGGACTTCAGGAGCTCTGTAAGCTCTCTACCTTGATGTTAGTGCATTATTTAATATACAGTGCTCTGCATAAGTCTGTTAACCCTATCAGAAAACTATGCAGGCTCGGCAACACTGTCCGGAAACTACGCTTGCGCGTCCTAACTAAAATGATGAGGAGTGGGAATTGACGGCTAATGTTAGTTTACTATAGTTGGTTACTTGATGACGTCATGGCAACCCGTAGAAAGTATACTCAAGAAGAACGGATCTGTCTGTTGACTCTGTACCTGCATTAGCACGTCTGATTACGAGATGATCTTCAATGAGTTTGCGGCACAGTATCCTAACAGGCCTGTTCCTATGAAACACATGTATAAAAACTAAACAAAAAATTCCAAGAAACCGGGTCGGTGTTAGACGCACCGCATAGTGGTCGCCCCGCAAGAGTAGTGACTGAACAGAACATGCATCTTGTTGCCCAAACGGTGGTCGAGAAACCCAACCAGTCTGCAGTTCGTGCATCGCTTCAATTAGACATATCGGACCGCAGTTTACATCGCATGTTAAAGAAACTGCAGTATCGGTGTTATCGTCCATGTCTGATGCATAAGCCAACAGAAAACGACCCTGATCGTAGACTGCAATTTTGCGAGTGGTTTACTGGTTGCACGGAAGATGACGCACAATTTTATAAGAAAATTCTCTAGAGCGATGAAGCGCAGTTCAAATTAAACGGACTGATTAACCAGCACAATTGCGTTTACTGGGCTTCTGAGTACCCCCATGAAACCATTAAATTGGAACAATTCACGCCCGTGGTCTTCTTGGACCATATTTTTTTGAGGAGACCGTGAATGCAGATAATTATCTAAAACTGCTTAACACTAAACACTTCAAACCCACTAAACACCAAGAAGTTTTAACTAAAACACCGACGCGTTTCAACAGCAACGCTGTCATTATCAAGGCGATAATAAAACTCAACTGGAAACGCGTTGGTGTTTTAGTTAAATCTTGTTGGTGTATAGTGGGTTTGAAGTGTTTAGTGTTCTACTTCTGCACCAAGAGATCCAGTGAAGAACTAAAATCCAGTGTTAGCAGGTATTCGATATTTCCAACAAGATGGTGCTCCACCCCACTTTCGTCTACAAGTTCGTGAATACCCGAATGCCGAATTTGGCATGTGGATAGGAAGAAAAGGACCCATTGAGTGTGACTTTTCTCTGTGGGGAGTATTTAAAAATATTTTCTACCCCATTACGTGATATAGAACAGTTGAAAGCAAGAATTGAAGAAGAATTTGACGCTCTCCGCGCGCATTTCAAAAAGGAAATATGCATTTCATCCATTAAATATGTGAAAATATGCACATGAAACATACAACTTAATTTTCACTTAATACGTTGTTCTTGAATTAGGTTCTAAAAAAGGAATAAAAACAAAATTTCAAAACATATTATTTAATTATACTATACCTATACGTAATACTTAAAATAATTATAAATATAATACAAACAAATTGGTTCAATATAATACATTATATAGACCCAAGACTAAATTTATTGTTAATTGTTCGTTATCATAAAAAACCATTTAATAATACAATGTTTTTCTACATTTTCAATTGTAAATTTTTGGCGGTGATTGGTTAACACATCTTTAAACGAGAAAAAACTTCTTTCTACATCCACCAAAGTAATCGGTGCATATTTTAATGCAGATATTTGTGCAGAGTCTAAATTAAGATATGTTTCAGGTTCACTGTTTGACAAAATTAACATTATTGAATTTATTTAAAACAATTTTTTCCTGTTGTACCTGGAACACTTTTCAATAACGATTCATATTGTTTAACTATATTATTATTTTTTTCTTTTTATGTGTGGTGGGTGCTTAGTTGCAGTGACTCCGTAAGCTGTATCACTTGTCTGGCTATCACTGCAACTCTCGCGGTGTAGTTTTGTGTGTGTAAGTTGTGTTCAATTGGCTTTGTGACAGCATCATATCGCCTTTTATGATGCCGCGCTGTTAATCACTTTGCTCCCAACAGCGAATGGCAAGTCGATCCGGGATTAAACTCTCTGAAAAAATGTCACCGTCCCTCCAGAGAATTGAACCCCGGCGCCTATCATCCTCTCACAACGATAGTCAGCCGCCTAACCACTGCGGCCATCGACCCGTTGCTTCAGTTAATGGCATCTGAGCTGTTTCTAATTGAGTAATGCTAAAAAAACTATTGATTATACATTGCACTGTAGTTGATGAAAAATGAATGAAAAACGCGGCTATACAAAACGCACGAAATTTGTAAAGTATTACAATTTACAAGCATCAGGTGCTAAATTATGCAGACCTATGCACTAAACAGTCAAATTATGCAAAAATCGCAAATATATGCAAAATATGTAATTTTTTTATTGAGGCGTATGTTCTATTTTAATGTATAGTTCGAAGAGATCCTAAGTAAAAACGAATAATTCCTTAAAATAACAAATATGCATTTTGCATTAAATCCTAAGACTAATCATCACTCTTTTCTTTTTGTTCTGTATGCAAATCGGTTAACTAACTTATGCCGGGCCCTGTATATATTCGATGGTATTGTGGTTAGATGAACGCGCTAACAATTCTAATGCCGTTATGCTTCATTAAAATAGTTTTGGAACAATTTTTAGAATTCAACCCAGTCCATTATGATCTGAAGCAAATTGTTTACTAACGTTTAATTATTTACCTAAAAGCTAAATAAGAACATTTTTCTTAATACAGTCAACCCTAAATTATATATACATTCTATTTATTTACAGACACTGTTGCCACAAAGTCCTCCATTATTTACTCCACATGCCTTAATAGTCAACGAATCAAATACCCTGGTTGCAGTTATAGGGAAAAAAGGAGTCCTTGTGGTAGAACTACCTGATAGAAGTCCACCTTATGGAGCTTTTGGAAATAATAAGGAGCTAATTTACTGCAGGTGAGTTTACTGTATACTACTTCATACAATCTCTCGTTGGCTCTGCTTCTAATAACATCACCCGGAGTTAATTTATTGTTTTAGACAAAATTATTTTTATAGCAGTTTCTTACTAGTAAGTCGTAAAGTTTTAAAGGCAAGTATTCCTACAAATCGAGTATACTGCCTACAGGAATAAACACAATTCTCTATTAAGAGTAATTTATTAAGAATGACTATTATACAAAGAAGAATTATTAAAATTCTACACGGACTGCATGGAATACCATACAATGGTTTTTAGATAATATAATTAGAAACAAAAAAGAATATATTATTTTAGAAGATAAATGGAACATGAGTAACAGATCCCATGAGGTTCTTGAAATTATGAAGGATCATTTATCTAGTCTGTATGTCAAAAAATGTTTAAAACGTTAGTGTTAACAATCATAGTCGTTTTCTAATTCAGATGAAATTTATTAAATGTCTGACACAAGCGCTATTGTATCGAGTGTCAATGTTCTAAAAACTGAAGACAAAAAAAAATTGTAGTGCATCGTGTAATGCATCGAATGGCAGCTGTTCATATAAGTAAACTTGTAATCTTTATATATAAAAATAGGTCCAATTTTGCAAAGGAACATGTATACAGTATGTCCCCGGATAGTGTTGACAAGAGGAAAAAAATCTGTATTATTGATTTTACGACAAAAATTCATTCTTTATAAGAAGTTCTGCTTGTTGAGTAGATAAATTAACCATCGGAAAATCAAAGATTAAATGTACAGAATGTCCACAAATTAAGATAACGTGAAAATGCTTCAACAGAAGTGTATCATTTGTTACATTTTAGAATTTACTGTTAACAGACAAAGTTCTTTAACATAAAATTTGTTCAAATACAAAATTTTAAGTCTAAAGTTATTATTATAAGTTGGTAAGTTTAATTGAGATAACGTGTTATCTGGAAATTAATGTAGATAATCATAGTTAATCTTGGCGATCAACGGATACGGCAGTGGTTGACAGATCAGTTCGGAGAAAGATGGATGGGAAGATTTGGACCATTCAATTTTCCTGCTAGATCACCTGACCTAACAGCTCTTAATTTTTTTGTGGGGTATTTTGTAGCAAAAAGTATACGCAAATGAACTTCCGCATGATCGGGACATACTAAAAGCACGAATACAGAATGCGGTGAATGGGATAATGTACCACAAACCATATTGAAAGGGCGGAGGTATGTGTGGAAGTTGGATGAGGCCTTGTAGAGTAATTTTTGTCGACTTTAATTAATTGAAATTTAGTACTTAATCTATAAAACATGCAATAAATGATACACTTCTGTTGAAGCATTTTCATGTTATCTTAATTTATGGACATTCTGTACATTTAATCTTAGATTAAAGGTTAGTTTATCTACTCAGCAAGCAGAACTTTTTATAAAGAACGACTTTTTGTCGTAAAATCAATAATAAAGATTTTTTCCTCTTGTCAACTCCATCCGTGACACACTGTATATTGAGCCTCAAAATAAATTTTCAGAGGATGCCCTGAATTAATTTCAGTTATGTCTTAGATTGATTCAACGATTTAACCTACGTATGTCTTACTCAATTTGACGTTTAGATGAAATTGTTAAGTAAAAGTAGAACCAACTGACAGTCTTCAAGTTAACCTAAAATTCAAGTTCACGGATAAGATAATTATTAAAAGTATTGATTGTTGAAATGTGTAAATATCAATCACTTGTTGTAAACTACAATTTCTTTCGAGCGTTTTCTGTTTGAAAATGAAAAAATACTGAAAAATAAAATTGGAAAACTAACCTCGAAATTCTAATATTTTCAACTTCAATATGATTATTTATGAATGACACTTCTCAGACAGCTAGTGAGCACTAAAGGCTCTAAGGAGCTACACTTTCGAGTGAGCAGACAGTCCCACGGACTGTCTGCTCTGGGCTAGAGCCATTTGATGGTCTCACCAAAAGCCATATAAGAGTTCATCTCCAACAGTGGGAAAGTGGACAAAAAATTTCGTACTGGGCTAACACCCCAAAACTAAAACAATCAAAAGAGTACTTTTCTAGCTATCACGGCAAAATCTCTGCTGAAGCTCAACAGAAGAGACCTCAGCACCATCACAGATTTAATGACTGGCCACGGTCCTCTTGGGTACCACCTGCACTGTAATACATACCGATTCTGTTCGGAACTTAAGGAGACAACTGCAACTGCGAGGTGGTGGCAGAAGCGCCACTACCTCGAGCAGGCCTTCTTTAGAAGTCTGGAGATCAATTTGCACTAAAAACTTAAGGGGTACTCACAATAGATCTTACAGGTTGCAGTCAAGAGAGAGAGCATTGCCTACACAACCCGCATCTAATCTAATCTAATAAATGACGTTTCGAAGTCACTCAGGCGTGACTTGTATGTCTATCTCAGTCGTGCATAGCGTACCTTAGATAAAAAAATTTTGGCTCGCTGGATTTAAATCTATTACATAGCATAAAGGAATGTTGGAAATTTCAATCCTCGCACACAGACACGTGTTTCGGACTTCTTTGTACTCATCAATGATATCACGTAATTCTATCTGTTAAGCAATTACTAGACAGAACAAGCAATCGAGGAAGTATTTGTCAGTGTATCACGTTGATGAGGACGAAGAAGTCCGAAACACGTATCTGTGTGTCAGGATTGACCACGCAAACATTTTTTTATGCAGTTTCTGTTTGACGTGTGTGTTGTCGTAAAGCATTTTTCTATGTAGCAAGTTTGTACCTACCTGTTGCATTCTGGGTTCCAGTTCTGGGTTTGAAATTATTCATTCATGATTTCACATTCAGGCTTTGGGTCAATATTCAAAATCCACTGAGACTCCATAGACTTACTTGAAACGTATCTAAAACAATCCTTTAGACATGTCGGGGCAGTATCCCAAACAACATCTTCGTTTTACAAGATAATGTAGGAAACGATTCTTCAAAACAGTCGACAGTTTCTCCTATTGGGTTTAAAAGGTTAAAATCTAAGATATTTTTGTGCAGAACAAAAGGAAACTTATTTAAGCTTTCTATTGCTTTTTCCATTGACATGTATGACATTGGAAACGAATTCTTGGATATTGTTCAAATAAAATACGTTCTATCAACCATTTTAGTGTCATTATACGCCAAAAGACATTATATAAAATAGAAACGAAGTGGCGACATAAATAAGGGAGTAAATTGTGAAGAAGTTTAATTTAATGCTAAACGTATACTATGATATCAGCAGCAATGGTAGGCAAAAGAGGATATACTCCGCTACCGAAAACAGGGTACGTGCTGGGGGCGGAGTGGAAGATGGGGCACATTATATAATAGCTTTCGCGTTGCACTGACAGATATAATGGAAGTTTGAAAATTTCGGGACAGGTGTTGCCACCTTTACCCCGTATAAAGCGCGCTACGATGACACTTTTAAAGAAATTAAGGGATGACGCCGGTTATCCGGGCACCCCCACGGCGATTCCACTCCTTTTGCCAGCGCGAAGGGGATGAGGGTTGTACGGCGGACGAGGCGACACAGCACTTGATCGTGTAACCCTTTAAGAGGCCGCCCGCTCGACAACCCCTTTTTCCTTAAACATTTAGTTCGATGAAGTTGGTCGCGTCGTAGTAGGCGGAGGCGAAGTTAAAAAGATCAAACGTTTAAGGGATGCTTGCGGACGGATTAATTTAGCCGAGAAGCGGGAAATGAGAATCGTAAATAAATAAAAAATGAGCGGAATTGGAAAATTGTAACGAGGAAAAACGAACGAAGTAGTACTATTGCGGCATTTTTAAATTCTGTACTGCGTGGACGATGTTGAGATTTTTATATTCGTGAATTTAATGAGTATGTTTATTTTCATGGAAAATACTTCGGATTTTGCCTATTTCTTTAGAGCTTGTAGCAGCGTAAAGTTTACTATTGCAGAAATGCTTATAATTATACTTTTAACTTTTCCATTCCCATGAGGAGACCAGTAGTTGTTTCAAAGTTTTCTATACCTTCAGTTTCTCCATACTATTTTAGATCCTGTTTTATAATTGCCATTAAATAAATCGGCGATGTTTTTACTATCTATTATCTTCTTTTTTTATTTTATTTAATCTTCATATTTCCTCTCATGTTTCTTAGAGGCTTTTGTATCGTTTCCTATCTGTTTCTATAGATATCGTTCCTTCAAATCATTTCCGTCCACTTCTCTGTATATACCTTCTCTATTTGATGGATCCAATGTGTTTATTCCTCGTGTTTTTTTCATGCGTTCAATTTTCATTCCGAGCGTGAGAAACTACTTTATCGATGTAGTCCATGTCATTTGCAAAAAAGAATCCGAGTTTACAAACAAAAGAACAATATGGCAAATATTTCAATGTATTGCAGTTACTTCTGCTACTTTTCCCTTAATTTAAAGTAGTTCATCCTGTATATGAACTTAGAATTAAGTTTTGTAGCATTAATGTGACATTAAAAAATCTTCGGTATTACTAATAGGATGCTCGAGGAAAGTTTAAAAGGCACCGTCCTCCATATTAATCTTGAGCGATACAAAATAATTACAACGTTATTACTTCGTCCGGGTGTGCAGCGCGGAGGCCGGCTCACTCTTCCAAGTGAAAGGGATCCTCGTGCCCGTCTCCACGGCACTTTTGTGCGCGGTAAGGTGGGTTAAGTTTGCGAGGCTTAGGCGACACAGACAGCAATTAGGAGCAACGGGTTCGCAAACCATAAATTACGAAATATTTCTATACGGGCTAACTTTAAATAATGTCACTTTAAAACAAGCGAGAAGAGCACCGGTGGCAATATAGCTCGTGTATCTCACGATCAAACTTGTACCTCGTGTAATCTCGTTCCACAGGTGCGATTATATTCGTTTCAAATAAAACTGGATGAAATCACGTTAGATGTATTTTTCAATGCAATTTGGGTGCTAATTCGTTACATTCAAAACATTAAATTAAAATTTGGATATATGTATAGGGAAGATTCTTCATAGCATGTGCTTTGTGTGAACGTGTCTCTGTCGCTCCGTAGAATTTCTTTGTTTGCGGCGGTATTTTTGCGTAATCAAATTTGGTTTTTGCATTGTGCTACTGAATTTATACATAGTGCACACTATGCCACTTACGCGGGAGCAAATCGCAGACATTAAGTCGTTATTTAAAGAATGTGTGAACGAGTTGGTAACCAGTGAAGAGTTTTTGCGGTCTGTATCGGATAAAGTTATAAAAACCGTCGAATGCCGTATTGACCATATGTTCGAGAAATACATTGGTAATATGGAAGATCTTATTAATAAAAATTACTGTGTTGGAAAATAAAGTTGACGAACTCGAACAGTACACACGTCGAAATAATATTCGAATCTTTGGTGTACAAGAAACAAATAACGAGGTGGTATCAAACAAAGTGTTAGACATATTCCAAAAAAATATGAAAATTGGTATTACCGAGGATAATTTAGATCGGTGCCATCGAGTGGGCCGACCGGGAACCTTTCCTCGTAGTATTATAGTAAAATTTACAAGTTACAAATACAGGGATGAGATTATGAAGTGTAAGAAACTACTAAAAGGTACGAAAATCGTAGTTACGGAAGACCTAACAAAGACAAGGTATCAATCTTTGAAATTAGCACGACAGAAGTATGGAAGAGGAAACGCCTGGTCGATCGATGGAATGCTGTATTTGAAGAAGAACGGGAAAACTGTGAAGATGAATACTCTAGAGGATTTTAATAAAGTATAGATAAGTATTGTACTCTGTCCATAATTATGTATTTAGTTATTACTATTGAGCTATTGTTATCTCTTACATATGCGTATTATTATTACTGAATCGGAGCGGCATTCGCGCTTTCACGTTTATATTATTGCTTTGTCTTTTATTTGCTATTTTGCTTGAGCTTTACCTACATATATTGTTGCGTTGCAAGTGTGTAACTTATATCTTATTTGTTTTATCTTTTTTTGTTGTAAATTGAAAACTGAGAGCAGTTGTCTCTTGGCATTGTATATAGGGGGTAGTTAGATTTAGGCACACTAGAAAATATTTCTTTTTGCTATTTATTAATTCTTGATATTTGTGTTACTTTGCATATATTTCCACACCAATTATACATAAATATATGCCATATTACGCATACACGTGTATTAGATGAACTCTGATGTAAATGTTTATTATCAGAATGTGAGAGGGTTACGATCCAAAACAAATTCTGTTTATCATACTATTTTGTCTAATAACTATGATGTAATACTTTTGGTTGAAACGTGGCTGGACAATGACATTTTTGATGCCGAGATTTTCGATGACCGATATGTTGTATATAGGAGGGACCGTGTGGGTCAGAGAGGGGGTGGAGTGCTGATTGCCGTGAAAAAGAAATTTGTGTCTTCTCTCCATTTTACTCATGATAGTCTTGAGACAATATTTGTTAAATGTAAAATAGGAGGCAAATATTTCTTAATAAATGTTGCGTATTTTAAGCCTAATTCAACACTAAAGGAATACTTGCAATATTTTGACATATTTGAGGCATTTACTGACTTATTGAATGATCATAGTATTTTCGTGGCTGGAGACTTTAATATTTCTTCAATAACTGATGCGTCGTATGAATTACTATCGGGCAACCGTTTATGTCAATCCCTCGCGCATTTTATAAATTTGTTTAATTTAAGTTCCTTTAACTCCGTACTAAACCTGAATAGAAGAACTCTGGACTTGATCCTGGCTGATGTTGATGCCTCTGTGGAGGCGGCCACTGCCCCGCTTGTTCCTCTGGATGTGCATCATCCTGCATTATGTGTGAGGTTTGCATCGATAAGTCGTAGTAATTGCACAAATTCTTTAGATCAGAGCATGTATTATAACTATGCCAACGCTGATTTTTATGCTTTATACACTTCTTTAAATCGTTGCAGCTGGGATACGGTAATTAGCCATTGTGATGTTAATAAATCGGTTGATGCTTTCTACGATATTTTGTATAATATTCTAAATCAATGCGTCCCAGTAAAGCGTTTCAATTGCAACAAAAACTTTCCAGTATGGTTTAACAAAGAAATAATCAATCTAGTACAGTTGAAGAAATATCATCACTCACGAAGACATAACCCGTTTAATTTGGGTAAATTCCGCTTCTATAGAAATCAATTAAAAACTAAAATTGAAGAAGCATATCGGAATTACTGCGGTAATCTTGAAGCATCTCTTAAGTCTAATCCGAATAATTTTTGGACTTTTATAAATAATAAACGTCGAGGTCTACAATCCTCTCAGTACTTGGTTTATAATAACGAGACTTACTGTGGCAATGATAACATAGCGCAGGGTTTCGCTGACTACTTTTGCACTACGTTTACCGAACCATCGGGATATGGTGTAGATTTTGGTAATGGGACGAATGATTGGAACTTCAGTGTAGGTGGAATTGACAATGGAGATATTCTAAATGCAATTAAAAAATTAAAGTCAAAGCGATCTATGGGTCTCGATAGTATACCTGCTTATGTATACAAGGGTCACTTGCGAGCGGATATTTTCCTGATCGGTGGAAGTTGGCTAAGGTAGTACCCGTGTTTAAGAAAGGTGATAGAAAGATGATGACTAATTATCGCCCAATTTCTGTTCTTCCGGTTGTGGCCAGGATATTCGAGCAAATACTTTACACCAAGATCTTTGAGATGATTAAAAATAGGATAGCACTTGAACAGCATGGATTTTATTGCGGCAGATCTATTGAATCAAATTTAATTATGATTTGCGAGGATATTGCGCAAGCCATCAATAATAGGTCGCAATTGGACGTTGTTTACACTGATTTCTCTAAGGCCTTTGACAGTGTTAATCACGATGTGCTTTTAAATAAATTACACATGTTCGGATTTTCAAACGTTTTATTAAATTTCTTTGCGTCCTATTTATGTAACAGAAGACAGTGTGTGTATTACGGCGGTGAATACTCACATTCCTATATGGTTAGTTCCGGTGTTCCCCAAGGAAGTAATCTGGGGCCTTTGCTGTTTTTAATTTTTATTAATGATCTCCCGTCAATTCTTCAATTCTCCAACTGCTTGCTATATGCAGATGATTGCAAAATCTATCGGCGTATTAGTTCTCCGTCTGACTCATCAAAATTGCAGATTGACTTAAATAATCTGTCGCAGTGGTGTCAGTGTAATAAGCTAGCACTGAATATCTCTAAGTGCTCCGTTATTAGTTTTACAAGAAAAAAGTTCCTTTCATATTTGAGTATAAAATAAATAGTTTGGACTTAATTCGTAACACTGAACTTAGGGATCTTGGCATTCTCTTTAATTCAACCTTTTCTTTTAATAATCACATCAATGTCATCGCGGCTGAGGCTTACAGAAATTTATCTTTTATAAGGCGTAACACCAAGGATTTTAGAGATATTCGTTCAATTCTCATACTATACAATGCTTTTGTACGCTCTAAATTAGAGTTTGGATCCGTGATATGGTCACCGAATACTCTTAAACATAATAAAATCATAGAGAGGATACAGAATCTTTTTTTGAAATACATTTATTTTAAAAAACATGGGGTTAATCCTCCTTTTGAATCGTTCGAAGGTCTGCGGGCTGAGTTTCGTTTGCCTCTTTTGAAGCGTCGACGTGAATTTGTTGTATTATACACACTATTCAAAGTATTTAATAACTTCTTTGATAACGCTAAGTTGTTATGCTTATTCAAATTACATATTCCTTACTATAGTATAAGACCGGGACCTCCTATGCACGCTGCAGCGTCTGCTCTTGGTCCTGTAAATTTAATTTGCCAATTATACAACCAGTATTATGACGTCGTTGAAATTTTCGGCATAACCAAGGGTGAATTTTGTAAGCATGTAAAGAGTATATTGTTCGCCTTAGGTCCACTTTGATTTTGCATTATATTTCTGAGGCCTTGATTGTCCCTCTCACATTCTCACATTTTTACAGTCTTATAGTCAAAAATAATTGTCTTTTTTTTTTTTTCTTCTTTTTCTCTTTTTTCGGCATATGTATTTGTAGCATAATTTTAATGCTGGTGTGTTCTGTTTGACTGCTGTCTGTATTGTTATGAAGCTTTTGAGGGTATAGCTTGAGCACCTTATTATATTAAAGATTAGTTTAGGATACATGTAATTAGTTGTTTTATGTGCAACTGTTTGTATCTAAATAAATAAATAAATAAATAAATAAATAAATAAATGTCCAAATAGGTGTCACGAAACACTTTGACACTATTCCTTCTAAAATATAATGAAGAATTGAAGAAATATTATTATTACAAACTATATAAGCAGCAAAACTAAAAGTTTACATAAAAACTGTACCAAAACTTTTAAGTTGGCAATACAGGACAGTGAGAAGCTTCCAAGAAATGTAAAGGTCAAATTACATACGATGTTATGTTTGGCTGTTCGAAGAAGTTTATAAAGCTGCTTACGTTCGAGATGATGAAATGTGTTCACATTTGCTAACAGGAATAGGATGGTGCTTCTAAGGAAAGTCTCTATAAACAAGAATTTACTGACACTGACTGCGATTTAGATTAATCTTCAATTTTTGTAACCACTTTAGTTCATCATCAACCTATTATTGTACCCCAATTTTATAAAATAAATAAAATTGAGGATGGAATCAATAACTTAAGACCTGCAGAATACATTGGCAATAGTATATATAAAGAAATAAAGTTGGTATAATTTTTGCGGATACTTTTTGATCAGCCACCTGCAACATTTGTTTGGCCAAACCGCAAAACCAACAAAAGTTGGCCAAGAACCCGTCTTTGAGGTATTCCCTTCTGAAATATTAAAGAACTTGACCCTGCATCATGTAATTCCACATAATATAATCTATTCTGCAAATAACTAGAATTTGAATCATATGTAACTCTCATAATAATAATCAGCCAGATCAAAAAGCCTTACTTAAGTTCAAATCCTCGTGTGAACAATCAAGAAATCCTTATATGGCGTATACAAGTATATCACTATAATTAAAATATTATTACATCGCAAAACAATAATAAACACAATAATGCATAAATTAAATAATTTTTTCCTGCTAAAGTTACCCACTAATGTAATTCCAGAAATGTTCCTAATTGCAAAATTATTATAAAATCAACGCTCATACACGCTGATACACAGGAAATAACACAGCTTCTCGCTCTAATTCTCCAACTTCGTTGCCAAGACTCTAGAGGTTTTGATACACAAACACCGATTTGGTAATATCGGAGGCTTTCACGATCCGAATTTCTATTATGACGGCTTCCGAGTATTGACGGCTTTATGGCAATGTGCTCTGGTGTTGCCCTTTGATACTATTGGAACGTGTATTCCATATTTCATCTAGCTGCATCATTGATTTCCGTTCCACATAAAATAAATTGTTTCTCTTTTCTCAGTTTTCAAAAAGTCTAAAAACTGTACAAGCTACAATTAAATATAGAAACAATAAACAATACACGGATTAAAAGGAAAAGGAATTATTCAAAGTATCACGAACTAGAACACATGCACCTGTTGGAAAACAAGATGCATATCAGCTGCACAGACTTTATATCAGTGCATCCAAACTAATGTCGAAAATTGTGTGATACAGGAAAAGAAAATTGCAATCAATTACTAAAACATTTAGCAGATCGACCATAAGTTTTATAATTCACTGCACAATCAAACAGCAGCATGACAGTATCAGTAAATCGCATAAGTCACAGCCGATGCATGTTTCGCATACTTCAGAATGTGCACAAATCTCAGTCGCGTATTCGTGATATATCCCAACTTTCTTATCTCAGACCATATGGGTAATACGAAACCAATAATTTTGAAAGCTACCAGAGTAAAACTGCAGATTTGGTCGAATTCAGTACGAGAGTATGCCGAGAAGACAGATTGGCTGTTGCATCAACATCAGGATCAACGGGGAGGGAGCGATAGCTGCAGTCGGGTTTCAATTATCTGGAGGAACGGTGAAATTTTTTTGGAGAGTTGAAATCCGGATCGACTTACCATTCGCTATTGGGAACAAAGTGATTAACAGCGTGGCATTATATGTAAAAGGCAATATGGTGCCGTCACAAAGCCATTTGAACACAATGTGCACACACAAAACTGCACTGCGAAAGTTGCCCTAATAGTCAGACAAGTAATACAGCTTGCGGAGCCACTGCAACTAAACACTCACCACACATTAAAAAAAAAACATGGATGCTTATCAGTAGCAAACGAATGTTACAATTGAATGTCATCCACATACTTATCTTGCAGTTCCAAAGAACACCACGCAAAACAGGTTTAAAGTCAGAGATCGCGATCTAAATACATATTTCGACTAAAAAATGTGATGATCCAATGGTATTGAAAGGCATCAAATGTTAAACTAAAATCTAATAGCTTCAAAGCCGACAGCTTGATATCATCCGCAGCGATTGATATTATTCGTAACTCTAAGCAGCGCAGTAATTCAGTTATGCTCCGTGTAAAAACTCGACTGAAATTCCTGTAAAATTACATTAGATTGAACAAAGTCTCTTAAATGGAAATTCATAAGTTTTTCAAGAATGTTGTGTAGAATGTAGAAGAATTTTTTTGACTGTTAAACATGTACAAGAGCTTTCTTTCACGAGTTAATAATGTGCAAAACATAGAAGGCAATAAAAATAGGACAACATATTAAAAGGTTACATGTCATGTCCAGCAGCATTACTTTTTATTTTAGACATTTGTTTGACTAGTTTGAATTCACTAATCGGTTTAAAAGAAAACTCAGTTTGTCAATAAATTACCGACTTCATAGGTTTTGTAATAAGCAACTAGCTTAGAGTCAGCTGTAGTATCAGGAGCAGTGACGATGAAGTAATGGTATTGTGTAATAATTCCAATCATTAATGAATCGTGCACTTTTATATTTTGCAAGCACTTGATCTCAAATTTCATCACAATGAGCCCATCCGCTAGCATACATATATGAGGGGATTTTTTTATCTTATCCATCTATGAGAAAAACCAGTTAGCAAACCACCAAATTTTATGTTTTATTAACACTAACACACTTATTCCATCGTTTCTTTAATAACGCTAAGCATTCAAAAAAGAATCGTTTTGATAATTCCGAAAAATAAGACCTAAAGCTGCGTACTGACTTGAGCAAATTTACGCGCACGAACGCTGTACGCACACAAATCCTTTGATAAAGGTAAAGAAACTGACAAGCGATGGACAGCGTTCGTGCGCATATTGGGTGTTCGTGCGCGTAAATTTGCTCAAGTGAGTACGCAGCTTAACACGTTTTCATTCGATAAAAATCAACGCCATATCAAGTGTTTTTTGAGTTTTCAAAAAGGACTAGATCGGAACTGTAGGATTACAATTCCTCAAAGCCGGATTCATTGATTAATGCTTGAACAGTTCGTGCATTCTGCCGATATCGTGCAGAAGCAGAGTTTTCTGAACAAAATGAAGGGGTCTTCTTTCGCCTATAGCCGTGTTCAATTTCTTAATTATATCTTTGTATGTAGATATTTTCCAATATTGTAGAAAATTGCGTTTTATCCTATTCGGTGGAACGAAACCTTTATGCACTTATTGCATCCCTGATTCGTAGAATGGTATCAGTGGTGTACGCAAGTTTCAATTTTATTTAAGAAATTTTCCTCTTGACATTCTCTTGAGTCAAACAATGAAATAGTAAACAATTAATTATAATTATGATGAGAAATCAGTTTCTTGATAATTTAAATAAATGCATGCCACTTATATGACTTTCATTAATAATAATTATTATTATAGATATAACACTACTGCCTAACAAAGAATACATCATTTTATATAACTACTATAATGATTCACCTTACTACAGCCCTGCCTCATCATATAAGGAACAAGGACTAACGCTCGAAGATTTTATACATGCTCCGTACCTAATGGAAGTCGCCTCTTTTACGTTATAATGTACATATTCAACGCGGACTTGCAAAACTTTACTAATATAACACGAGATTAAGATGGGACAAACTTCTGATACACGAGCTGTCGCTCGGGTGTGAGGTAGTGAACGGAACGAGGATGTCGTTACACACAGGTCCACCTTTAAACAATGTGTACGTAATCCGTTCTCTTCTATGTATAATGTCTGACATAGATTAGCAATTCTAATGACATTGTCTTCTTATTGCGGTAAGAACATTAGATTTTTAATATGCTGCTCGCTTTACGAACACCAGTTGAACTTTTCGCTACTTAAAAATGAAACTTTGAGACAAGTCAAAATCGGATTATAATTAGAACATTAGAGAACATCATACCTGAAAAGATTTAAAAATTATATGGAATAATTTTCAAGAAAAGCATCAATCGAAATATGATTGTATACATCGTATTGGCATTTAAAAAGATGATGTACCACTGATGTCATCAGTGCTAGAAATGCTAAATAAAGCTATGTTGGGTGTGATGTATCCATGAATTTATTTGAAAATGAAGCCTCTAAACAGAGTTTTGTCTCCTCATTAAAATAAGTTCCAAATTTTGGAGTCCAGTTCACAACAAATTATGTCAGATATAGCTTCCACTAAATTTTTGCAGCAAATAATCACAGGAAGGCGATAGCAATCATTTATGTTGTCTTTTATTGTTAGAATGAAGAGAACTTTATTATTAAAAGAATATAAAAAATGCTACTTCAAATGAAATAATCTAATACAATTTTTAATTTTGCGAAACGAGACTTTCTATCCGGTCTGTGTCGGTAAATGATTGACTGCATCCAATCGTACACTTGATGATGATCTTACTTCAACACTGTTATTGAAGATGGACGTCAACAAATTTCACCAAAAAATCTGCAATTTCTAGCTTGAATTGTAATAGATCTATGACATAATGTTTATCTCTGTGTGCCTTTGTAGAATCCTATCTGTATTCCACGTAACTGTTTGAAAAGTGGTGCAATGGTCACTTTCTTGGTCTTAGAAACACTCTATACAGGCCAATTCATAGAACTATTGTAGTTTTGGACGACTTCGGGTCTAGAAACAGTAAGAATTAATTTTTTCTGTATTGTGTTGCCCAATCTCGATAAAATTGAAGCCATGGAAGCAATACTCTTGTTAAACTATTTGATCATTACTACATCTTGTTTTTTTTTTCTTTTGGGCGTAATAAAGCCGCAACCTCCAACAAGTGGCTCAATTGAAACACCCTTTCGTTAACACCCTTCTTACCGTCGCCGTCGTTCTGGACTTATTTTCAAGTGTGCTTGGGCTGTCTTTCTGTTGTGCTTCATCCTACCTCTTCCCTTCCTCTCGTGGTGAAGATTAGGAGTTAGGGTGTTCTTTGTGGAGCTCTGATACCTCTTGGTTCCCTCGGTTTATTCTGCATTACCTCTGTTTCTTTGTTCTTTCTCCCTTGAGAAGAGTATCCTAGCTATAAACGACCTTATTTCCTCCCAGTTGTTCCTGTCTAATTTTATGCCGATACTTTTCTCTAATTCCGTCCTCTCCTTATTCCATTTATCACAAGCTATTGCCAGTGTGCAGGTGTGTCGATATCGCCACAATACAGGCATGAGTCTCTTTCCGCAAGGCAAGAAAGGCCTCCCACTAGCAGAATACGCTAAGACAAAAGCAGGCGAAACCACTGTTATCAGGATCGCTTAAGACAGCAAAGTCGTTGCTATCTTTCAGCAAACGGGACCTTGGACTGCTGGCAGAGTTTCTGACAGGTCATGTGGCCCTGAAGTACCACCTACATAAACTCGGAAATGCTGAAGATCATTCTAGTTCCATTGTCGTTGTCATATTTTTATCGTCACCTCCTTTTGCTGTGCTCTCGTCAGTATTGATCGTTTCCCTTTGGAAACGCTGTTCGTCCGCTGCAAGAGGGATCGGTGGAATCCCGGCAATCCTCTGTACCACACACCCTGACACTGTCTTCTACCCGCTCACTACCCTCAGAAGGGTTCGTCTTTGTTTTCCATTGTGTCTTTGTGTTTTTTTTTGTATCCAAATCGCCAATACAAGCTGGTATCATGTAGAGACCTATGATTGAATTATCGCGTACGGCATTCCTCTCTTTCTACTTCCGGGAGCTCTCATATTTGACAAGTTTTTTTTTTTATAATACTGTCAGACTAGATTCAATCTTACCTGTGTACTTGACGTGAGGTCCTAACGTCAAGTTTCTATCCAAAATGACGCCTAAGTATTTTAATTGTTTTTTAGGATAGATTTACCTACCGAGCACTTGAATATATTTTTTATATAACATAATAGAGATGTGGAAATTCATTCGAATCTTTCAACAATTACATTATTATGGTTGGTCATATTCAGTAATTAGATAGACAAACAGTCAGAAGATGATTGAATGAGCTTAAGATTCAGCATGGTATTGTCTAATTTCATGATTAAAATATGCCTATACAGCAAATACTTTGAAGAGATCTGATAATACTGTCTCACTATGACACTTAACAAAGAGAGAAACAATGAGAATAACATGAGAACGAGAAAATATTTATATATTTTTATTTTTAAGATATCGATGTATCAGCCCAAAATAAATTATTATTAGAGGTGGTTCAAAAACTCCGCCTACACTCGCGACTCACATCACAGGTCGCATATCAATTTATAACGGCGGACTTAACCCGTTTCACTCCCCTAGGCCGTCCACCTCCAAGATCCGCTCTCACTGTTACCCCCTCACCTTCACCTCGCCCAGAAGGAAAGACGTACTAAACCTCTAATAAATGTCCTCGGCGAGAGCGAGTAATGAAAAGAAATTCTAATTAGGCAGAAATATAAGAAGAATAAGAGAGAGATGGAACTCTCCGTGTGACCTGCAACACAGTAGTAATGTGCTGGATTTATGGTTTTTATTCGCCAGTGGCGGATGACGCGGACGGAACAGGAGCCAAGGGCGCGGGAACGGGGGAGATAGGAAATGGTAATGAGCGACATGTTTTTACATCAAGCCGTAATGGATAAGTTAGGTAGTAGGTAGTAGAGGTGGAAAGAGAGACTGTAGTCGCACGGAGTGGTTAAAGGGGGACTATTGGAAGGGGTAAAGACATGAGGAAAAGTTATCCACGGAGCGAGTTCTCCTCAACCTCCTCCACGACCGGTGTGTCAGATATTATACCGATAAATAAAAGTTAAAACGGCCGTCTCTTCATTAAGGTCTGGAAGAGAGAGCCGAGGTTGCCATGAGGAGACTGCTGGAAACATACCGTGGAGTGGATTATTAAATAATTTTCTCACTCTCTCCGAGACCGGTGTCCCAAAGATTAATACGCGACTAACTTTATTTGGGAAAATATAAAAAACGACCAAAGGAACGGGAAGTGGAACTTCGTCGCCTTCTTGCGCTTTCTGAAAGCGCGTTTTTTATTATTATGATTAATTTTTATGTTTATATGTAGCTGTGTAATATTTTCATTAAGGCGTACACCTCATTCTGTTTAATAAAATGATATCTTGCTGATCGTGCTTTAATTTTTGTTAGGCGCAATGGTGGTACATATATTTGATAATCATAGCTTAAAGTAATTTTTTGAGAAAAATTTTATTGTAACACCACTGGCAACTTCACAAATATCCACTAAGGCATTGTTAATTGAACTGCAATTTTATAACGTAAACAAATCTGAGAGCATATTGCGATCATAATAC
This sequence comes from Holotrichia oblita, assembly GCA_023690525.1. Taxonomy (NCBI): domain Eukaryota; kingdom Metazoa; phylum Arthropoda; class Insecta; order Coleoptera; family Scarabaeidae; genus Holotrichia; species Holotrichia oblita. The sequence continues at coordinate 14,176,823 of CM043023.1, read as the reverse complement.
ACTGAGAATCCATTCACTCACCGATGAAGTGATTCTTGAATATTATAGTAATAAAAGGGTTAAAAAATAATGCACAGTCACAGGAAGGTTTGTAAATGCTTTTATGGGAGAGGGCATGGCGAGTGTTCTTTGAGGAAGAAAGAATTTGGGAGATCTTGTTTAAAGATTTAAAGATGGATTTAATGTTTTTTTGAATGTAGGGGAGGACAATAGTGTTTAATTTCCTTAGAGAATCGCAGTTGAATGTACTTTTTTATGCCCCTTTGTATATTGTTGGAGCTATAGCCAATCTGGGAAAAAGCAGTTTTTTTTTAATTTTAATTCTTTGTTGATGTTGTTAGGTTGGGAAATTGGGATTGCGCGGTGTACAAGAGAACTAATTACTGATTGTTTTTGTGCTGGGTGATGACGTGACCTGGTGTGAATATATCGATCGGTATGTGTGGGTTTGTTTCAATCTCCATAGTAAATTTGACGTCAGGGTGTTTATTGTTGAAGAAATCCAAATGCCTCCATGAAAATCTTAGCTACAACCGGATCAAGTCGAGAACCCATAGCGGCACCAGAGGTTGATAGCATTTTGCCTGGAAAGTAAAGTACGCTGAAGTGAGGCATTTTTCGACTAACTTGGCTAAGTCTAAGGAACGGGAAGTGGAATTCGCCTTCTTGCGCTTTCTAATGGCGTTTTGGATTATTATGATTAATTTTTATGTTTATATGTAGCTGTGTAATATTTTCATTAAGGCGTCAAAACCTCATTCTGTTTAATAAAATGATATCTTGCTGATCGTGCTTTAATTTTTGTTAGGCGCAAAAGTGGTACATATATTTGATAATCATACCTAATTTAATTTTTGAGAAAAATTTTATTGTAACACCACTGGCAACTTTACAAATATCCACTTGGCATTGTTAATTGAACAGCAATTTTATAATTTAAACAAATCTTAAGCGCTATGCGATCATAATACACTGAAATCCATTCACTCACCGATGAAGTGACGTTGAATAATAGTAATAAAAGGGTTAAAAAATAAGAACAGTCACAAGGAAGGTTTTAAATGCTAACCAATAATGAAGAATATCTACGTAGTGTTCTTTGAGGAAGAAAGAATTTGGGAGATCTTGTTTAAAGATAATTAAAGATGGATTTAATGTTTTTTTGAATGTAGGGGAGGACAATAGTGTACAAATTTTCGTTTAAAGAATCGCAGTTGAATGTATTTTTTTATGCCAGAAAAGGACAAAATATTGTTGGAGCTAAAGCCAATCATGGGAAAAATCAGCTTTTTTTAAATTTTAATTAATTTGTTGATGTTGTTAGGTTGGGAAATTGGGACTACAAGTAGAACTAATTACTGATTGTTTTTGTGCTGGGTGATGACGTGTCCTGGTGTGAATATATCGATCGGTATTATGGGTTTGTTTCAATCTAAATAGTAAATTTGACGTAGGGTGTTTATTAGAAGAAATCCAAATACATTACATGAAAATCTTAACAACCGGATAAAGCAGAAGCAATAATGTGCACCATAGGTTGATAGCATTTTGCCTGGAAAGCTGCTCTTACGCTGAAGTGAGGCATAATTTTTCGAAACTAAACTAGGCAAAGTCTAAGGATTGATTGTCTTGAATCAAAAATAAAATAAATAGGATTATAGCGAAAAATCTTGAACAAACTACTTTTCTGAAGAGTCAGAAAATATTTGATAATATTGAATTGAAACTCAGCCTAATAGAGCATATTAGCTTTGCCCACTAGAGTGTAGAAATTACACGCTCAAAGTATCTAGATTTGTACTACCTATTTAAATGAAAAATAGCAAGAATCTGATGTTGCTGAATCAGGGTCCTTTAGGGTTAGTTTAGACTTGGCGTGATTACAAAATTAAATCTTGATAATAAAATTTAAGACAATGCCTTCCTCAACCTGGTGTAAAAAATTTGTTACCTTAGTAAAACTAAATTGAACCAGCTGATCAATTAAACCAGAAACGACTTTCAAAACGAAGATTAAAGGAATTGAAGATGAAAATATCGCAACAAGCTGAGTTCAATAATATCTTCATTAATTGAAGAATATCTACGTAATGCCGATAATGGATCATTAATTAGGAAGACCGGGTTTTCAGTAGATAATTTTTGAGCAGTTTTTTAAATGAAAAACATAGGCGAAATTGATACAAATTATTCGTTTAAAGACATCCTGCAATTAATCGGCATTCTTTTTATCGTCAATAAAACAAAAAATAATTAAAAAAAATATAATCATGTTACAGATCCGCTGATGTTAAAGGGGAATTAATTATACTCATCGCTGAAATTTACTGGGTTACTAGTAACCTCAATGGTAGGGCAATAGGCACATGTTGTCCTTCTTCTTCGGCCAATATTTTAAAAACCTTTAGATACCGTATTATTATATGAATTTTAAGATCTAAATAATAATAATAATGAAAGAATAATGATTTAATTACATCTTAACATAATATAAAGCAATAGCAATAATGTGTTAAAGGTTCAGGATCAACTTAAGAAAAAAGTGGTCTCTTCCTCCTGATCCAATAATAATAATTATATATAAAAATTAAATTATTGCAAATAGGTGCTTTATGTGCATGCAGTAGAAACAAAATATAAAATTAAATAGCAATAAAGATTAAAAATCTTGAACAAACTAGGTTAAACTATGATTACAGAAAATAATTTGGATAATATTGAATTGAAACTCAGCCATACTCGGTAAATTTTAGAACGGATACTGGAATTTGTGTGTTATTTATTGAATTTCCGTATACCACAAATGAAATAAGCAAGAATTTTGCAGGCGCTGAATCCTGGTCCTATCCATGTTTGTCCATACAATAGTAATAGAGCTGACACAAAAATTAAATCTTGATAATACCAATAATTCAAATCATTTCAATTCCTCAACCTGTTGTCCAAACAATTCTTTGTTATTACATATAAAATTAAAATTGACATAGCAATGATCTTATTAAATTAGAAATGTTTTTTTAAAAACGAAGATTAGAATCCAATTGAAGATGAAAATTTGCCCACAATCTGAGAATGAACAATATCTTCATTAATTCTGACTTCGACACTGCCGATTACTGACTCGTCTTAGTTCGACCGAAAATCAGGACAGTACTTTTTTAGCGTTAATGTTCAAGCAATATTTAGAAGACTCATCAATAAGAAACTGAAGGTCGTTGTTTAATTTCGAGATAGCTACATGTAATTCTTTAGTATTAAAAGTATAATACAACTGGGTGTCGTCCGCATAGAGATAGTTGCAGTGCTGTAAACAATTGATTATGTTAGACGAGTAAACTATGTACAATAATGGACTCAGGATATTACCTTGAAGCACCCCAGACACAATGGAAAGTGGAGTAGAGAAAACCCCATTACATGAAACCTGTTGAATTCTTCCAGGTAAATATGATGAAAAAAATTGTACAGAATCATCATTAAATCCATAGTATCTTAAAATCGCCAGCAACAGCGAATGATTGATAGTATCGAATGGCCTTGAATAATCGAACAAAACCAAGATAGTGATCGCATTATCATCAATTCCTCGCAATAAATCATCAACAATATGTGCCATTGCAGATTCGCAACCATGACTCTCCCGAAAACTAGATTGATTGGTAGATAGAATATTGTTGATGCTCAAAAAAATCACGAATTTGGTGACTCGCAGCCTTTTCCAGCAATTTAGAACGAACTGGAAAGATAGATATGGGCCTTAGGTCAGCATAATCGATGGGAGTAGACAACTTCGGTAGAGGTAACACAATACTTCTTTTCCAGCAATCCAAAAAAACATGTTCTAGTACGCATGTATTGATAAGATGTGTCAGGACAGGTAGTATGTGAGGGCTGCACAGCAGTAACATCCTAATTGAAATGGAGAATGTATTTTTATTTGGAGAAGATAACATAGACTACTAGTCTACAAGATTCTCAATCAACATACGTACACGATATTACAAAATATAGCAGAAAATTTTGAAATAAATCATTTATGATTCACAAAATCTTTAATTAACCCTGACATTCTTACAATATTTTATGAATTGATGTACAAGAAGTCTGGTCTACCACACACGAGCGTAGTACCAAATATAAACACAGGAAAGACTAGTTTTAGAAAATGGAAGTTGGTATTGTTTTTAACTACTGAGCTTGTAAGTTAGGATTAAAATATTAAATATATCTACTATTTATAAAGAAAGAGTGCATGTGTTCGTTAATACAGGAAAGAAAACAGATGATTCACCAATAATTCAGAATACTAAAAACATATCAGACGTGGCAAATATCTGAAATCCAAATAAATCATTTGTAAATGAAGGAGATTGTAAATAAAAGAACTGAAGAAAAAAACAAAACTGCTTCCGTAAATATAAAATGCTGGGAGAGGGAGGTGGGAACAAACGGAGAAGGCTTAACTTAAAGAAAAATTAAAATAGTACTCATTTTCCTTTGATTTGGTACCTTTCCTTTTCTAAAACTTGTTGCCTTGACATGAATTGAATAACGAAGTACAATTAAGATAGAGACATGTCAGAGTTCCATCGATATAAAGTTCTAATGCTTGGACTACTATTTAAAAAGAAAGAGAAACAGAGAAAAGTCATTGAAAAAGCTGCAAACGGGTACAGTTAATCCATACAGGAAAAACAGGAATAACAGAACAACTTACAAGTAGTTTTTGAATTTCTTAAATGCTGCTCCATGCCTGCTGTAATTGGGAATATTATTATTTTTCTTAAAGTTTTTTAAAGATATTATGAGGGTAAATCTAATAAATTTAAAAATTTTACAATCAAAAAAAAACAAATTAAAGTAAATTTTTAAATTAATTACATTAAATTTTCTTAATTTAAAATGTGTAAATCTGTATGAAAATGTGATCTCTCTCTGAGCTGTAGTTAACGTCTAGACTGGAAAAACCCTTGGGAGTTCTTCTTTAATTAGGTGTTAGTTGATGTTGGTTAAATGCTGCAGCAGGATTAGACGATATCCTATTCTTCAGATCCCTTATACCACCAGTGGCATGAACGATGTTATAGAAGTTTTAAAATAATATTTTTCAACTTACAAAGCTCTCTATACGAGTTAGAAGGGACGACAATTTATTTCTATCCGCCCTCCTTTAACATGAAGTTATTTTTAAGTGTTTTATAATCCGCAACTACATTATTAATGTTCAATTGTTAATAAAGACCTTTTCGATTTATTTAGGTCCTTCCAAAATTAACTACAGACCCTATATTATATGCTTAATGTGATTATTGTCTTCTGCATCATTGCAATATAACCTAAGAAATTTAATTTGTCAGTTTGAGCAATATCTAAAAAAACGTCACTTCGTTAATATTAAATGTTTAATTAAGCAATAGCAAATATTTCTGTACTAAATATAAAATGCAAAGATAATCACGAAAGATTCACTCCCCTGTATATTACATGTATGGTAAGTTAACGTTATCATAGTATGCCCCCTAAATATCGAAGCGCGACGCGACGGTCAGCGAAAGAGAAATTAAAGATTAGCCGGTGTGGATCGTTTCTCGCAAGCAAAAGCGCATAAAGAACGACAGGGCGATATTTTTCGGAAGCCCGGATTACTACGGCGGTGTTGTTCGCGGTTGCGGTCGCGTTCGGTTAGACGATGCTTCCGGTCGCCCTCGCCTAAAAGAAGAGATTTATTAACTTTGACGCTGGCAAAACAAAGGGTGCAAAAATCCAGTTCTAACCGTCGGTCTACGAACCGCACGTTGTACAACACACTATGCAGATAAAAAATAGAATCGATTCTTTTTTATATCGGTGCCGGTGTTTATAAATGAGATTTGATAGCTTCGGAAGGGAAATATCAATTTAGTAACATTTTTAGAACACATTCTTCTTCTTCAACACACATCTTTTGCAAGAAATACACTTACTGAATCTTTGAGTATGGCGTGTAAAGAGATACAGCTCCTTAAAGTATGCTGCTGACATCCCTGCTGAACTACTGAAATATTTAATGCTATCTCAGTAATACGTCACGTTTTCTAGATAGCGTAAGTAGCGAAAGGACAATAGCTGCCATGTTTCGTACTACACATCTACTCTCTTAAAAACTACCACGAATCATGCAATAAAATTGCATTTTTTACCAGATCTATTCAGGGAACTGCATTATTTAGTAAGTAATTCATGCTATAATTTTTGCGTGTTCAAACCGCTGGTGGCGATTCTGATTGCATATCAATAATAATCGCAACTTTTATAAAGATATGATAATTTAAAACTAAGTTATTAATGGAACACCAAAAGTTCAAATTATTTATTGTAAAAGATGCTAAAACATTAAACTCTCCCAATGCTTAACAAAAGAAAACACGAAACATCATCAGCGTATTGAGCGAAGGAGCAGCCTTGCGTAGCAACAGAGAGGTCATTGACGTAAAGAAAAAACAAGAAGGGACCCACAATTGAGCCTTGAGGCACATCACATTTGACAAGTGTAGTACACGTCTGGTATCTATTTAGCAAATAAGACTTGAAGAAATACAAAGTAGCTTCTCTAGTACCGCAGCTTTCCATGTTTTGTAAAAAGGATTCGATGGTTAATTCAAAGACTTTGTAAAGATCAAAACACAATAATTCCCTTTGTCTAAATTTTAGAGAGAACAGCAACTTCAACTTTCTTCCTACCTTGAAATGCTAATAAACGTCCAGAATGTATCTCTTAAGTCGAAACAGCTGCATCACATGTATTATCGGCACCATAACTCCAAGTTTTCAAGAATGGCGAAAAGTTTGTAACTCCTATTATATACATCAAACGTGTCTAAATATTTGTCTTAGATATAGCCAGTATCCGCTTCCAGATAATCACACACATCCTCATCATCTTCATATTCTTACCTCTAGGTCTTCATGGGTACTGACCAAACCAAGCCAAAATTTTCTTTCGACGAGTGTCTTAGATTCTTCTTCTTTGTTTTATTACATAGTGGTAACTGTGGATGTTGAAAATTGCTGTCACATTGTTCCCTTCTTTATAAAAGATTGTAATTGGTCGGTTTATTCTGACATAAATCTATGTAATACAGTACAAGTACAAGTATTGCAAATATATGCTTCTATGCAGATGACATCCCTTTTGAACGTAGAGGAGATGGTCGAGATATGAAAACTAATCGCTATGGTATATTATTTGAAGCTAACAACTTGTACGATACCAACAAACTAAAAACACTTACCTTTTCATTAGCTACACAGAACGTTCGGATGGAGCGAGGGGAAGGGCGAAGGGGTGGGGGAGGAATCACATTTAATGGTAGACTTAGTTAGTTTGAGCATGTGGTTGCTCTTCTGTTGAGGCTGAGTACTGTTACCTATACTATAAAATGGATTAAGCAACTAGTAACCAGGAACCAGGAGCTTCCAGAATGATATATTACTCAAATTTCCATAGCATCGCCTCATATACAGTAAGAGTTTGAGGAACACCATTAAAAGTAAAATGGATCTTCAACAACGAATTTGGCGAAATCCTGAACACTTCCTACCAAAATTCATTACTGTGAATGAAACCTGGATCACCATTATAATTCTGGATCAAAAAGGCAGAGCATGGAATGAAGACACAAGGGTTCACCACCCCTTCGAAAATTTCGTGCAACAGCATCTGCGGGGAAGATCGTAGCCACAGTTTCTTAGGGTGCCGAAGAAATTATCCTTACAGACGTTAGGAGAGAAAACTCAGACGTAGTATGCTGTTTCAACAGGACAACGCTACTGCTCACAGGAAAATTGTCTTCATATTTTCCCTTCTTTATAAAAATGGATCATTATTACTTTATTATTGATTATTACGTTTGTTTGTAAAACCATCCTCTTAAATTTCTAGATTTTAGTTTCTTTATCTTCCAAATATTTAACATTATATAGATGACAATCTATTGTTGTAACTGTTGACTGTTTTCTCAGTATTTTTTCAAACCTTCTGAAAGCATAGTTGGCGGTGAATAAACGACGACTTCTTGCCGGTTAGGTTTTTCGAAATTCTGATGGTTCCTCTGTTCTTTTCCATTGTGACTGCACGTTTTATAAAACTGCCTTAAATGTAGATGATTCTTATTGTACTTGCCCAACTCTGACGAGGCTGGTTTAAATTATAAAATTCTCCTTCAAAATTGTTTACATTAAAAAAGGAATACAGTGCATTGGAATATTAGGAAAGCAGGGACCTTCTTGATTTGCAGTTATGCTAGCTACAACCACTAACTTAGACTTACGTTGATAAGCTAATCAAAGAAATTTAGAACTTAAAAGAAAGTGAATAATCATGAATCATAACCTCTATTTTAAATACATTAAAAGATAGCATGCAAGTCGTCATGAAATAAACCCGTGCATGAATTCGTGGAGGAACATTTGAAAAACAATTTGCTGAAAAAGGCTGTGCTACTTCGTGGCAAAACGTCTTTGCATCATGCCAGCGGAGATTCTTATATGAAGATAACAAACCTCTGTTTTTAGTACCAAATGTGACGACTGTTAAGGGCTTTATCGATTGCATAGTTTTCCCACAAAAAGGTTACCGATTAATTTTCTGGAAATTGTTTTGGATCATGAAGGTAGATACTTCAACTTTGAGCCCATGTATGACGACAACGATCAACTTGCTTCGTTGCTCAAAGAAGTACTTATAGCTATAATGATGTCTATGGTGAGGAGATTACAAAAATCATGGTCAAATAATAAAGTGATTAAGTAGTAAGAAGCAACACCATTAAATTAATGAAATAATCTTATCCCATATTTAAAACCGTTTAATCCAATTGAAGGAGTACTCCAATAGGTACAGCTAAAAATTTTACTTTTAACTCTGTTATCGTAGAGTTACCTTTGCAACGAATATAAGTAATACACTACATACACAAACATGTCAGAAATCCCATCAACATAAATCACCAAGATTATAGCATTCGATTAAAAGGCGTCGCATCTTTCTTCATTAAACCAACATCACACCCGATTCCCTATCTTAACCCCTTTACACTGGAAAAAAAGGAAAGGGTACCGCATTTTAATTACCCAAAGGCAAATAAATCTTTGCTGGCCAGGACTAATTCCTTCTCGGGCCACTGGTTAAAGTAAAACCCAATTTAAAAGTTTCTTTTTCCTACCCAGCAGAAGCGTCGATACATGTGGCCAAATGTCTCAGGGGTACCATCCCCCGTATGCCTTTTAACCCTTTTAGAAGCGACCGTACGTAGCAGGGCTTTTAGTTTTGCCTGTAATCGCTGAATTGTATTCCTTAGACGCCATATTTATAACACACGACAACGTATACACATGCGTTAATTTTAAGATTATGCTGTTCGTTGTAGAAGTTTTTTACGACGAATTTCTGGATTCTAATCTGACGCGAATGAGTTAATGAGGTTGAATTACAGTTGTTGGTAAATTTGCGCCTTAAAAATAAATTATCTTAGTTCAGAAATGTGCGTTGCTTTGTGTCATTTTTTATCAGCCATTAGGGAATGAGTTAAAAGTATATTTGTCATTTAACTAACCTACAAACTTTAATAGCCGTACTCTTTGTGGTAATCTTTTCGCATCAAATGATATTTCTGGTACATTTCTACATTAGTCTTATATATATGTATGTAAATAGTATTAGATTAAAACGGGCATAAAATGAATTGACACAAAGTCAAGAATCTTGTATCCAAAACCGTTATTAAAATCATGCAAAAAAAGTTTATTCCGAAATTTGTACATCTCGTACATAATAAGAGGCCTTGCTTCAAGAAGAACATAGCCTCAAAATCGAAACTTAAAAAAAACGATCTATCACAAAATTAAAGTCCTGCTTCGGCATTACTGTGTAATATTGTGTAGAATTGTATCTAAAATCAATCACTAAAAAATTGGAGCAGGATTCCTTGCAACAAGGTTCTCAATTAAAACAGTTGTTAGCGTCCCAAACGTTTTACATCTTTTCTTCAAGGACTGGCTCAGCAATTCTAAAACCGTAAACCCCGTTTTGAATATATTAATTATACGAGAGACAGAGACTGATATCATACTTTTAGAAGTAGAATATATTCACACCTACACAACATGGCTCCAGATCTGAAAGATCTACAATAAAAGTGATGTAAGATACTCTTGAATGATAATATATTAAGAGCTAGAGATAATTATGAAACCCCAAAAATAATAGCTTGCGATCTTAGCAAAACGATTGACTTTGTATCACACTAAGCTAATGCAGTCTTTTCCATAAAACAGACTAGAACAACGAGATGTTGAAGTTCTATGAATTGTGGCGTTCTTCAGGGATACATTCTCTGCCCCATATTCTTCGTTCTATACATAAATGTGATTCCGGTAAACTTAATTGCCAATATATGCTTGTATGCAGATGCTATCCTTTTTACTTGAGACGCGGTATGAAAATAACCGTGATGGTATATTATTTGACGATTTGGAGAGACGAAAACACTTGCCTTTTCATTGGCTACACAGAACAATTACTATTCTATTACATCCGGTCTATTACTCAAATTTCTATAGCATCGGGTCTTTATGCTTCAACAATGATCTTTGTGCGGATTGCATTCATGTGACACTTGCTACACCGTTCTTCAATGCTAAATTGACTTGTTTTAGGCATTTCTGAAGAAAAGGAGTGTCAAGTTTACAAATAACTAATAAATGAACACTGACGAAATATTTTAAAATTTCTCAACAGCTCGCCTTTTCTGAGTTTTGCGTGCCATGTGTTTTATGGCTCTTCGTAAGAGGAGGTCTATTGTTGTAATTGACGTTTGAACACACCGACCTCGCATTTATCCAAAGCGATTGTCATTTTTGTGGCTAATACTTTTGACTAAGGCTGTGGTTATGTAAAAACCACTCAAATTCATCTAATTTGAGTTGTTTACATACTGTTTATCTACGTTCTACGAGGACAGTTCAGATGTTATTGTCCCTGACATAGATGGCGTTGATTTTTATAGTTGTCACTAATGTCACATAGAGCCGATTGCTACAAGGTGTTGTCCAAATTTCCGAAATGAGAACAGAGCGGTTATCAAATATCTGGTCCATGACATGGTCCTGAAAGATAAACGAACTAAAATTCACAGCTTAGACTTGGGACATTTCAATAGGTAGCGTAGAAACCATTTTACATAAGAAGTAGTTCTCAAAAAGGTGGCTGCACGACGAGTACCGAAAATGTTGACGCCAGAGCAAAAGCGCAGTCGCCAGGTCACTTCAGAAACGAATTTGGCCATCATTAAACGAGATCCTGAACACTTCCTAACAAGATTCGTTACCGTGGATGAAATCTGAGTAGACCATTATGATTCTGGGTTAAGGGTTCACCACCCCCTCGAAAGTAGTGCAACAGCATCTGCGAGAAAACATCATGGCCACAGTTGGGATGCCGAAGAAATTATCCTTACAGACGCTTTACCACGTCAGACTATAACTGGGGAATATTATGCTGCTTTAATCTCAAAACTGCGTGCTTCCATCAAAGAAAAATGAGGAGAAACTCAAATGTGGTATGCTGTTTCATCAAGACAATGCTCCTGCCTACGGGAGATGTATTTCAATAGCCGCAGTTCATAATGGGGACTTCAAAATTTTCCGACAGCCCCTGTATTCTCCAGACTTGACCTCTAGTGACTTCCATGCATTCTCCAAACTTAAAGAACACCTTCATGGGATTCACTTTCGGGACGATGAGATACAGATGATAGAGGTGAACATTGGGTTTGCAGCTCAAAGCAATAGATGTTTTTCTGAGAGCGCTAAAGCTCTTTACCATCGTTATACCAAATATGTTAATGTCTTAGGGGACTATGTTGAAAAATAAAAAATTCCACCTTTCCATTCCGTCTCAGGGACAATAATATTTGAACTGCCCTCGTACTTGTTTGTAAAAGTAAATAGGTAGTTAGAAAGACATTTAGCATTTGGACAATCTGCCCTGAAGATGTCGTAAGTCTAGTAATGTAAGCGTAACAATTTCCAGTCACCTCTTTATAAATGCCCACAATAATAATGTACCTAATACGAGCAATTCAGCGCATCAGTTAATGAAAGTGGGTCTTTTATTACAATCAAACTTAATATCTGATGTAAACAACTATGTAATTGATACAAATTTAATATTACACAGGGCTCCATATTTTCACATTATACATCCCTGCAAAAAGTCCAAATTCTCGCTTCATCATCACGTTTAGAAGGAAAAAAAATGGCTATTGGAATTACTAATAGGATCAATATCATAAAACGCAAATGCCAAATCGTATCTCAATCACCCTTGATTTGCTTTCCGTTCGGGGCATTTGCAAAAAACGAACGGAGTACCGGCGGTGACAGCAATATATTCTTTTATCAGCTCCGTCCAATGCTGATTCCGTGGTTCGCATCGTTGAACGTCCAGACTTTTCGGCGAAAAGCACGACCCCGTCGCTTACACGTCTGCAAATCGCCCCCTTGGCGGCCCCTCCGATATACCCACCACTTGAAATTTATTATGTTTGGACGAACACACGAGGTCGGCGCATTGATAAAACACTTTTTAATTTTTTCCCTATTTGTTTTCGGGTCATTAGCGGATCCGTTTTTAATTCTATGCGTTCGGCGCTAGCTAGCCGCATTTTGGTCACGATCCCGTAGAATTTATCGGTTCCCGGAGTCCATGCACGTGTGCATAGATGATGTCCGGTTCAGGTTCATTTATCTGAAGCCCACGTATGTTAGAACTTATTTGAACACTGTGACTGCATCACTTTTTTGCATTGCTGAACCGTGACAAGACCGGGTACGATACGCGGTATGTGTATCATAAAGTGTGACTATGTTGCATTGAATTCTATTTTTTCTTACACTGTGAAATTTGCTGCAACTTTAAATGCCCAGAAGCATCTCATAATTTTATGTACGATATAATTCTGCAATGAAAAAGATAAAAAACATTGAGGAAATATAGATAAACGAATTACTACTGATTCATAATCAATATTTCGTTATAAATTATAATTTTATGTGAAGGTCGTTTAGGTTCCAAACACTTCTCCTCACTGCAACATAGTGATTATGATTGCCCAGTTCCATGTAATCCTGGGATTGACTTCTACGTTCTTTTTGAGGTAGTGTCTTAAAGATTTGCTAAAAGGTCCTTGGCTCTGACGTTTTAGGATCAAGTGCTCAAGGGTCACAAAGTTCTTCACGTGAGTGTATCCTGGTATTGCTCTTCAGATTAAGATTCTGGTCCAACAAAATGCATGTTAACTACCTGTTTTGCAAGTTCATCTTCCTTAACATTTGCTATAGTATTGAAGTGTCCTGGAAACTAACCAGACCGATACAGACTGAAAACTATATAAAATCAACGCTTTTAAGGCGATCTGACTCTTGGTAGGTACGCATATAACCATTGCTCCTTTCATGTCTTTATTTGCACATTCTCGGACGCAAAGATCTATCCGTCTTGGATCTATACTAGATGTTTACCGGATAAGTGATCCATTTTGCTCCACCAGAACTCAATTCCTGACAACTGGGAAGGACATGAAATGGCCATTCATTGTTCAATTTGATACTTATGCTCTCTGTTGGTTTGTCTAATGATTCTGACTCTTTTTTTAAGGTTTTCTAGAATCTTTGGGGGTTAAAGTAAGTCGCCCTCTTTGAAATGATACGATAATTTTAATCAGTGTACTGTAAGAACAACAGTTCTTTTGATTAGTACATATATTGCTATTAGTCCTGGCAGCAATTCTATTGAGGTAGTTGGTCACATCCACATCACTTTCTATGACTGCCAGATAGACAAGCGATTGCAGTTTGTGCGACTTGATTTCTGTCATTTTTTCTTTGAGGTTTGAGCACCATATTAGAGTAACATAGATAACAATGAGGCGTATTACCATTATATATTATTTTTGGTTTGACTCCCAGGTTCTCCCAAAGAACTTGTGGCATGTCCAGAAAACTATTGTGACTTTTTGAAAGAACTTTGTCTAAATGACTGCTGTAGCTCAACCTGTAGTCAAAGGTAAATTCCAGATATTTAGCCTCCATAGATTATACTAATTCATTTATATTTATTTACTTATTATGAAGAACAAACAGGGAAAATCTACCACATCTAATGGATACAATAATGTATAAGTACATACATATGTACAGTGCCGAAAACAGCCTTAAGCGTATGAGCCTACATTAACATGTATCCGAGCAGAAACGCTGGAGGCGACAAGGCTACCAAGAACCAACCACTCAACACAACGTAAAATTGAAATGGTTACAATTAAACATTGAAAATTAAAGATCCAGAAAATAATCAACAGAAAATAAAAATAAATCTGACATAATCTCATATCAAGAAAAAAGGTCTCGACCACTGCTACTCTTAGCTGTGTAACACATGCTGTATATTGGAGATATACAGATAAAACATCGATATCACCAACACCACAACTTTTGATTGATTACTAGGGACATAAATTTGAGAGCCCATACGTTCTCGAAACACGTGTCCCGAGTAATCAATCAAAAGTTGTGGTGTTGGTGATACCGACGTTTTATCCGTATATTACGAGCTCACAGTCCTTGACATCACACTGAATATTGGAGAGTTCAAGCGAGAATTAGTTTGTATATTTAGGAAAAAAGTTGTTATCTGCAGTCAATTCGAGATACATTCAAAGACGAATAAGATATTAGGCCGCCGTGCAACTTATAATGCAAAATCTTACATAAAATGATAATTTTGTTAATAGTTCTTCTATTGTTAATAGTTCTTCTATTGACTAAATTTTCAAAAAAATTTTTAAATTGTAACAGATTAATCATACTGATGTAATGATCTAAACGTCTTTGTTTTTACTAAATTCGACAGATGAAATCAAACGTTTTAAAAGCAAAAATATTGTTTACATGGAGATTAAATTATAACTTAGAATCAAAAAAGAAATTCTATCGATATACATATTATCAACACGATTGATGTTGTTTTACCATTTAAATTGTTAATTATAATAAAAAAATTCTTAATAAACCTACACTTATCCAAATTTAAAAATAAATAATATTTATTACAACATACCGCAAAATTATTCAATTCACATTGCATCTTTTTACAATCGTCCATTGTCTTAAGATCGGCAGCATATAATAAGAACTTACAAGTAGAAAAAATATTAGAAATATCGTTAATATAAAGAAGAAACAAAAGAGGTCCAAGATGAGATCCCTGTAGTAACCCTGACGTTGTATAAATTCAGATAAAAGAGGAATAGGAATAGTTACATCCTAAGAAATCTTCGTCCTTTTGATAAACATCATTTCGATTGAATTGATAATTAATCCTTCTCCCAGTCAACATCTACTAATTCTATTGGGTTGGCGAAGGGGGTGGTTAGGGTAGTGGTAACCTTCTCATACTTGCTTCAATACCCAACAGTCGTACTATGTAATACATTGAAAAGAATTTTGCAGAAGATGTTTTCGGCAAATGTCTGCATTTTTTTTACTTTTAGCGAATATATTTATTTAATTTTTGGTTTTACACGTGATGGTGAATTTTTTATGCCGGCCATGTAACTGGTATCTTATTCCTATCCATCTTCTAGGAATATCTGAATCGACCTAGTGCGATGTATTAAAACTTTATCATATAAATACCACATTTTTTGACAAAAACATTTCCCAGTAATAATGATGAATGATTCTCCAAAAAAGTCTAAATAAACCTGACCATTCACTTGACTTTCGAAAAAAATGTGATCCAATTATATAATCTTCAATTATTCCACCCCATTCAAAGATCACCTATTTTGACTACGAGTCCCTACAAAATAGCAGAATGCAGAATATTATGTCGATTCACCTTGTCATTTTTTATGAAACATAGCTTCCTCTTCGAAAAGAACAAAATTAAAGAATCCTACTTGATAATGGATTTGTTATTGAGCTTCACAATGTAATATTTTTATGCAGGAATCAGTAAAAAACGGGCTACATTTTAGTTTAAGTTGCATTCACTGTACTGTACCTACTGCCAACTTAAAAATTTGAAAGGAATGGATTTTCAATTAGCAATAAGGACTACATACCATAAAGCACCCATTTTCAAAGACAAAAAAAAATATCAAGCTTCACTGGGGTTCATTGTTGATCAAACCAAAATAACAACAGTACAGCATAACAGTTTGAAAGTTGCTTCTTAAAGAGTACAAGAGAAATTCACAAATTGGCTATTTTCATGTTAGCCTCTGGGATTTATGTTCCAACAATGCTTGTCTTCTCAAGAAAGCAGCATCGGTGATCGTCATGAATTGGGATGGATTCAACCAGATCTATTGGTGGAGACATTTCATTAAGTGCATTGAACCATGTAAGGAAAATCTTATAACAAGCTGTCACAATTGATAAACTAAGTGAGCACGTTTGTATATTATTATATTAGAACTATATTAGAACAAAAACAACAATAAATGTAGCAGTGAAGGTTTTTTAGTCGGTTTTGACGTAACAAAAAGATTGCTCTTTAATAACAAAATTTTCCAACACGGAATTTATCTTAAATTGAGAATCCATACTTCGAGAAATATCCATACTTCGAAAAATACTTTGGAAAATATCAATAAATCGCGCTCTACATTTCTAGTTTTAAATAAGTCATACAACTATGGAATTACAATTTTTTTAGAATACTACAACAACAATCAATACCAAACACTAACCGCATAGAGATAAGGAGCTTCGTTTATCCAAGCAAGTAAATTGGTAATACACTACCTCACACCGTGTACAGGAAGACCAGGGGATGATCGATGCTTATCCCGAAATGGGTGGCCACGAGGGATGCGTCGATTGGGGGGTTATTTGTGGAAGGAGCCCCGCACGAAAACCACCGCTACATTTGGCGGTATGGGATGAACGCAAAGTAACGGTTTGTTGTGTTGGCAGTTCTGGTGCGAAGGCATAGATTAATTAATGAATAAATAATAAAGTGCGGGCTGGTTTGATTATAAGATATAGGTGGTGGATGCGGCATCCGCATCGCAACGTTGGAAATAGGGGCATATTTTAACAGCTCCCTTTATTATGTATCAGCCAACAGGCATTTCTGATAGGATATTTTATTGCGAGGGCAAGAAATAGACGGGGTGATTCATTGAAGGAACTGCCGAGGGATGTGAAGTAGAAACAGTAAGATGCTGCGAAGTATATAATATCCAACGAAGAGGATTACAGGAAAACTAGGACAAGAAATAACTTTTCCTGAATTCCTTATAGGTTTGGTATATTTCTGATTGCTACAAATCTAAAAGTTTTTGCATAAACAGATAATTTGGTATTCTTTAGAACTACTGTCTAGAATACAGCAGGGTTGAGTATGTTGTACAAAACAGCAGTAAGAATACTTTTATTAGCAAAAACTATTGCAGTTGTACGTCGAAAATGCCTAGATTTGTAATTGTATAGATTTAAAATTCCAGATGGTATTCAGTACATCCGTATTCTAATTTCTAGTTTTGTTCTTGAATTATATTTTTCGCACAAGTTAACTCGCTAACAGCTTAAAATGCCATCCACGTATTCATCCTTCGCAGATTCTTTTAATTGCAGCGACAAGATCCCGTTTATGACGGCCTCCATAATCCGAATAATTGCAGTTCGAGTTCGCCGTATCAACTAATCCGGCGAACTGCCCGGAGCGCGCCCGGAACTCACCGCAAAACAACTTTGCCAAGTCAGCGACGCTCACACCGGCCGCATTTAGTCGAAAATTATTCGATAAACATGTTTTGTTGAAAACGCTTCTCGTCCCCGATGTTCTAATACCGCAAAAGGTGTAACACCTACTACACGAATACTATAAGCAACTCGCGGTCTTTTTCCGATCCGAAAGGAAAACTTTGGTGGATACGGAGGGATTTAGCAGGCGCATTTGTATTCGGAAAGTTGGCGACACTTAAAGTGGAGAAGGAACTAGGTGAGAAATGATGGTCGACATGGAACTGTGCGAACTTAATCTGGACGGTAAGGGCCCAAACGTGGGATTTAAAGTTGATTTTAACGAGTAACAGCGGATTTTCAATGTTATAACTACTGTGCTGATGTTGATCTTCTGCTTGCTTTATTGTCTTTACAGTAAGGAATACGAACTAGTATTGCCACGAAATAGTAGAAATACAAAATGCAAATATATTTCTAAAAAGTTCATTCGACCATATTTAAACTAGGATGAATCTCAGTCAAAAAAAGGGTTAAGGAATACGTCTCACCAGCAACGAGATGGTCATGAATAATAAATGTTTTTATTGTAATATGTCCATATACATACAACAATCGTCAACAAAAACAAAATTTTAGTAATAAAGCACAAGTCGTTATAGATCAGCAGCCTCAATGGAAATATCATCTACTAGGAAAGTCATGTCATCGGCATAGTTAATAGTCAAATAGCTGACATTAATCTCTGGGGTCGTGATAGAGTAGATGGTCCAAAGTCCAAGTATGCTTCCCTGAGGAACACCAGCACTAATGACCAAATCTTCGGATGTAGCAGTTGTGACATTGGAACGCAAGCGAACTCTCTGTTTTCTGTTGTAACGTGCCATCGAGAAAAAAAACATAATTAGTGTAGGCTATGTAAATGTGTTTAATCGTTGCTTTAGCCACTACCACATAATGACATTTATTTTTTGACTTTTTATTTTATGTCATCGCGATATCGTGCAGCAGTAAGTGTATATTTAAAAAAAATAGGACCCGCCTATCTTCTTCGACATATTCCAACCCAAACATGCAACAATCATTTTTCAACAAAAAAGTGAGGATTTATCGATGACCACAACCTCATATTCTGTGAATGTACATATCCGGAAAGATAAAACCAAACCTCATTGGAGAAAAAAGCATGTTAAGGATATCCTCAATGTTGAGATTATTTTGCAACCATTGACAAAATTCCACTCGTCTTGGATAATCCGCTTATAGAAGCTCATGAAAACATTGCAGCTTGTATGCATGACAGTGTAAACTTTTCTTTAGAATATGTTGGCATGTGCCATAGGACTGATTTGTCTGTTGCGCCATTGCTGAAATGGACGTTTTTGGATTTTCATCAATAATTATTGATAAAAAATGAAAATATTGGAGTGATTCAGCAATATTTTCAGCTATATGTTTAGATGGCCGTCCACTACCAGTTTTTCGACCAACGTCACCAATCTCCCTGAATAACTGCACAGATCTTGTCAAAACATTGTAAAAACTATTGCAATCAAATACTAATTCAGGATATTCTTCACGAAAGTCGACCATGCATTCTGGAATTGAATATTGCCACTCGCCATTTACTTTCTCACCTGTACGGAAGTAGCATTCGATCATTTTAGCTTTCTGCTCTGTGTTGAATACAATTATTTCCATTTAATGTAATTTAATAAACTCAGAAATATTAATTTGACACAAACGTTTTCAAATTAAATGTCAAGGAATAAATGTCATTATGTGGAAGTGGCTAAAGTAACAATCCATTCACATAGCCTACTCTAATTATGATTTTTTTTCGATGTGTCTATATAAGTAGGAGCGAAACCAGGATAGAACCGTATCTCTAATGCCGTAATATTCAAGCTTTAGAAGTAAACGCTGGTGGTCGATGCTGTCGAAAGCTTTAGAAAGGTCTAGAAGAATGCCACAAGGAGCGCATTTGTTTTCTAAGTGTTCTAAGGTGGCTCGTGTGAGATCAAACAGCGCAGTTTCAATAGCTTTGCCTTTCAGAAAGCCATGCTGGAAGGGGCTGATAATGTTATATTTTATGATGAAGTTATAGAAGCGATCATATACTACCTTTTCGAACAATTTGGAGAAACCGGTCGAAAGACTTAAGGGGTCTACAGACGATACGATTGGTTGTACAATCCGTTGTACAACCGTAGTTGGTTCGACAGTCTAAATGATAATTGCAACGTGTGTAGCCTTGTAGTAGAACCTGTTGTACGACGCGGTCGAGTTGGATGGTAGTACGGAGATACCTAAAATCTAGTGTACTACCAGCATATCGACAAAAATTGCAATGCGTAGACATGGTTACTACCTGCTGATACGATTCACATGACAATTTCGTCTGTCATTATGACAAATGCTCTGATTTTTATTAAACTTATTAATGCTTTTGCGTCTTTTCTTCAATATCATCCAACAACAATGCTATCGCAAGAATGGCTGCTTTCTTTTTCTTTGATGTCATGATACTATAATGACACTACTACTGTCAACTAAGAATGAAGTTTAGAAATCAGTTTGTACTACCTGTCGAATTTTAAATTAATTACGTGTGGAGGCAAAACAACGACCGACATGTCTGTACAATTTTATGTCCAACTTGTAGTACGACAAGTCGTACAACCGATTGTATCGTCTGTAGAGACCCCTTATCGATCTGTAGTTAGTAAGAACATGAGGGCAACTTTTTTTATAGACGGGAATTACGACAACTTGCTTAAGTAGATACTTTGAGCGTTATTTATAATAATTTAATTCACGCCTGAATTTTACTAATTTTTCAGCTCTTGACTAGGTCCTTGAACAGAATTGTTACAGCTTGACAAAAAATACATTGATATACGAATAATTCAATTCAATTTTTTTTATAGTTGTATTAAATTTACACTAATATGTCCTTTAATATGAATTGAGAATGTAATTACAATTCGATATATCAATTACTTCTTTGTTTTTTAGATACTTTTGTTGATAGGGATTAATTATATCATAGTATTCTGACACATATTAAATATTAATTTTTTCCGCTGAAGAAGTCTTATTTAATGAACAGAATTTTATGTTCTGGAATAAAATGATATTTAATTAATTTGCTGTTTCGTTGACCTGCAAGTGGAAATACTTCAAGAATTGAAAGACAATTTCAATACATATACATTGTAAAAATGTAATCTTTCTTTTAATTAATCGACAATTCTCCAACTAGTGACCAAAAATATACAACTACTTTAAATCGACAATAAAGAAAAAAACCAACAAAGAAAGTAGAGTAACGTTTCAGGACTTACCTTTTACATAAACATGTATGTACTTCTATTGTGCGGTATCTACTACTATTTCTGAACCTTTTATACGGTTCTTATATTATTAATTCCTTCACTATTGTTCCGTAAACACTGGTATTCTACACACTGTAAGTTATTCTTTGCAAATGAATGTTCTCTACGAAAACTATTTGCACTATCTAAGGGTTACTGATAAATATTACATAATATAAACAGATATTGAAATTGATACATTGTCCAGGAATGAACCTATGTTCTCAAGAAGGGTTTCCAAATTTTTGCAGCGGGCGTCAATTTCGAGATAAAGAAAAGAGATTGCCACGCGCACAAAGCAAATGTTATTTCAGCGAAATTCCAATTTGACCAGTTGTTCAAAATTGGGTATATTTTATTAAAGCAAATGAACATTACAGACTATGTAACTTGAATTTACTCTATGTTACCATTATTATTGATATATTATTATGAATTGTCGGTCTGTTCCAAAGGACAGTATTTTGGTGCTAGGTCTAAAATTACTAGGCGATGGTGCTAGGTATATCCTATCTGGTGCTAGGTTTTGACGGTCGTACGCAACAAAGTGGGGGCCAGTTGAGGTGGTGCTAATTAATGGGCCCTATTTCGCAATTGCTTTTATGTTTGAGTTCTTTGCATATCCGGTAATAGTTTTATTTTTATTTGTCGTCCTTCGTCGAGATCTGACAACCTGAAAGCCGGCTTCTTCGGAAGAATTGACGTTTTCTTGAGGAGTAATGTCGAGGTATGTGGTGTTAGAAATGTTGGTATTTTTCAGAACCTCTGTATATTTCTTCTTCATATTTAAATCAGTGTTGTTTGTGTTTTTTTGCGCGTGATTTTTTGGCGAATGTATTTCAGGTATTTTTATACGATTTGTACTTTTTGTATATGTTTTAGAAGATCTACTATTAACCTCGTGTTTCAGTACAGATTTATCACCTATTGCAAGCGATGAATTAATTTTAAGTTTGTAACTTCCTTTTTTAAATTACAGTTTTCGAGCTGTAGTTTAGATATCGGAGTTTAAATCTCTTCACTAAAATTGCAATTATTGCAATTTTTAGCATATTTATTTCGGA
Source organism: Holotrichia oblita (assembly GCA_023690525.1). Classification (NCBI taxonomy): domain Eukaryota; kingdom Metazoa; phylum Arthropoda; class Insecta; order Coleoptera; family Scarabaeidae; genus Holotrichia; species Holotrichia oblita. The sequence continues at coordinate 14,154,589 of CM043023.1, read as the reverse complement.
TCGTAATACGTTAATTACTTCTTCGGTGATGGAATTAATAGCTTGTTTTAGTTTGGATGTCATAATGTCTTCGATGTTTATTAGGGAATCATTGTTGTTGGTAACCGCTATTTGTTCGATTAAAGCGGTCTTTTTTGCGGTGCAGGCTGCGGAGGTTTTACACACATATCGCATCTCCAACTTTTTACTTTTCCCGTTGTTTTTAGATCCACTAAAGTTCTTCCGAAATTTTTACACACTTGACATGAAATGACTGAGCACACAAAGCTGCCGTACATACAGATTGGCCGGACAATTATCTAGGAATAGGAGAGTTTGAATTGTTGTTTCCATAGTTAATCTTGAGAATGTAAAAAACTGTTTAATATTGTTTTCTGTTGCATTTGCCGTTCTTGTCTTCTGTTGTTTTTGCGAACATTTCCAAAAAACGACGTTTTACTCAACAGTTCAAACTGACTCTAGGAAGCGGTACCCTTAATTGATCACTTCTTGCTAACATTGCCAACACATCTATCTCATTCTTTAATTAACAACGTTCGACTTTGCATCTAATATTTTTATCTACACAATCATAAATAAAGCTGCCCACCCTCCTATTCGAAACGATGCGGTTATCCACAACCTCACCGCAGGCAAAATGAAAACAAAAGAAAAACGAACGAACGACAACTGTGAACGCCGGCTAAACAAAAGGGTGAATTGCGAGTGAGCGAAAGAAATCGCCACAGCCAACTAAATGTAGCGTTTATAGGATTTCTGTGCAAATGTCCGCACAATTCGCGTTCAGCGCTATAAAGTCGAAAGAATTGAAAAAAGAAGTACGAAACGAAAAATTAACAAAATGTAGAAAAGAAAGGCGGCCGTGTGTAAGTGTATATGTGTATGCTGGATGTTAATTATGCATTCTATACTGTCGGTTCTCTGCAATACCCTTCCCTACGTTCTTCTCTATAAGCTGCTTGTAGCTACTACGACCGCGGACGCCCCTGTCTCCCGCGCAAAATTTATTAATTTTGTACTTCATTATTGCGGTCTGCATTTTTTAATTCTTGCGGTGGACGCACGCGGTCGGATGAAACTGGACGAAAATTACGACAGGATATGTAATACATCGGGCGCCTACATTAGAAAAATATATTTTTCCCCGCAGAAAAAGAACCAAATTAAAGTTGTACGATGTGTATATGTGCCACTGCTTTGCGCAATGAAAACAAGACAATTTACTGAGATATATGGTGTGAGTTATTATACGGCAGTTTTCACTACGATATTATATTATGTATGTATATGCAAATATGCAGGTGTATACCCTATTGTACAAAAGAAGCGTGTACTGTGATAACTTTCGAACGAATTCAGGCCTCAGGAAAGCCTGTAGAGACTATTGGTATCGCTATTATTTCGCTAATACTACAAAGATAAGTTTTTATTGTAAGAATAAAATACACTTTTAATAAATTAAATAATTTTATTGCGTACAATACAAAGAGATTTTTTTAACGCGAACTGTGTGCATCAACAGATAAGAAGTGCGGATATGATACCTACTTTTCGGGTCACAATTTGGAAAATTCCTCCTCCGTCGCTGCCTCTTCGTCCATGTTAAACGGCACGTTTCCGAAATTTTTGAGTTATACCTCCTGACACGCTAGATTTGACGGTGGCGCGTTTTAAATTTTGCACTCGGGATGAAATTATCGTTGAGCAGGAGGGCCTGGATGGGTGTGGATACCGACGTGAGAGACGCCGTTGTCCGTGATGGCGGAATGGGTAGCGAAAAGCGCGACCTGAACGGTGTGCGCCCCGTTCCCGTACGCCCGGTGGTAGGTTCCCCCTTTTAAACTAGCATTCCCCTCTGAATTAATCGTTTGTCGACTTCACAAAAATTATCTCGTCCTTCCGTCAGTCGACCGGGTTTCTTTATTTTGGACGAAATTTACTGTCCTATGAACCACCGCAGGCACGTCGACGACATTTAGCGCCCATGTTGTAAGTCGGTGTCTACTCTGAGCGAATAGAACGCTGTTATTGTAAAGGATGTAAGAAGACATTTAAGATCGTACAAATCTTGTAGAATTGCATTTCTGAACAAATGAAATTGCTGAATTATTATTTTGTATATCGCAGCCACCAAATAAATAGGGAAAGTATCAAGAATAACTTGTATGAAAGAGGTAGGATTTTCATATCGACGAAGCCCGAAGCTCAAAAAAAGCAAAGATTATATAAGATACGGATATAGTGCAGCTGCACTAGATGAACGATTTTTTCATAAACGCTTGTGCAAGTATAAGGCAACAGGATGATTTAATTTACCAAAACAACACTTATACATCCCAAAGTTTTTTATATACTTAACTGATCCTGTAGAAGTTATGAACACAATATACAGCTTAAACAATACAAAAGCAGTAGGAATAGACGAGATACCTGTCAATCTTTAAAAATATTGTTCAAACAGCTTGGCAATACCTCTGACTCATATAATAAATCTCTCTTTTCAATCTGGAATATTTCCTGAGAGACTAAAATATGTAACAGTAAACCCAATTCACAAGAAAGGTGATAAGGATGAATTTAATAACTATAGGCCAATTGCATTGACATCAAATATATCCAAAATAATGGAGAAACTCATGTATAAGAGAATGGTAGCATACATAGTAAAATATAATATTATTACGAACTTTCAAAATGGCTTTGTTAAAGAACGTTCAACAACAAGAGCAACTTTTCAGCTTCTTGATGAGATAGTGGACGGTTTAAATAAGAAAGATAAAATCGCGTGTGCTTTCATGGATTTATCGAAAGCCTTTGACAGTGTGGATCACAGAGTGCTTCTGATGAAGATGACGGATGTGGGATTTCGTGGTATCATACAGGACTGGCTTCGATCTTACTTGACGAATAGGAAGCAGTCTGTCGTCACTTGTGAGATATCTGGTGCTCGGGTTATGTCGAAAAGGAGTACAACGGTACATGGTGTTCCACAAGGATCAATTCTCGGACCACTGCTATTTTTACTGTACATAAATGACTTGCCAAACGTAATCAAGCCTCCAATGGTACTATATGCTGACGATGCTACGTTTGTGGTACGAGAACGGACGCAGCAACTTCTAAAAGAAGAGATGCAGAGCAACCTGGAGGCTGTAGACCAATGGTGTCAAGCTCATAATTTGAAACTTAACTCAAGCAAAACAAGCATTTTGCTTTTCACTATGAGTGAAAGTAATATAAATTTGAATTTCAAAGGAGAAGTACTTACCACAGTGTCCGAGAGCACCTTCCTTGGGGTCCGCAGCGCTTTCCTGGGGGGCTCACATCAACCGTTTGGCCTCTGTTCTCGACGGATACTGCCATTATCTGCGGGTTGTGTCGCGGTGTGTAGGTGTTGGGGCTGCTTTGGACGTCTATCACGCGTGTGTTGAGTCTCGATTACGGTATGCATCATCTTTTTGGGTGGTGCAGTGGAAGCAACCAGAATCTTTCGTATACAGAAGGCCTGCATCAGTAGCATCTTCCAATTAAAGTACAGAGACTCTTGTAAAACATATTTTAAACAATATCAAATACTAACCTTACCATCTTTATATATACTTGAATCCGTGCTTTTTGTAAGAAAACACTACAGCGAATTTTTCAAAAGGTATGAAGTAAGTCATAACTGCACCACTAGAGGGAAAATACAGTTGCACTTGGTGTCGCCAAGAACACATTTGTTCAAAGTCTCAAAAGCAAGTGGTTCATCAATGCATAAAAATTTACAACAATTTTTCAGAAACTTTAAAATATACAACAAAAGACTTTTTTAGAACTAAAATAAAAACATTTTTATCTGAGGCTTCACTGTACTCGATAAGTGAGTTGTTCCTATCTGGACAATTATAATTTTATCATGACATACTTTTTATTTTTATATTTGTATGTATATACGTATATATTAGACCCTATTAGACCTACATTTTTATGCGGATTTATCCATTTTTATTTATATTCTATGTTGTGTTTATATATATCTTTTTTTTTGACATGTTCTATGCTAATAGCAGTATCGAATAAATTACTATTATTATTATTATTATTATTATTATTATTATTATGCCATTATCAAGCGTCCAAATCTCACAAATTCTGTTTAATAGCGTCTGTGATACAGGAACGAAATCAACAGAGCAGCGCAAGAATACATCCATTGCAATAGGAGTTGAAAAATAGGGATCGCCTGGAATGTTATTTGTGAATTAATTAACTTGCTCTTGTTGAAAATGTATCGTCGTATAATTTCTAGGCTCTCCAGATTGTTAAGAGTATACCCTTTCCCATATAACAGATATTATTGCTTGCAGTAGCATTGGTTGCTAGTAAAATGACCATCAGTACACACCACCTTGATAGAGCTTATTTCCATCTCCTGAAATACCCAAAAATTAAGCTTGATGGACACCAGTGCAGCGAGAGCTTTCAGCCCACAGTACTCCTCGAACTCGTACACTCCACACGATTTAGTCTTTGAACGGCCACAGTATGCTGTCTTTGTCAGTTCATCCCCTCTACATTTAACGTGACCGTTTCTTCGATAAGGGCAACAACGTATTTTTCGTAATATAACATTACAATTATCGAAGAAACGGTCGCGTTAAATGTGGCGGGAATGGACTGACAAAGATAGTACACTGTGTCGAGTGTACCTGCATACCTACCTTACTTTGGAATCACACTTGTTTACAAGTTTTAATTGTTCTTTATATACTACCAAACTTGCTAACCACCGTATGTATAGCAATCTCGAAAGATTTTCCTACTTGGTAGGGACATTAGTTATTGTAAATGAGTCTAGATAGTAACAGTTTATCGCTAATGTGCCTTTTTAATTTTTCCAAAATCTCCAAAATTCTCGATGTAACTGATTTTTAGATTGATATAATTTAAGATTCTTCGTAAGAATTAACTGTAGACTGTCACAAGAAATGTTTTAAGTCTTGTGAATAAAGGCAAATGAGTGTTTTCGAACTTCTTCAGTCTTCCGTACTGCACCAATGTTTTCTAGGCAACTTTTGAACATTTTACGTTATTCAACGATCCAGTTTCAACAAATTAAGTTACAGATTCGTTTACTGTAGTTTAATCCTTGTACTATTATAACGCCTTCCATTGTTCAGGAAGGTAATATGTTTTTTATTTTTTGATTTGTGATTTATGTAATTGTAGCCGTTTCCAAGGCTGCATTGCTTGTCGAAACTACCGCTACTGTTTTTGCTGACTGAATATTTTGTGAATTTATTACTACATTACCTCGCCATAAATGATAACTATCAAAATTCAATATAATCCTGGTAAGTCTCAAATTATAACCAAACTTTAAGGTTGTGCTTAACTTAGATCACCTTTTAATCTAACAAAAAATCATACTGATGTTAATAAATTTTGGCCATTTATAAAAAATAAAAAAGGTAGTTTAGCAAACAGAAATATATTTGTTGATTAAGATTGAGAATTGGTTAGAAGGAACGATACAGTTCAAGCAGGATTTGCCTTGTATTTTGAATCAGTTTATAACTTTTCAGATGGTGGGCTTACTGCGCATTATGAGCACATTGAAAATTATAGTAAGTATTCTTAACATTATTGCAATTGATGGAGAAGATATAAGCAATCAATAAAAAATTTGAAATCAAAAAAATCAGGGGTTCAGACTGCGTACCATCTTATACAAAGTATCTGTAAAAGGTCTTTACACACGCCGACCACATATGTATTTCTTAGTGCTGGTGCCGTCCTGATAGAATTGCGTGCGAATTTTCATCAGACCAAATGCAAGAATTGTGGAAATTGAAACCCCAATTCTTGTGAAGGTGACTTCATCGGTAAATATTATCTCTCCTGTAAATCTATTGTCCATTAATACTTTTCTTAAGTACCACCTACAAAACTGAACTCTGGCGTCATAATCTGGGGGCTGCAGTCCTTGTACTCGTTGGTAAAGAAAAGGACGAAGTAGCTACTGGTGAAGAGTGCTGGACACAAAAGATTTTGTAAACTCTCTGGAAAGTTTGGGAATACGATTTCGAGGAACGTTTTTTATGATGTTTAAAATTTGTTCTTCCGATTGAGTGTTTCTTCGAACGGGAACGCCCCAATTTATGGTCACTGGTTTTACAGTACCATTTTCCCGTCAGCCTTCCCCAATGCTAAATGCATGTCTACATATTCTTGATAGGAATAATCCATTGTTTTGGATGAATAACGAAATTCCACAGCGTAGCACTAATAAAAGAAACAATTCACGGAAAATAAAAGGCAAACAAAAATTATAAACAACGCCGACTTTGCAATCACTTGTCGTTTTAAGGGAATATAAAGCCTGAAAAATAAAATAGCTATAACTTTGTAAGGAAGCATCCTCTACCAGTTCCCTAATTTTCAGAACACCTTTACCGGATATCCTGTATAAAAATTCATAGTCATGTAAAAGTGTTTGTGTCAGATGACCACCACGGATTTTTGCAAGGGAGATCTGTGTACACGAATCTACTACTTATACTAATGATGTAAGTGATGCTCCTCATGCCAGAGCTCAGATGTATGTGGTGTGCACAGATTTTCGAAAGATTTTTGATAAAATTGATCATAATTTATTGTTGTGAGAATTAGATATATTTGGGTTTTCGGAAAAATGTAATTAATTTATTGAAATCATGTTTAACAAATAGCAAACAATATGTAACCTACGGAAAGGGTAGAATCAAGTGTTTACGGTATTATGACTTCAGGAATTCCTCAAGAAAGTAATTTAGCCTCCCTCTTATTCCTTTTATTTATTATAGTAATCTGCTTCAAAGTGTTAAATATGCGAAGTATCAGTAGTAATAATATCGGGAGATATAATTACTACTATATATTACAGTAGTGTTTGACAGTTCCTTAATAAACTGTCATAAACATAGGTTACTATTCATTTAAATTTGTAGGTATACGTATTATGATTAATAATAAATATTTCTTCTGGTATTATACAATTTCTAATAGAAATTTTCTTTTAATAGAATCTGTTTTTAATTGTGCACATCTTTTATTTTTGTTTTTATTAAAGTAGAAATCGTTTTATATCTACCTATTACTAGAGTTGGTACAGCACTGTTGACTTCCTCTTACCGTTATCAATAAATGTTTATGTATTTTATAGTAAATTACCTATAGCTCAAAAGTATTAACTTTAGCTGTAAGAAATATTATAAGCGATTGAAAGGGAACTTGAAGCACTATTAAATGGCATAAAAATATACAGTGTTCCATTTGAAAAAAAAAATTACCGTATTAAAAATGCAACGATTAATTTTCAATTTCGAAACACCCTGTATGCTATAGTGAAGATATTTGGCATGGATTGTTTAACTTAAGGTAATGTCATAATTATGCCAAAGAATCGTTGCAAAACAAATATTAGTACAGACGGAATTAATTTTCAAAGGCAACTATGAAATGATCTTTTTTCTCTTAAAATTGAAATATCTCGGCAACGGTTAATTTTTAGTACTAGGTTTGCCAGACAAAACTATCTTAATTTATAACGAGGAATCTGAAAATGTCATAATATATAGGTTGTTCCAGTTAAAAAAAGAAAATGTTATAACGCTCAGCCAAAACTAAACATCCTGTATACACTAAAATAATTTTACGATATGGAGTAGTTGATCCCGAACAACTTTTACTTAAAAAAAATTTAATTAAACTACACTGGAACCTCGTCTATATCCGCGCTATCTACGCGCTGATTGGCTCATATGAATACATGCACTATCGGGTGGTGGATGCCGTGCGGATATAAATGAGCGCTATAGTACGGATATGAATGAGGGTGGATATAAGTGAGCGCGTAGATAAGCGCGGTTGCAGTGTAATAGGTAAAATATAATAGACCGAATTCAGATAATTGGCACACCCTGTATGTACGAGTGGCTTCCATAGTGATTGAAACTTTGACTAGCTAAATTAGAAAGTTTAGCAAAAGCCGTCAGGAGGTGGTTCACAAATGGTGATGCTGTTGATTTTCTGGAAAATACACAAAAAAAACAAACGTGACTGAATGTACACAAACATTTTTGTTTAGGTGCAATAAAATTGAAGCAAAATATAATGTATATATCACTGGAAATCTAGAATTTAATACAATAAATCATAATTGCAGTTACTAGATAGAAATTACATAATGAAATAGCCTGGCAAACATAATTATTTACCAGACTCTATATTCTATAGTGTTTTTATCTTAAAAAGAACAAGACAAAGATCATAATATTTAATGTTTCCATGTTAATCGTTAATAATAATCTGGATATAGTACAAAATCTGACTCAGTTTAATTTCTCTTAGTACTAAACTCGTCCACGAAATCAAACCGTTAATGCGAAAATTTGAAATCTTCTCAACCAGCACAATTAGACATTTTAACTAAGTTTCTCCTTCTGCGCGGATGTTTTTCTTTCCGTTTTTCCCCCTCACTATTCCGTGCGCGCCCATCTCTAAACGACTCAACGCCAAACCCAGTGAAAGTATCATAACGAGCCTCCGAATCCGAGCAAAGCAAGCCCCGCTGAACGAGTTCACTGTAGTAGTATGAGCAGGTCACAATGAATATTCATTTGAATACATCCGCAATTAAGTACACATAGGTTATAATGTGGAATTATATTTCTCTTCGCCGCCGAGCTTTAAGATTTCCTCCGTATTAGCATAAAAACGCTATAAAATTATTGTTGGATTAAGGCCGGATCTCCACTTTGGCATCAGCCGTAGGAGCAGCTCTTGGTTCGGCGATGATGGCGTAGGTATGAGGGCGTACCGGGGAGTGCGAAAAGGTTAGGAGATGTCGGTGGGGTGAGAAGGTTGAGAAAACAACCACGTATATACATATATTTATGTGAATGTGTTGCGGCGGGAGGATTTGGATAAGAATAATAATACCGCCTGCAACAACGTTCTCTCATTCCGGGGAATTCCCGTGAAATTTTCGTTCGTTTGGAAGCCCTTTCGACCGGTTTTCTGCTTTGTTGTTGAAAGAAAAACGAAACGCCCGCAGTCACAAACCACCGCAGCCGTACGGGTATTAAAAGATACTAATTCTTAATTTCCAATTGGCTTTTTACGTCCGGTTAATCCTCGCGAAAAACCGCTTAAATCTAACGGAGAAGCCCTCTTGTTTTAAATTTAAGGGGTGCGAACTAATGAGCTTTACTTTGGTAACTTTAATTATACTCTAAATTTGAAACAATCTTATTTTTCATATGACGAAAATATACCAACAATTAAGTAACTGAATTTGGATAAATGTTCTGTTATAAATTTTTTGAGAAATAAACAAAATATTACCGTTGTTAAGCACTGTTGTCCTAGACGAGCTTCATTTTTCCTTCGGTGGATAAAATAGTAGCGGTTAGAGGATAATTTCCGCTGTTATCTTCAAGCATATCTCTACAAAAGTCATCTTCACTATGTCGAATTCAAAATGTTTTCGGGTTTCTTAGACCGAAATTTTTGTGACTTTACCACAACAGTTGATTTCTTCTTTTCCACGGTGAATTATTTTTTTTTCATTCTATCTCGTTTGCCATCTCTTCCTCCTTCATCTTTAGATTGTTCTTCTTTTTCTTCTTTCTTTCGTCCACCTACTTGATTTTCAGTGGCATCGAAGTCAAGATCTCAGATAGCTACTCAGCTCTTGCTCCTTTTTTTGGGGACAGATCACTCCAAGTACTGTATACAGGTAGCGGAAAAATATCTTGTATATAAACATGAGTTACTTGAATGCCTTGTATATGAATATCAAATATAATGTCCTGGCTACACTTGCACAATATCAATTATGGCTTCTTTGTTGAAATCTTTGTTAAAGTCGTTACTTGAAAAAGCTGTCACAGAAACGTCAACACACGATGGTGTTGAGTCCATTCTTTTAAGACTTTCCTTCTTTCTTTTTTGCTCAAACTTGATGTTCATGTTATGTTGACAGATCAGTCCAAGTGCTACCTACATGTGGAGAAGAAATGTCTTCTATGTGAGCTTCGATTAGTGGAATGTATTGAATATGAACATCTACAGGTCGAGGGCTGGTTTCACTTGCACGGTTCCAATCATGACTTCCCAAATTTAATGGATAAGTCTCAATGTTTTTTGAATCCGCTTATTGCTTTGATGATGGTAGAGACTAATAAGTAAACCCTATTCCTAACTTCTGCAGTAGAAGTTAAGGGTTATTTTAAGTTCTTAGACTTCATAAATAAACCTATCCCCTTTTATATGCAGACTTTAGTGGTGACTCATCTAAAGGCTGAAACCTATGAAGTGATATGATTGTTGAAAATTAGGAGCATTTTATTTATGTTCACTAGCATGAGTGAATTCAGTGTTTTAACCAAATTTAGAACAGGTCTTCATGTATCCAGCCCGTCTTTAAACAATCTCAAACTGATCGTAGTGACCCTTTTTTTCTAACCATAAGGACATTCCGAAAATATGAACATCTCTCCTCATTGCACATGCAACAATTTTGTCCTTGCCTCTTCCCCGACTTGTTATGGCCGTTTTATGCTCCTTCCTACTGTTATAAGACCAGGGTTTTACACTGTTGTTATTCCTGTTGCATCAATATTCCAAAAGCTCGTATCTTTAAACTTATATTTGTCGATTACAGCGTTTAAATTAATGAAAAAACAATTAGCTTCTTATTTGTTAAACCTTCTGTCTTGCTATACCTGTAACTTCAGATTTCTTAACATTTATAGAATATTTGCCATGAACCCATAGATCCCGTCTTAAGCCAACCATTTTCGTTTTTTTATTAATTCTATAGTTCGTCATTTTTTTCGGGATATTCAGACGCAATTTTTCTTAACGTTGATACTGTTTTAGCATGGTCAGCTAGCTTCTTCGTGTGAAGGTGGAAAATCACATTTATTTCCTAAACTCGAATCCGATTCAGTTTCACTCTTTAATCTGATTTGCAGTGTGCTACGAAATATTTTAGAATTTTCATCAGCCTTTCTAATCGTAATCCTTCACCAACACTTATTTTGCTTTCTATAAATCTCCTGCAGTCCATTTAGCTTTTACAGTCTGCGTTATATATTTTCTAATCGTCTGAAACATAAAAAAAAAAATTAATAAGAAGGAACAGGATAAGACTAGGTTTTTTTAAATAAAATCTGTCTAAACATAGAGCCATTTTTGAGCTCATATTTTTGCCCTCTCATATATTTTATATTTTTTGTCTTTAATGATTTGATGAAAAAAGTAAAAATCGTTCAATCGAAATAATTTAACATGCAATAAACTAAATTAAGCTTGAAAGGTTTTCTATTTACCAAAACAAGAAAACTGCGTTTACACAAAAACTATGAACAAAACCTATCTTAAAAAGGAAATACATACAAAGCACGACTAAGAACACAGACTGACACTTAAGCGGCTAATTCGTGAACTATAGAACTCACCCGTCTATCTGGCTCATCCATATATCCTGGACTTACCCTAATTAATGAGGGTCAACTGGCTGCCATATGATACAAGGGTTGAGTCATTCTGTGTAAAATCAAGCAACGGTCTGGACCGTGATCTCTCAGATTTCTATGATTTTGACTCAGCATTGTACCTACCAAGAATAGTTCAAATTTAATATTTTCATGACTTTTTGTTTTTGAATTATGTATAAGCTTTTTAAAATCCAAAAAAACGACGATTTCCACTATCGTTTCAACACTTTAAAAATGATATGATTCAAAAACTTTCTTCAGTTCAAATTTGCGGCATTGTTTTTCATTTTCAGTGCTCTTTAATTTAACATATCACGTGACTTTTATTACTACGTTTTAAATAAGTAGGTACTTTGCAAAACACCAAGAAGACTTTTTTTGGAAATTTCAAAATAGGATTCTTTAGATTTTTTTACTTTGATAAAATATATAAGTATTTACAAACGGGTTCTTATTTAAGAAAATATTTTACATCAAGTTCATCAGAGATAATGTATCTCTAGAGACTCAAAACCAAATCGTTCTTTCTAGTAGGAGTGACCAGTTTTATTTCAGCAAGTTCAGTTTACATTTCCGAAAACTTAGACAACTAAGTATGAGATACTTGCTTGATATTGTGTACCTAATCATCACAGTATGTGTGATACCCCTTGACTTACATTACCCCAACCTTCCCTACATCACATAGTGATTCTCAGTTTTCTGAATGAAAATTATTGCTGTATATTTTTTAATAAATAACATTACTTCTTCATACATTTTCTAATTTGCAGATCCTTCAGCTTGCATGAAAGAATACTGGCTTTCAGTAATAACATCGAAGTACGGCAAGTAAGATTCCATCCAGGAAGTGTACAAGACAGTCACATCCTGATCTTAACATCAGATAACTTTTTGAGGTAAATATTACATTCTACCATCGAAACTTCCTTACATAATTTTCAATGTTATCCAATATAACGTCTAGGTTATACAAAATCGAAAACGGTGAAAATCATGCAGTAGGAACGTATCAAATAGGAGTTCAACCCATGGGACGTTTCCCAAAAACAAAGATCTCATTTCTAGAAGCTTTCGGAGATGTAGCTGTGGATTTCGACTTTGCACCACCTGAATTACAACCCGGTGAACCATTCGTAGAAAAAGGCTCAAAGACTATAGACAATGAAAACACCATCAGCGAAAAACTCGAAGATTTAAGTATAACATACAGTAATTTATGTAAGTTTTTTTTTTAATTCCAACGCTTTAGCATTTACGTGAATAACTTCTAAAAATTAATTTCAGCTACTAATGCTTTAAGTAGTACAAAAATTTATCCGAAAAGAGTTACGTTTGACGATGAAAGCAAGCCTGTTCGCAAACAGCCTGTAGTAATTACCAACAGTGTAAAATGGCCTGTTTTGGTTTTATATGGTAATGGAGACGTATACGTAACATATGTTGGCCTTAAGTCGATGTAAGTAACAATTTTTGTTTTATTCCAACTATATTTATAACGTATTTTAATTAATTTTTATATAGTGGTACTCCTACTGCCATCAAGGGACCGCTGCCAATGCTACCCAACGTGGATGAAGACTTTGAACAAGATTTTTGTTCCATCCTTTGTTTACAGAGTACACCGCCTATTGTTTGCCTTGCCAATTGTGGGGGAACATTATTGCATACCGTGTTACTTCCGTTAGAAGATGATTACGAATTTACGGTAAATATGCCAAACTTATTAATTTTCAGTAGGTATTATCGTTAGCCACCATAGATATGTCTTTCATATCATTATGTAATACTTCATCTTTCAGTAAAGTTTTTCTGGTAGGCTTCTTTTGTCGGCTTCATTCATCTAATATCGATGTTAAAATGGGTTATGTTGTTAAGGAGGTAGGAGTCTGTGGGAATTGGATGGTACTGAGTTTGTAGGGAAAAGGAAGAAGTGGAGAAAAGGGTAAAAGAAGGAGAAAAACGTTTGTTAGGAGGGAGTGATTTCATTTATAGAAGTTCGATGTTACGTCACGGTCACATTGTAGTAGTGCGAAGCGTGGGGAGAACGTGGTAATTCGGTTGAGCCAGGTATTGGGTGGCGGACGATCCGGGTTTAAATCCATGAGCGCTTTAACTAGAAGGTTCTCGAAGTTGGGAATTCTCTTGAGGGTATCTTTGTACAACTCTGCTGCGTGTTGGATGGGCGTCGGAATTTTCAGGTCCTAGTGAAATTGGACATTACGGACATACCTGGCGTATGTGGCTTATTCTGTAGGACATTAGCCGTTTTTTATCTGATTTCGTAGAGCTTGTCTAAACCTAGGATCTACATGTAAGTATAGGTCGTAGGAAGCCAGTATACATGAGCACCTTGATGCTAAGGCTCAATCTGCTATTCCGACAGAAAAATGGACAGACCACAGATCTCGCCGGTAAAAATCTTGAGCTCGTTTCGGAGATGTATGGCCAGAGGCCAGTTTAGAGTCATTCCCAGATATTTTACGCTTTGGCTCCACAGGAGGCGGGTATGGCTCACAAAAATGTTATCAAAGGACATCAGTTTCCTTTTCGAAAAACGGACGGCTACATATTTAGCGGTTAATAGCAGTTCATTCATGCAAATCCTTTGGAAGACCAGAAACAAAAATCAGGAACAGATTCGGTGCGAGGAGAGAGCCCGAAAGACTCCGGAGCCAATAGGGCGAGAGGAGGAAATATGATTGGCCGTCTCGATTGAGGACGTTCTGTTTGACAGATAGGATTGGATAATACATACTAACGAGGTTGATGTTAAATCCAAAAGTGACCATCTTGTATAGCAATCTATCGTGCTAGACAGAATCAAATGCACTAGCGATATCAAGAAGAGACGGCACCAGCGGACTCGATCATCTCTAGGGCGTTTCTTATTTTTTCAGTAAGGCAATGACGAATAAATTCTGTGGACAGCTTCCCTCCTCTCTGCCCCCTGTCGGAACCCAAATTATTCGTCCTGAATTCTGTTAAATTCGACAAGCTCAAGTTTAGGATTATGGTTTCTGCGACTTTGGAGGTTGGAGAGTAAACTTATAGGTCTACAGTTTGCCGATCGAGTTATCGATACTTACCGATGTATCGATTCCATGCAGGGTATCGATTCCGAGTACTGGAATCGGTTAAGTATCGGCAGGTATCGATACTGGGAACCGATACCTTGGTATAGATACCTTAAATCGATACCTTAAATGGATTCCTTGAATCGATACCTCGAATTGATTCCTTGAATCGATACCTAGGACTGATTTGTAGATATAGATTTTTTCAAGTTGAGTTCAATAATTATATTCAATAACATATCTACGATATCAAGTGTACAATATTATGAAACTTTGGCTTGTTTATAACAATTATTGTTATTCTACGCGAATAATTACACCTACCCTTGTTCATTAATATTTAAGTTAATATGAGAACTAGTTCCATAAATATTTGTCTAAAAATAATTTTTTACGATACCGTAGTTCTTACCATAGTTCGTTGGTATCGATACCTAGGTATCGTTGAATTGATATCGATACCCAATAGGTATTGATTCCTAGGTATCAATTTCAAGGCACCGATACCCAAGTATCGATTCCAAGGTATCGATACCGATGTTATCCAAGGTATCGATAGTTCGCCCAGCCGTAGTCTTACGTGTAGGATGGAGTTATTTCCACCAAACCGTCAATAACCCCGGCCGGCAACTTCTTAAGAGGCGTGGTACGTAGCCTGGCGCCTTGCCACACTTTCTGGCCTTGATGTGAAATGTGACCTCACTGGTGAGCCGTAGAGGGTCCATCTGTTAGTTAAAGATAGAGTTAATCCTCGTCCAAACCATCCTCCTCGTCATCATCGTCGCCTGCCACACCGCAAAAAAAAAGCCGACTCCGACACTTAGGAACTTACTCTAGAAGAACTCTATACAGGGTGACTGGTATTGAAACGGTCATACTTTACAGCGTGTTAGTAAAGATCTTTTGCAATAGATATAGCCCAATTTTCCTTATCGAAAAGTCACCCGTTTTGGAGATGTGTTCGCCATCTTTGTGACTATTTATTTAACGATTGTGTATACAGTTTTATCAAAAGCGGAAGTTTTTTTTTAATTGTCCAAGTATTTAACGTAATTGTCATCGATAAATAATGTGTGTTGAGATGTTCTCTAGCCAGACAAACTGCAAAATTGAGAAAAAGTTCTATTATTTTCGTAAATATTAAGTTTAAGTGAGAGTAAGTAGTGAAGTTTGAAAAAAAAAACAAAATAAAACAATATCTCGAAAACGGGTGACTTTTGAATAAGGCAAATTGGGCTATATCTATTGAAAACTATCTTTACTAACACGCTGTAAAGTATGACCGTTTCATTACCATTCACCCTGTATATTTATAAATATATAAAATACAATAGCATGTTATCTCTAGTTCTGAAGCCATTGTAATCGAAAATAGACCACTGTCTGCCATTTCTTAAATCATTAAGATACTAAGACTGAGCGAAGTGATCGATACATCCAGTAGTCGATATCATAACGGGTATCGTTACCGAAAAACGTAGTACTGATCGATACCAAGGCACTGATACTAGAGTATGGATTCCAAAGAACCGATACTAGGCTATCGATACCAAAAAATTCATCTACGAAATATTCAGCCCTACTGGACGCTCCTTGCCACTGTGGTGCTTTGAAATAGGAAACCTTTGTTTTAGATCATACTGTCCCTCTTCTAAAGTTTAAAGCCGTCTCGAAGTATGTATGGTATCAAGCAATGATGCCTAGTTGTACTAGTTTTAAAAATAGTTCGAATTTTATATTACGAATTCTTATTTGTTGAAATAGAAAACGGTTTATTAGTAGAAATATTCGTTTATAATCAGTACTTGTGTGTACAAAAGGTTTAAATGCATTTTTCTAGGTTTGTTAGAATTCTATCTTCACTAAAAAAGCTGTGTTTACTTCACTTTTAGCCAGACGAGAATCGTCCTAATTTTGTTGAAAATCCTGATAAAGCTCTTTATATGTTCGAAACTGTAAAACTGGAATTGGGATTAGCGACCAGCGCAGAAGATGTTGGTCACAATTGTCCTATACTATTACATAGAAATGTAGGAAAGGTAGGACACTATTTTGCATCACATGAAACTGGAATACACTCCATTAACATCAATTGCGTGGATGATCTTCACAAGTTCGTAGCTCAAACTAACGGTAAAATTGTTATATTCTTACATATTTTATTTTATTACAAAAGCATTTTTGTAGTTGAAACACCAGAACCGGATTTATTCAATCTAACCAGCACCGCAGAGTACTTAATCTGTACTAAAATGGCCACGTCCGAAGAAGTAAATCCGGTCATCGGTTTCGCGATTTATTACAACCCACCTAGTATATTAGCCTTATTAGGTAACGGGCAACTTGTATCTTTAACTTTAGCTGCACTTTTTATGATACCAACTCCTGATGTCTTGCCAACGGATAATTTAGAAACTATGACTTCTCCTTTAAAACAGGTAAAACTAAAACTGTCTAAACGAAACACTATTTAATTAGATTAATAAAATAAAATGTAAATGTCTAGATGTTAAGTGAACCTTTCGATGTAGTGATTCAGAAGATTCTGAAACAATCTACAACTCAACCCATTTTGAAACTACCATCGACAGGACCTGAACCCACACAACAAGAATGTTATGAGGTATGAAGATTAAATTAAATTAAATTAGAATTTTTTGATATTATTGTTGGGAATTTAGCTTCTACAGAGGGCATCTCATGTGTTTAGAGAAGAATATTTCAAGAACCACACCAAAGCCAGGGAAGAAATTGAAAAACGTTTGAAGACACTCACTAAGCTAAAGGAAATCCAAAAATCTGATATTGAAAAAATAATGAAAGAAAAACAAAAGCTTCAGGATAAAGCTGAAAGTTTAGCTGAAAAATATGAAGATATTAAAGACAAGCAAGAAGAAATGTCGAAAAGGTGGCACTTCTTTAATTAAGATATACAAGATCTTGTTATAATTTTGATTATTTTTAATTTTAGGTGTGAAAAATTGTTAATCTTGATAGCTAAAAGAAAAGCGGAACCTTCAAATGCTGAAAAAGAATTTATGAAAGAATTAAATGACGGGGAAGGTAAGATTGAAACGTATAAAAAGGCGATATTGAAGATTAAGAACGTCATTAAGTATCAAGAATTACAGGTTAGTTAAAGATTATTTTCATAATCATTATGTGTACTTAATTTTATTTTAGATGAAGAATTGGCACCAACAAAATGAGAGAGAAAATAATTTAGGAAACGCACAGATTGATGCGATTAAACCTAATCTGGAAGATATGTAAGTTACTGGAATTCTCCCTCACTATTGGGAATCACTTAATTTATATTTTTCAGGACTAAAAAAATTACAACCATGATAAGTGAAGTTAATGAATACAAGAATCATTTGAATTTGAAATAATTTTTAATTAATTATTTTTTTGAAATGTATTATGTTAATTATTTTTTACGATTAAGAATAAATCATATTTTAAATACATATTGTTATTTGTAAA
Source organism: Holotrichia oblita (assembly GCA_023690525.1). Taxonomy (NCBI): domain Eukaryota; kingdom Metazoa; phylum Arthropoda; class Insecta; order Coleoptera; family Scarabaeidae; genus Holotrichia; species Holotrichia oblita. Next base: position 14,136,498 of record CM043023.1, on the reverse strand, counting down.
CTGAAATGAATCTTATTATACAGTTTGTTTATGCAGGGTTTCAGGAGAGAGTAATGCTTTTCTCTGACTATTCAACGACCGAAATTATAATCAAAACTTACCGGACATGAATAGAACCGAAATCTAAACTTTATTCTATGTACTTACCTGCTGATAGTACGTATTTTTAGGTTCAAATGCAGGCGGACTATACCCAGATACAGAAATCTTATTAACTTGTTTTGAAAGTAAAATTGCAGAATGCACATCTTCACATAGTAGAGATGTCTTATCTTTGAGTACTATACCTTCAATACTAGTACTGTTATATTGTTTCTCTTTTTGTATAGAAGATTTATAACTTGTTAAAACCACAAGTTTCTGTCAAAACAAACAAGTTCTTCAAGTGTATGCACAGTGTTTGTTTTGATGCAGATAATCTTGTAGATTCCATTTGAAACAGATTTGATTTACATAAAATTCTACATCATTAACATATCATTCATACACAGTCTGTTTCAAAGTGAACAGGACTCAATAGTCAATAGGGACGGTTTTGGTGGCGCCACTTATACCGAGTCTGTAATCTGGAATAAATTTCGATGTTTCTTTTGCTGGCACACCTCGATTTGTATTGCTCACTTTTTTCGTAAAGATACAGAGTTCCCAAATTTGAGATTTTCGACAATTTTTTAAATGGCAGACCTTTTTTAATAACGAAAGATGTGAACAAAATTTTTCACTTGTTTTCGAGATACAGGGTGATAAATATTGCATTTTGAACCCCCTCGTATCTCAATTATCGTTTAACTTACCGAAAAGATAAAACATGTTTTTTATGCAGTTTTTTACGTAGACTCCAGTGGCGTAGATAGATTTCCGCTGAAGACTGTAATTTTTTAGGTATTAGTCAAAGTTATGTTTTTTTAAATGAGACATCCTATATATTTTTTGATGGTTTGGTTAAGCTTTTTACAAGCTTTTCAAAAATATATAACACTTTAGATATATTTGCATTTGAATGAAAATTCCAATGCCTCGTCTGCGTTTTCGTTACATTGGATATAAGTAATAAGCATGTCAAACTTTTCATTGTTATCGAAGACGGCGTTGTCGTCCATGACAAAGAAAAATAAAATTCTAACACAAAACGGTAAATAATAAATATAAAAATAAATAATGAATATTCTGACCGATTTGACACTATTCTGATATAAACCACCTAAAACTCGTAAATTGACATATTGACAAGCCATGGCCCACTAACAAAAAAATTATATTTTAAATTTAAAATGCAAATATATCTAAAGTGTTATATATTTTTGAAAAGCTTGTAAAAAGATTAATCAAACCGACAAAAAAAATATAGGGTGTCTCGTTTAAAAAAACATAACTTTGACTAATATCTGAGAAATTACAGTCTTCAGCGGAAATCTATCTACGCCACTGGAGTCTACGTAAAAAACTGCATAAAAAACATTTTTTACCTTTTCGATAAGTTAAACGATAACTGAGATACGAAGGGGGTTCCAAAATGCAATATTTTCAAAATCACCGTGTATCTCGAAAACGAAGTGAGCTATGAAAATTTTGTTCACTGCATCTTTCGTTTCACAAAAAAGTAGCATAGTAATGCGAAAACCGCAACTCTCTATCTTTACGAATAAGTGAGATACCCCCCAAAACCATCGAAAACTGGACACCCTGCGAGTCTGTAATCTGGAATAAATTCAGTAAATTGAAGACAGTGTTTCTTCCGGAAATATGCTGGCACACCTCGATTTGTAAATTGCTCACTTTTTCATCTGACGAAATTTTATACAGCGTGTCCCAAATTTGAGATATGACGTCATCGACAATTTTTTAAATGGCAGACCTAATTTTTTAATACTATTCTTAAATTGCACATGCGTACCAAATTTCAAGTTTTTATTCCTTGTTATTAAAAAGATATTTAACAATAACTAATTCGAAAAAAAGAAATCTGATTCAGCTCAATCGTATCTCTTCTATCTTCTAAATACAATAAATGTTGATCCTGATAATACCCTAAACGGAATTGAAACTCATTTTGAATATTTCTAATTACTTCAGCGGAAATTAACCTACACTCCTGTCTTATTCGTTCTTTCAACACCACAATATTTTCCGGTTTGGCTTTAAAAACTTTGCCTTTCAAATATCCCCATAAGAAATAATCCATTGGTGTTAAATCCGTAGACCTGGGTGGCCATTCAAAAGGTCCTCTTTTACGAATCCATCTGCCCTGAAACACATCATCTACAACTAGTTCTTCCTGCAAGAATTCTAAATATCTCGCTCCATTGAGATTTTCTTGGAAGAAAATTGGTCCTATTACTCGATCACCAACATTGCCAAAACATTTACTTTTTCTGGATGTTGAGTGTAGCCTTCCCGCATCCATCGTTGCTGTTTGCCCAATAACGACAGTTTTGACGATTTACCTCACCGTTTAACATAAACGTTGATTCGTCAGAAAATATTTTCTCTGTTTACAACATTTCTGTCTAGTACATCCATCATTTGTTCGCAAAACTGAAGTCTTCGATCCGGATCATCTTCGGTGAGTTCCTGGAGGGTTGCCAATTTATAGGGATAAAATTTGTGCGCTGTAAGAGTTCTTGACACCGAAGACGGGCGCGTTCCCTACCTATCAGCCTAGTGGAGATATTAGGATTTTCTTGAACAGAAAAAAGTGCATTAAGTTTTACTTCTTCATTGTGCGTATTTTGACGATGACGGTACTTTGAGATATGGGTGGTAAATCAGAATACTTCTCTCTGAGTAAATGAGAAAATTCAATTTGTGTTCTTGTCCTATCTCCGTAGCAAATCATCATTAAAATTTCAATTTTGTGAGTTTCAGTTAAATACAGCATTTTGGTGGATTCTTCAACAAACGGTGTTTCTTACAAAACAACAAACTAATAAGTGCCTTGCTCAATACGAGTCGAATACTAGCTTCGCTTCTTACTTATTTTTATTACCTTGTTTTTTGACGTTGTGATAAGACGTCGACCTGGTTTAACAAAAAACATTTGACGTGCCATTTTTAAACTTCATAAAAATAAAGTTGAATCAGATTTCTTCATTTTTCGAATTAATTATTGTTAAATATCTTTTTAATGACAAAGAATAAAATCTTGAAATTTGGTACGCATGTGCAATTTGATATACTCTTTAAGAAGAGTTATTAAAAAATTAGGGCCGCCATTTAAAAAATTGTCGATGACGTCATATCTGAAATTTGGGACACACTGTATAAAATTTTGTCAGATGAAGAAATTAAAATACTAATCGACGTGTCCGAGCATATTTCCGGAAAAAGACTGTCTTTGCTTTACTGAGTTTATTCCAGATTACTGACTCGCACTTATGTAGCTAGAGGCGTTCGAATGGTTCTCTGGAAGTGGAGTGTCAAATGTCAGTATGTTTTTGAGCATCGAACAATACCTATGTTTTGTTTCAAACTCTGGAAAACGTTTACCGAAATATTTCAATGGATACAAAAAGTTTATGGTGATGATTGTTTATCCCGTGGCAGAGTTCATGAATGGTATACACGCTCTAAAAACGGTCGTAAAGACAACAATGACGACCCTCCATGTTAGCCAGCCAAAATTCGTGAATACGCCAGAGAGCATCGAAAAAGTAAGTGATTTTCTCGTTGCATTTTATGGAAATGGAATTGGGAATATCCAAAGATTCGATCTATCGCATTTTGACCGACCATTTGAGCCATCGGAAGGTGTGTGCTCACTTTGTGCCGCACAAATTGACTGACGACCAAAAATTGCTCAGAATTCAACATTGCAAGAACATTGTTAAAGAGACCAAAAAGGACGAAAACTTCCTTTACAATATTGTTACTGGTGATGAAACGTGGTGTTTCCAATACGATCCGGAAACAAAGCGTCAAAGTTCCGAATCTCAGTTCGAGGAGTCAAACGTGAAGACAATGCTCATTTATTTTTATGATGCAAAAGGCATTGTTCATCATGAGTTCGTTCTACCGGGCACAAAGGTTAACGCGTCATTTTATCTTGATGTATAGAGGCGGTTGTTGCATCAGAATATCGTGAGGAAGGGAGTTTTTCGTTTGTTGCAGGATAATGCGCCGTCTCATCTATCGACACTGATCACCGATTTTTTAACCAAAAATCGCATTTTATTTTTTATCAACCGTTCCCATATTCGCCTGATCTGGCTCTATGCGACTTTTATCTGTTCGGAAAACTTCATTTGCCAATGAAGACCATGCATTATACTGACGTTTCGTTGATAAGAATTAGTTTATTTATTTTGAAGTAAGGTTTGTCAAGTAGATGACCTAATCAAATACTATTTGTATAAAATTGTTACAATTATTCATACAGAGTGTTCGAAATATACGTCTAAAAATGAAATCGGAAAAATTACCGAAAGTCAATTTTTTTTAATGGAAAGTGGCAATTTTTGTAATTTTATCTGGTATGGATGGTATATAGTGTGGTGAAAGTTGAACAAAGAGATGCGGTAGTAGTAAACTGTATAATACGCAAAAAAACTAGACAAGAAGATACACTGTTAGAAAGCATGGCCAGAAAAAATATTATCAATAGAAATAAAGAGGTAGAGCAAAAGAAAGACACTAATAATAAGTTAGGAACCAAATGAATATGTTAAAACAGCAAATAAAGCTAAATTCTGAAAATACCTAACTATAGGAAGGAAGGAATCAAGAGATAACGTATTTATACTAGGAGACTTCAACAGCAGAGCAGGACATGAAACAGATGAGATGTTGAGAATGCAAGCAGAGCATGTTAGAAATAACAATGGATGAAGAATACTGGACATCTGCATTATAAACAAAAAGAAAACGATAGACCCAATAAACAGAAGACAACCCAACCAGAGTTAGTAAGGACGAATAGAAAACGTAGAAGTCATAAAAGCAATTTCAACTGTAGAAAACATGACACGTTTAAAAATACGGCACTAATATCCATGAAGAAAGGAAATAAGAATATAAAAATGAAAGAAAGGAAGTAAACAGCTAATAATTGAATCAAAAAATAAAACGTACGAAATTTGGGAAGGAATGGAACATAATAGTAAAAAAATCACAAGATTTATAGCTTTCTGAAATCAATAATTAACATGTGGAAGCAATATTTCCACGAATTACTAAACGATAGAATAGAAGAAAAAAATAAAAATAAGCAACCAGTAACAGAAGCAAGTGAAGAAAAAGATATTAGCATAGAAAAACTAGAGAATACAATGGAACTGAAAACTATAAAAACAGGAATTGATGAAATAGCAACAGAAATGATCAAAAGCGTGCTCACATAAAATTTCCCTGTCCTTCCTCCCTACTGACTCCTTTTCGCAACTCAAATGTTTGAAAGTTATTCCAGATTTTTCTAAGTTTGTTATACATTGTTCAAAACGTTTAGCACACACAACCCTAACTTTACATAGATGAAAGCTACTATCAATTTTTTCACGAAGTTTACATGATAGAAAGCCGAAACTTGGAAACAATACTGAACAAACCTGGAACAATCATCAAAATTAAGGGTTTTGGCAAAGTGGGGAACCAATTTTATTATATTCGGAATTTCACTTTTTCAACTATTTCACGAAGTATGCATGGTAGAAGGCTAAAACTTTGGGAAAATTAGAACAAATTTAGAAGAACCTGAAACAACTTTAAAATATTCAAATTTCGACATACGGGTGGGCGAGGGAGAAAGCTAGCGAAGATAGATAAGATGGTAGAACCCTAAAGCTTGGAATAACATGAATTACAAAACATTAAAAAAATTTAAATTTCGAAAAAATGGAGGCTAACTTTACGCAGGCCAAAAGCGTTAGATAAAATGGAGGAGAGTTGCCAAACGATTAGAAGAAGTTGCTAATTGTACCAATATGAAAAAATAAAAGCGATGAGAGAAATTGTACTGATTACAGAGGCATATCCTTATTAAGCACTGCCATGAAAATACTGGAATCAATAATACACAAGAGAATAAGATCATTAGAAGATATCTTCGACGAACCACGGAGCAGATTTAAAGGATAAAGGACAAGAGTACGCTGGACTGGATCATGTTTTCTTTTTAAAGCAGGTAGTACAAAAACTTTCTAATAAAGAAAATAAATATTCTTGGGTAATAGTTGGTAATAAATTATGTCATAATACATACAGTATGCGCGCGTTCGACCCACTGATAGATGCATTAGCAATGTGTGGGCGACTGTAACTGGGAAGCGCTATGTTATGCTCTGTCTGACACTCTCGGTGTATTATCAATTTCTTCGCATCACCTTGATAGCTGAGTCTAATGTGCATGTACGCAGGCGCAAGTCTGTTGCTATCTCAAATGCATTCTGTCGTGTTTGAGCACTTCGATCTGTTGATAGGATCTTCAATGTGTTAGAGCAGGCATAGGATTTTAATATGTTAGATAAAGAGATACAATGAATGCATTCGTCCAAGCAACCAGTACCGATATACGTTTCCTGTGTTAACTAAGGGACGTCTCTTCGCTGTTCTTTTTCATCTTACACTAAACGTATCAGCAGCTCGTGCGCGCGCACCCGGTATACATTGTATGTCGTTGCCAACAACACCGAATCAGAAACTTTCAAAACAACAGAACGGGCTCGACAAGGATGAAGCCCAAGCCCAGGCTTATTCATCACATTCAGAGATGAAATACTGAAAAAATGACGCATCAACATAAAATAAAATCAACAAAATAATGGCAATAGAAGAAGATTGAGTAGAAATGAAGATTCAAATTGAAGGGACGGAAATACGTAGTAGGCGGCCTAAATTCTCGACCTGACAGGCTTATACAGGTTCAAACCTGTTCAAACTCCGTCACGGCGAGGTCCATCCGCGAGGTCTACTCTATAAATATGACGGTTCGAAGAGTAGTCGTTTTTAGTAGCCAACCAATCAACGTAACGTAATGAAAACTGAGTACCGCGCGGTCATCAAATTTTTAACAAAAGAAGGGCATACGCCTAATCACATAAAACAACGTTTACGGTGATTCATTTCCTTCGTATTCCATTGCAAAAAAGTCGACAATATGTTTCCGTTTGGGTTGATGAACGATGGGGTCGACCAATTGAAATGATAACGCCAATTCAATTATTGAAGATTTAGTGCCAGAAGATCTCCAGAACAAGTATTCGCCGAATTCTCCATGACCATTTGAGTATGAATAAAATTAGCGCAAGATGGGTACCGCGACTTCTTTCTGTTCTTCAACGTGAACGTCTAGTCGAATGTGCGCTGTCATTTTTTAAGATGTGTCGAGACAACCCAAAACCGATTTTGGAGTCCATTGTCTCAGGGGACGAAACAATGGTTCTGTTTTACGATCCTCTATCGAAAAGGAAGTCTATGCAATGGCGGCGACCTGATGAACCTCGTCCCAGAAAGGTGAAAGTCGTTCAATCTGTGATAGAACGGACTTATTTTGTGCTAATATGTGTTTATAATCTTGGGCGCCACGGTAAGTTAACAAATCCCCCTGTGAACCCACAACGACGGACGTTACTGATACCGAAATGAATAAACTAATTCCCCTGACTAGCAAAATGTCGGTAGCAATCGCTCTAACGTAATCAAGAAAACAGATACTTACTTTACAAACTTTCTTATAATCTTTTCCTTATACGTTCTCAGGTGCGTGCGGTAAATGGAGGATTTACAGTATTTAAACAATAATTAACGACACAAAACATGCAATTTAATTTACTACTGAATAAATGAAAATGCAACAAATGAACGAATAACAAATATATTAAATAAAATAACTGAGTAAATATGTAAATACAAAAGTTAGAAAATATTAAACAGAATCTTAACATTAACGATGCACCTATCTTACTCTTACTATAACTACTTACGCGTTTAATCTCTAAATAATTACAACGGAAAAATATCGGTATGTGAATATGAACTTTACAACGAACGCGGAATCAATTTAGCTTTAATACCAATGATTCTATTTATTACGAGCTCGTATTCGTAGCATATAATAGTTTATTGGCCAAATACCTGTACGTATGTATTCTTCGCTTATCTGCGTATACTTGCTGGCGTTGATTCGATTCACCAAGATGTCCGCTTCCTTCTTCGCCTAGTCTATGGGCTTCGGGCGTGTCCTTTCTTGTTTGCTGCTTATCAGTATTTTTATTTGTGACTTCGTGCGGGGTATCCCCGTGAACACGGCCTTTTTGTACTGATTAATTTAACAAACGTAATAACACTGGTACACTAACTAGCCCTGAATTGGCAGATATGTATATCTAACGGTGAAGCGAACTACTCTCTGTGGTGGCCTAGCGAAAAGTGTTCTTTTTTAGCGGAGGAAGCGATGCGAATTCCTACGCAGGTACAGCTTACACCATAAGTCACATGTTTTACAGTTGACGGTTAAAACTATTACAATTTGAAACTATTATAATTATATGAATGATTTAACATAGGAAACTTATATAAGTATATCACGGAATATATTCAAATAGGTGCATTTTATTTCTCAAATTATAAATAACATTCTTTACTACATTTAATAAATACCTGTTTTCCTTGTCAGGTTAATGCGACTGAAAGATAAAATAATATAAAATATCGCGTCCCGTTACAAATCAGCGAAAAAGGTGATAGCCACCATGTTCTGGGATTGTGAGGGTATTTTACTAATTGACTTTAAAGAGCGCAATACAACAAACTGTGAACGGCACATGTTATGCACCTTTATTAGAACCTTTATTGTTTTCTAATTTTAAAAAAAGACGTTAGAGGACGTCGTTTTATGGACGACAGAAAGTTGCAAGCAGCTGTTATAGAACATTTTGACGGATCAACTTCAGATTATTTTTACAAGGGAATCGATTTATTAATTAATCGTTGTAATAAATGTATAGAAGTTAGTGGAGATTACATTGAAAAATAACAATTCTTATATTGTTCCAAGTTTCTTTTTTCTACATACAGGGTATTTCACGTAAGGCGGCTATTAGAAGTTTCATGGGATCCATAAACAGTGTAAACTCGACATTTGGGATTGAGTACTTACTTTATAAGGTGTATTATTCTAAAATATTTTCAAGTAGAACGGACTTCCGGTTACAGCGGAAGTAGTTACAAGTTTCTTATTTTAAATGGAACTGTATATTTTTTTCGATTCATTCAATTCTACATGTAATTATGAAACAATTTGCATTATAGTTGCCTAACTCTAAATTCAACTGGTTTTGAGATAATTGCATTTTTGTTAAAATGTTTGCATTTGCATAACTTAAAATAAAATTTGCTATTTAAGAAGTCAGAAAAGAATGAGGTGCCATATTTTCAGGGATCAAACTACAAGGACATAAGTGCCGATTAGCATTATATTTTGGATCTACTTTTATACAGGCTATTTCAAAATTAATTGCTAGTATGGATATCTTCAAACATACCGAACTCCTTTTTTTTAAATAGAACATGGTATTTTTTATTACTGGATTGAATGAAACTTCAAATTCTGCGTCAATAAATATTAATGTATAATATGTCTATTTTTCCTAGTTTTTGAAATATTCACGATTATTTGTTTTAGTTGCATAAGAACCGCTGAATTCGCATAGTGTGCCAGGGAAACGACAAATTCTTGTCATAGTTGTCGAGCAGTTGTCGCTTAAGGACTAATGCGATAATGATGATATCATAACGTGTAATTTGTACCTACATAGAGATGATTGATTATACATTTTTTAAAAAGCTACACATGACAAATTAATTTCTCCTAAACGAATTAAAACAAAACACTTGCAAAAAATAATTTAATATACAGAAATAAAAAAAAACATTTTTTTAAACAACAAAACAATAATGATGATATCATAACGTGTAATTTGTACCTACATAGAGATGATTGATTATACATTTTTTAAAAAGCTACACATGACAAATTAATTTCTCCTAAACGAATTAAAACAAAACACTTGCAAAAAATAATTTAATATACAGAAATAAAAAAAAACATTTTTTTAAACAACAAAACAAAACATACAGATTATAAATTGTGCTCGATCTGTTGACCATTATTTCCTAAACATCGAGTAATTCTTTTGTGAAGTTCAGTAGTCGTAGCAGTGATAATAATTTCGCCACTAATGTTGGTTAAAGACGCACGTAATTCGCACACTAAATGACAGCGGGTTCACAACTACCTATGTATGTAATTTTCCTGGCACACTATGCGAATTCAAACTTTCTTAGCGGTTCTTATGCAACTAAAACAAATAATCGTGAATATTTCAAAAACTAGGAAAAATAGACATATTATACATTAATATTTATTGACGCAGAATTTGAAGTTTCATTCAATCCAGTAATAAAAAATACCATGTTCTATTTAAAAAAAAGGAGTTCGGTATGTTTGAAGATATCCATACTAGCAATTAATTTTGAAATAGTCTGTATAAAAGTAGATCCAAAATATAATGCTAATCGGCACTTATGTCCTTGTAGTTTGATCCCTGAAAATATGGCACCTCATTCTTTTCTGACTTCTTAAATAGCAAATTTTATTTTAAGTTATGCAAATGCAAACATTTTAACAAAAATGCAATTATCTCAAAACCAGTTGAATTTAGAGTTAGGCAACTATAATGCAAATTGTTTCATAATTACATGTAGAATTGAATGAATCGAAAAAAATATACAGTTCCATTTAAAATAAGAAACTTGTAACTACTTCCGCTGTAACCGGAAGTCAGTTCTACTTGAAAATATTTTAGAATAATACACCTTATAAAGTAAGTACTCAATCCCAAATGTCGAGTTTACACTGTTTATGGATCCTATTAAAACTTCTAATAGCCGTCTTACGTGATATACCCTGTATATCAGGGCGAGAATTTATGACACCTACCTCGTAGGACAAGTAAAAGCTTTCCAAAGATAAATAAAGATTAGAAAAGACAATGAAATTGTGTTACACTATGGGAAGTAAATTTATAAATAAAAGTGAAATATCTTGCAAAACACATTTGGTTGTAAATCCTGAATATTGTACCAAAAACAAAAAAATAATTTGTACATATTGTAGAAATGAAATACAAGACACCTTTCACTTTCACGCTTTATTTGAATATTTTGTAGTCAAACAATTGGCTTAACATAACTGTAAAATGTATAAGTTATTTTATAAAAAATATATACACCGTACTACCATCTTATAAAATAGTTATAAGAAAAGAATACATAGGTTAGGTAATAGTAAAGGTATAATAATAGTGATAATAATGACTAATTCTTAAATTATGTGCATTACGTGCATATCAAATCACAAGTATAAAATAGTAGTTTCATTTCAGTCGTAATCTTATTTTTGAACTAGTGGTCCCCAAAAGTACCTGCTAATTTTAGTTTCATCTTCAGACAAGAAGAATTCTTTACCATGATGAACGAATTCTCTCTTGCTTATTTTACCGTCTGAATTACTATCTATTACCCTGAAAGTAAAAACTGCATCTTCGTCGCTAAGTCCTAAGCATTCAAAGAATAGCTTATATTCTTCCAAAGTTACTTCACCAGTTTGATCCTTATCTAAAGCCTAAACCCGAATTATACAACAAAACATTAGTAATACATAAAATCAACCTCAATATAAACTTACTTCGAATAAATAGGGCAAGAAAGCGTGTACTTTTTTAGACCGTTCCTTATCGTTAACCACATGTAACATGTCTTCCAAATACTGCTCGACTGTCACAAGATTATAGGGCCCAATTTCACCCCATTGCTTCTCCCATATTTTCTGAAAATAATGATAGTTTAAATTATCAAATTTTATATTCGTATGCAATATAAGCGTTACCTTAATCAATTCTCTAAATTCCTGTGCTTTATCGTCAGACATATGTCCTAAATTAACAAACCTATCTGCTAATAATTGGAAATCATCGAAAGAAATCACACCATCTTTATTTACATCTAAAATACCATGGAAAGTTCGCATCTTCTGGCGCCAGAATTTTGATTCTCCCTTCAAGAAAAAATTTATAAATATTGAGTAAAACCTTCAAATAAAAAGACACTAACATGTTTTTTGGACGATTCAAAGTCACTATCTGAGTCGCTCTCGTATTTGGTGTTGGGTTTGGGTTTCGAGAATTCTGAATACTTTCTAGTGGCGAAGGTCCTGGCATAGTTCCCCAGAAATGTTGGAAAAGAATGTTCGTAGATATAAGTCTGTAACAAAAAAGTACTTTATACTTACTCGAAATTAAGAGTAAAATAATCAACATTTTTGTTTTTGTATTTAATCTCATAGATGTAAATAATGACAACTCTACTTTTGAAATAGTGTTTGTTTTTAGTACATATTCAGAAAAGAAATTAAACAATCAAAAGTAAGACGAGGATTAAGGTAGTTGAGGTGCAGTATGGTTAGTGTTCCAATATTGTCAATTATTGTCATATATGTATGTACCTACATTAGTAAACACACAAATAGCCGACTTTAATTTAAATAATCTGTTTATAGCGTTCACTCACGACATTCCACTAATTAATTTATGGTTCGAAAACCGTTAATATAACTAATTTAGAATTTAAACGTAGTTATTCGTAAGCCTTTCCCGGGTGGAACCAGTAATGAATATGACGAGATAAATTATGCCAAATACGGAAAATTGTCGGAAGTTCGACAGACTTATTAACATTGAACTGTGTTGATTAATCAAGCCATTTTCAGACACTGCGATGTATTTTTGTATATTGAACTGACGACAAGACAAACATACTTGATTTTTAATGTACATGTTACATACAGATGATACCGGAAAATTTATGATAAACGAGATGGAATAGTTAATACATAACTATTATTACTGCTTTAAAATCGGACCTTTTTCTTTAAAACAGATTCTTCTGCTGTAGAGGTCTACTTTCTCATATCACAGAAAGCAGTATTATACTTAGGTAATTACAAAAATGACATCATTTCCTTTGAAAAGTATAATGGAAATCCTGTTTTATTGATAGCTAAAAAATACAGCTTCGAAAAGAACTTTCTTATGAAACTAACTAATAAGAGAGAATCGATGGGAGAATCCTCCATCTACTCCCTAAAAGGAAACACAATCAAATGGTATGTGGATGGGTCTAAAACCGACAAAGGAACAGGTACAGGGATATTCTGGTCAGGAACAAAATACTCCGAACCAATAGGAATATACACTAGCGTTTACGTCAAAATCGCGTACTCAAGCATCGATACAACCTCAAGCACGGACTATAAATATGACCCTAAACAACCTAGGCAAAGAAAATAGAGTTGAATTATGCTAGGTACCAGTGCATACTGGTATCAGAGACAACGAAGTAGCTAACCCATTAACTAGGAATGCGATATAGGGATGAGCAAATACAAAAAAGAACTCAAAGATAGATCTGCGAGAATCTCCCTGGGTTTTCCAAGATATTCCATAGAAACCACAGCAAGCAAAGAGGCAAAAACCTTGCTAGAACTAAGTAGAAACAGATTACGTATTCTCACAGATTTTCTTACAGGGTATTGTCATCTTGGGGAACACATGTCAAGGATTGGTCTGAAATAGAATAGCGACTGCTGATGGTTCTGCGAGGCGGAGGATGAAAATCCAGAACACCTGACATCTAACTGTACCACTATCTCAGAAACCCCGAGCCAATTATTTCGGCAAAAACGTCATAGACGAAGAAGAAAAACCTTCGCTGAAACCATCACAATTATTGCAGTTTATTAAAGCTCTTAGACTGAATGGCAAGCTCTGAGTGCGGGCAAACCTCAGCAGCTTACAGCTAATGCAAAGGGACACAATAGATCAATAGGTTCCAGTTCAATATCAGCCTCAATTAAATCTAATTCAAATCTACCACTAGAATGGAGAAATATTATGAATGACTGAAATTAATTCCAGTGTAACAGACAATGGTGGATTATATAAATGAATGTATATCTAGGAACACAGCAATATTTCATTCGAGATTTGATACAACACCAGATTGCCTTTATAATCAACGAAGTGGAAAATGCGCCTGTCAGTTTTTGGCTTGACGTACAAGTAGCTACAGCGAATTAGAAAGAATCAATCTGGTTTTCTATTACTCTCTCCTCCGACTTATCACAGGTGCCTTTGTTAAAATCAGGAAAGATCTGAGCGTTCTCTCTATCAAACAATTCACGATCTAAACTAACAACGAAGACGCTTTAAAGGATTGAAGTTACTCCTTAAGTGAGTCGTCTCGGAGACCTCGACCTAGATCGTTCCCTTCTGTAGCCTAACCAATTAAGACACACTGGAACGCTGGAATGACATATGTATTTCTCTTTTAGAAAAAATCTCAACACATCTTCATCTTAAAGAGATAAATACATGTGGCAAAGAGGCTTATTGATGAATTGCCCACTCTTGCAATGGAATGAGACTATAGTAGAAGTATTGATTAAAGACAGTCACTTAACAAAGACAATTCAAAAACTAAATAAGTATTAGTAAAAGAAAAAAAAAACAGTTATTGGTTCTAATTTGCCGTTAAATTATAAAACGCTAGTTTGAGTAAAAGAAAAGCACACCGGCAATTCAAGAAAACTAAATGAAGACCTGAAAGTAAAACTGTTAGTGTTAATCAATGTGAGTAGGTTCATTTTGGTGCAAATGGGCTTTTACGTTTACAGTGTGATACTAGCTAATATCTATACGGTATAAGGCAGCCCTTTCACATGAAATGGAAGACGAGGCACACAAACCTATAATTTAGAAGTTTCGCAACCAGTAATTGTATTGAAACACACAGCTTCACCGCCATTGAATCCATAAATAACTGAATTTACTGAATACACAATAAAATCTTTTAAAACTTCCATTAAAAAGAATTTAATTGACGAAACGACTAAATATGTTTCGTTGGTAATACAGGTTGAATGACAAGTCCGTGTGCAAGGCCCTCTTGGAAAAAAGAGAAACAAGTAACAGTTCTCCTTAACAGCTTGTGCAGAGGCTTGGAATATAGTGACTGTTTTGAATTGTAAAATTCGTTCGAAAATAGACAGTCGAAAAAAAATGTGTTAATATTCAGTTCTGCGTTAAAGTAGGTGATAATCTAATGAAAGCGACACATGAATGCCCACATCGCAACACTATCTCCAAATTGTATCATTATTTGAAACAAGCAGATGAAAGGAAGACGACGTAGTCCAAATCCAGTTAATCCGAGATTGTCAAAAGCCATCACCAACTGTCTGGTGAAGAATCCTAAAACTTCATTGGCGCTACTTTCTGCTAAATTCGGCAAGCCAAAAGGATGCCTACAACACATTATCAAAACGCGCAAAAACAGTTCAGAAAGATCTTGGCAAAGTGGCTGCCCGATAAGTTCTTGTGTAATGAGCGAAAGAAGAAAAGAATTGATGATGCTGAATCGATTTTAGACGAGTATGGTGCCGAATGGGATGATTTATTGGACAATCTTGGAATTCAACCTCCGAATGACAGCTTACTGGTCAACCATCGCCAGAAATCGAGCGTACCAAAATGACATTCAAAAAGATCATGACTACTGTGTTTTGAAATAAAGATGGGATCATTCATATTGATTAGCTCAAATCATGTACTATGTTTTGTTCATAGAACATACTACATGAACCTTCTTGATGTTGTCAATGCCAAGATTCCAGAAACGTCGTAAAGTCAAATTTCTACAAGATAATTATCCAGCCCATCCTAAACACTATACTGGTAGAATCTCCCGAAAATATTGTTAATTAGTGTAATTAAAATCGTATTATTTTCAAATTACAGTTTAACACGTCTATTTTTAGCGTATTTAGCCAAAACAGACATTTTTTATAATTCTCTAATTTTGTCATATTTTCCCTAATCTTTGAACAGATTTATTAGGGCTTGACAAAAATATAATAACATAGGAGTAATTTATTAATTATCCTTTATACAAATTATTTCATTGTTCTTCAATATTTTTATTGATAGGCAAGGTTATTTACTATTATTTGACATATTACATGTTAATATAATTTACGAAAGAACTTACGAAAACACATGCTTGTGTTTATACAATAATTTGAGTAATACTTGTACAGTATTTTATTGACCTATGGAGCAATAAAAATTCCACTTATAAGTGGATTTTGAGGAAGAAGATAAAGTAGTCTACATAAAATACTTTTTACTATGGACCACACCGCACAGTGCTCCATTCAATGCTCTGCGACAACCGGGTGGGGCGAAGGACGTCCATGGCAAAGAAAATTAAATGGCAATGAACCTTATTAAACATAAACCTGATTTTATTAGTATTTATCTTTTCGGCATTTTTTAATTTGGCAAATTGTAGAAATACACTAGAATAGAACATTTTGAAAGCAAGTTCAAAGAAAATTGATTTCTTTTATAATAAATTTTATTAGAAATATTAAAGAATTAGGGAAAAAACAGCTTACATATAAAAAGTATAAACTTGAGCTAGATTACGTAGATAATTCATGGCAATAACGGCAAGCATCAGAAATCTCAATACTTATGTTTCTAGTTTTAAATCCCAATCTAACATTACCATTTAAATCAAAAAAAGTTCAACATTATACAAAAATAAAAAAAAAATTGAACAAGGAAAAATTAGTAATACTAAATATAAAATATAATAATATTTTACATGGTAAAATTACTAGATAAAAAAATAATAGAAATACCCTCTGCATTGTATAAATGCCCTCTTTCACGTACAATATGGAGGTATCGACCAAAACAATACGGTCTACGTGATCTCTAACATTTGTACATTTGCAAACAAACCCAAATAAGCTATTCGATCAATTTTCAAATATTTGTTTAAAAACAAGAGAATTACTGATAGACATATTTAACTACTTATGTACCCATCAAATGAACTTTATTGTTCATTCATGCGATTCAATTTACAATCTAATCTAACGGAAATATTCCCACGACGACAACAAAAATTTACAAACAATATTATACCTCTCTTTAATATACCTAAATATTTAGTTGTACTAAAAATTAAAATTCGTATAGAGAAAGAAGAAAAATAGAATTACCGTTAGTAAAACTAAATAATTAACACAAATCTTTATGACAATGAAATACAGAACAAAAAACGAATCGAATTTGTTCACTCACCTTTTGTCCTGCATTTTTATAATTCGCACTTGCCAAATTTCGCTCAAAATTCGCCACAATTCTCTTCGCAGTTGTTCGCATCAAAGCAAAAGCCATTGTTTACATAGAATATCAGGAGTTCGACACGTGGTTGCGTTGCACTTCGACTGAACGGCGCTTGATAGTAAAACTGATGCATGCTGGTAGTACGTAGACCATCACCACATAGAAACCGGAGGACCTACAAAAGTTATTTGACCTCTTCCAGAATTTGTTTGCTATGTATCTCTGTCTGACGCCTTAATTTAACAGTTCCTTCATTGCACTCGCCGGATTATCTTCTTTTGTGGCAGACTGTATCTACCAGAAGAGCACACCCAATGGCGAGCAATTTTAATGCCGCAATAAATATTTATGTACTATATAAAAAATAATTGTAACAATTAATCATTTACAACAGTAAAATGATTTATCAATTTTTATGTAATCTATAGTAAAAGAAATGAAACGGCAATATAATATATAGAATAACATAATGGAATCTCGTTAAAATAACAGCTTTTTATTTTTTTGATACGTTTTTTTGTTAATCTATCCATTGTATAATTAAAATTTCTAGAACATTGATGTAAATATGATAAAACCAAGTAAACTAACTTAAAAAACATGATTTCTACTACAGTACAAACCCAGACGTGTATAGACATGGAGAGGGTAGATTCTGGAACATAGAAAAAAAACTGAGGTATGATTCCAACGCTCTTTTTTTCCTAAAAATAATAGCGCCAACCGATTTCCGCTATCTCATAACGTTTTCGAACTACAGGTACACTCGACACGACTTAGTTTTCGAACGGCCACAGTGTGCTGTCTTTGTCAGTCCATCCCTTCCACATTTAATGTGACCATAACGGTGACGATAAGGGTAACAGCGTATTTTTCGTAGCAATGGTCACGTTAAATGTGGAGGGGATAGATTGACAAAGACAGCACACTGTGGCCGTTCGAAGACTAAGTCGTGTCGAGTGTACTTTTGGATTTTTTACTAAACCAGTACAGCCCTATATCTTTTATCAAAAAACGGTTTCGACATCCTAGAGACTTTTGAGAGATTTTTTTGTTTGGAATATTGTGTCTATTTCCTCAAAAACGACAAGAGAACTGAAAAATTATTCCAAAAATATATAATACCTACATATTATATTTTTTTGGAAAGGGATTTGAAAAATTATTAATTCGGTTCATCGGTTCAAATAACATGCTTTTTTCAAAATTGGATACTAATTGCACCTATTTACAAACCAATTACATAATTCTAACCTTTTGTATCTCTATTTCTGGATATAAAATATTTAGATTTTCTCTAACTAATGCCAAAATGATATTTTATTGCTCTTCTCTGTTGGCTATATGGTAATTTTTGCTTCTAGGTTTAATAGAGGACTCATAAAATTTGTTAAGGTGTGCTTTGGTTCTCAAGAATTCTTGTATCTGGTACAATTCACTTTGCAATACCATTTTATAAGTAGCAACAATTCGAAATAAAGATCTTTTGTGCAACTCTTTAATATTAATAGGTATGCCATTTACCAAACTTGGATTTTCATTGCACAAATTAAAACACTTAATTCATTATTGGTTACCAAACATATAAAATCCATAAATATTGAATTAACGATTTTTCAAATACCTTTTCAAAAATACTAGGAGTATATGTATTTCTAGAATCGTTTTTCAGTTCTTTTTTATATCAGGGTGTTCCATTAAAAAAAAAGGAAACTGTATACCACCGGATGTTACTCCGAAAGGTGCCTGAAGGTTGCCCAATCCGTTTTTCGATAACTCCTAACAAAAGCGAGGTAGGCTAGAGTAGTTTCGACAAAAATCGAAAAACATCTTGTAGTTAGGTAAAAGATAGCAGAATTCGGTTTGCAACATTATGATTTCTGAAAAATAAAGAGTCTTGAAGCGGTATCTCAGTTTAGTTTAGACCCAAAAGTTCCATTGAACCCTCGACAACATACGAAAATGGACCACTGTACAGTCATGTTTGTCAAAATATACGACATGAAAATGTCATAACTGAAATAGTATATAAACTATGATAAGTATTGCTTTGTACAGAGAAACAACCGAGTGTTTGTAATAGACCGAGCTAAACATTCTACCAAAAAAAAAAACAGAAATTCAATCTCTGTATAAATACTTCAACAGTTAGAAAAAGGCTTATTGAAGCAAATTTCCAGCCTGGAAGGTCGGGAAAAATGCCTTTGCTGAACAAAAAGCAACACAGTTTTTGCACGTCTATGCATTATGAAATTCATTAAAATGGCGCAGTATATATTACGGAGCGATAAATCTAAAATTATTTTATTTGACATGATATTTTATTTAGAATCTCAGTAGCATGTCAGAAGACCTTCATTATCAGAATTTAATACTAAATATACGATCAAAGCTATTAAACATGGCATGGTGTTGGACAACTACATAAAATTATCGACATTTTGAACGCTGATAACGATATTTCTATAACGTATGATATCATGCTACCATACACGGAAAAGAAAATGCGTTTAGGACGGGCAAGATGATGGCCTTAGGCATACTTCTCGCAAGGCTAAAAAGTGGTCTGGCTTGCACAATCACTAGACCTGAACCCAACTGAACACCTATAGATAGATGTAGATAAGATTGTTTCGGTAGCTAAGGCTCAAAATACGAAACAGTTGTTGGAATCAACAAACATGGAAATCCATTCCAATCTATCGTAGCTGTCGACCAGTAGGCACAAAAACTTCAAGATACATACAATAATATTTATCTATGGTCCGTGGTTTGATGATGTTGTGGCTTGCATTGACTTATTCCTTACGTTAAAAAAGAATGTCCTAAACGCGAATCATTCCTTTGTGGTTTTGTTCTTTTTTTTTTTTTTTTTTTTTTCGTATTTATTTTTTTTTCTCTTCCTCCTTAGTGGTTAAGTTGATCAGCATTGCTGGACTTCGCCCTTTGATGTACGTATGACAGAATCGCGTCTTATATTTATTATATATATTTTTTTATATAGATTGTTATATTGTTTTGTTGTGTACGGTTTTTAAGTTAGGTCCCAGATTTTAAAAAATATTTTAACACAAATTTTTTGACAAACGCGACTAGTACACAAGAATGGAATAGTAGGTATGTACAGTGGCCAGATTTTAAATTGACACCACCGCAAGCTAACGTCGACCTTATCTTCTAATAATAATATCTACTATAAATCCTAACTGAAGGCCACACAATGTAAGCCCCTCTACATTGTTATTAAGGTCTAGGAAATTCCATAACGGTATCGATTATGCTGCTGTCCACTGTACATAAAAAACTACTACGTTAAAAAAAATGACCTAAACGCGAATCATTCATTCCTGGATAAAAAGAAATGTGAAATATGACCAGCTGAAAATGTAAGCTCTGCAAACTAATTTCAAAGGAATACAAACAGAATTTCAAAAAATGCTATTCAAACCCAGCTTAAAATTAATTTTAAAACCGAGTTTTAGATTACGATTTCCGTTTTGATAGCACTTAATCGTCATCAATTTGCATAAAACTAGTTTTGATTCGCAAAATTAATTATAGGTATGTCCTTAATATTAACTTCATGCAATAAGATAAACACTTTCATCAGGAGATTTCAACTGTGGATTACAAGGTATCAAAGGAAATGGAATTCTAATATGCTGATTGATTGTTGTTGAACCATCAAACATAATGCTCCACAGAAGAAATGTAATAGAATCCATTTCTTGTTTTCTAAGTGTGTCGAAATGTTTCAGCATTGTTTACTTAAAAATATAGATAGTGTTAAAATATTTAACGTTATAAATGTCTGTTTCTCAAAAACCTTGCGTGCTGGGGATCGTATTTAAATTCAGGAGAGAAAATATATTGCCAGAATCACATATTTTTCTCTTTCTGAGATAAAGAAACGTATCTTTTCTGTTCTTTATTGTATCCTTTCACAATGATACTTTTTCATCAAAGTCCTCTATTTTTTCTGTGTCAAATAATCCTTGCCTACTTTGGCAAAATGTTTAGGTTTATTATATTATGGTCCATAATTATCAAATTTTGTCCAATTAAACACAAAACAGATAAATTGGCATTAATTTTTTAAATCACACAATAATTTTCTTCCAACAATATTCCTTTTTTGTGACTTCTATTGCTCTTAAATGAAAAAGAACTCAAAACTACAATGGAACCATCAGTCATTTCCATTAATTCCATCATTTTGCCCCACAAAACATACAACGTTGTATAGAATAATACGAAAACAATCTTCTGCCACGCCTTCGAAACTTGTTCCAGATAGTGCTTGAAATATCATTTTGCATATCGCTTCCATTTACATTATTGACTGAAGATTTTTCTGGCACAGCACAATAGTAGTGCATCGGTTTTCTATGCCACTTGATTTACGCGGCATTACTATTAATAAAAATTAAAAAGAGACATAGACACTGAGTGAAAGCATTCGCAAAGTAGTGACGACCTGGGTAAGAACGGTACGGTGGTATTACACAGAATTAAATTCAATGTAAAATTGTTACCTGCTCTTAAGGTAAATTCTCGGAACAATTACTTATTTAGACATTTTCCATAAACATAGAGGAAGACTTTCATGTTTATGACCAAATATTTAGTCACGTACAAAGTTTTAAAATAATACCTTTTTATGTTTAGTTTTACTTTATCTTTTCTTTTATCATAGCACTTCTTGGAAGTTAAAATAAAGAATATTTAAAAGTGAAGAACATTAAAAATTATCACACAGAACATAAATATGTTACATATATAGCATGATTTGTACAATAGCATTTATTAAACCTAAAAGTCACCCATTAGTAATTTTTACCGTTTCATTAAATAAAGTAATGATAAACGTAATATTCTGATTAATAAGAATTATTATTAAACAATAATAATAATTTGCGCTCACACTAGAATTGCAACATCTTTTCGTAAAGCTGCACAGGAATTCTCCTTATTCTAGAAGCGTCGTTTAATCGTCGAATAGCAGTAGGGTAGTTTTGAAATCTCACGATTCGAGGGGTTGAGTTTCTCAAACCCTAAGTTTGGCGTTTCCCCTTATCACATTCTAGTGCATTGATTTTTTTCTGTTCTAATGCCTAGGCCTATTTTGTATTACAGAAAGCAAAAATAGTTACGAAAAAAAACATTAACTGGACAGCTACCTAGCATTGATTACAAAAAGTCTTGTATGCAACACTTAGTCTTCAGAAAAAAATTATAAATAAAGAAAACTATGTTATATACAAATAAATTCTAACTCTTGTGTCAATATTTTGTGTCTCACAACTATTTTTACTCTCAACAGTACAAAGTAGACCGGGTCAGTAGAATAGAAAAAAAATCAACGTATGTATTAGCACAGACCATCTGTTCTATAGTATTAGACGATATTAGTATATTACAATGGGAGGGGTAAAGTTAGGTTCTGAGCAGGGGCTCAGTCCGTGAAATGGTATGTGATTTAAAAACCACCCATCTACTAGAGGTATAAATGTGTAACACAGCCAGTTTCCTATAGAAATTTAGTTTTTGTGTCACGACGCAGCTTCAGATTCAATAAAAAAAAAATAACACTGAATTAATAACATTTAGGGACCGGCAGATGTAGTGTATACCCAGGTTACAATATAAATAGATACAATATGATCACCAACTTTTTTGTACACTTATAAGGATTTCAAGGATCTTTAGGTATCTTTGTACTCTTCGGCGAGAATTCAAATTTCAATATAACTGTAGAATAAAATCGCGGTGACTCTATCGTTATGTTTGGTAGAAGATACCCAAAATTAAATCGAAGTTATATAGTACACTGTTGGAAAAAAAGTAACGATACTCTGTATAATCTGAACATGTGATTCTAAAGCGATGAAATTTGGTATGGAAGTAGTACTACAGCAACATAACTTACCCTCCCCTGGAGAGTGGATCAGCTCTGCTGGAAGAGAATGCGGGAGTATCCACTGCGAGCAGTGTGTACCATCGTTACACGAAGAGGCATGGAATCAATGGTCGTGTTCAGTTAGCATATCGGTAAATCACCGGTAGATACAGATTAGTAAAGTAGTGAACTGAATGCCTACATGGTAAGTATTGTACTATTAGCATACAGATATTCAGTGCGATACTTCACTAATCATTACTTACCGCTGACTTATCAATGTGCTAACTGAACACGACCAATAAGTCGTGGTATGGTAGCGGGAGGGATGGCCAACTATTCTGCTTCAACTCACCGACCGGTCATATCCCAGACGTGCTTGATTAGATTCAGATCCGGAGAACGAGCCGGGCATGGAAGTAATCATATGTAATGCTGGACGCCGCCGAACGAAGGAAAGCACTACGGGCATCATCTATACGTATCGGTAACCCGTCATTATCTTCTCTAAATTACGTCGATATTAATGCGTATACTTATTAATTTGTAACAATTCTCTTCATTAACAAATACAGAATGTTTAGAAAAGGTTTTTGTTAATATATTGTAACTAGTCTGAACTAAACAAAAACTAGTGTCTGAAGTTCAAAGTAAATTTTCCACTAATAAAGTAAGTTGATTAAATCCGTGGTAACATATATATAGGATGCTATCCAGTCTAGTGCTTGTTCTTTTCGCTCATGAAGCAAATAGAATTGGCAGTGATCTATTGTTAATATAACAATATAACAAGTGTTAATGAACGCTCTCGGGTTATATACTCCCAACGCATGAGCCATTAGACCCGCCTCTTACATCAGCGGCGTGCCACTCACACCTGCATGAGTGCTGCAACGTTATACTTTTACCCAACCTCTCTGACTTAAGCGCTACTGCCACGGGATTCTAGTCGATCTGTACTATTCCTTAGTGACGCTCCATACTGTCAGTGTATTTTTCAATCAACGTACTACTACTTAATTAATTTACTTAATTTATTCAGGTCATTTGCGTTTTTTTACGCCAAACACGAGCCTTGCGAAATTAAAACATGATAGTGTCTTTAGTGTAAAACTATTCATTAATAAATGATGAATACGGTCGAGGTTCCGTCATATTCTAAAATAAAATATTAATCAAAACTATTTTTATGACCCCACGACCGACGAACTAAAAAATGGAAGACTTTCACACGCAATTTGTCTTGATATGTGTATTAAACTAGAGGTATTGATTCTCGAAGATCATTGTTTGAATGTTTCTTTTATTGCCATAGTATTACATGAATTTGAACCAAACATTTTAACAATTTTATATGATAAACTGGACATGAGTAAAGTTCCGACAAGGCTAGTTATAGCCTTAGACGAGAAATTTAACGAAATAATCTGACACATTCGCTGAAATTTTTTCTAAGATAACGACAATAAGCTATGAAACTAGGATACATAACTAGGATCACCTCCAAATCGGCTAACAAGTCCATATCCTTCATTTTCGTGACGATGCGTGTGCATCTCAAGTCTTCTGTTTCCTTATTAGCTAAAAAATCGTATAGTTCTCCTTGGATTAACTTCTACTAATTTACTGTGTGCATAGCTTAAGCGTATATGGTTAAACAATTAAACATATTTATGACCTCATTGCTCACCACGTCTCCGATGAACCACAATTTGCGCGTCACCGACGTTCAATTCTGAATACGTCGGAAAACAAAATGGGGTTCCACTCAACAACCCACTAATGTCTTGCCTCAACTCGCTGGCACCGTGTACGCTGGTGCTTGCAAGTCAGTGGAATCCACTGCAACGCATGGCGCACCCGTAATCCACTTTCTAGCAAACACCCGCGTACAGTTCGCGTAGTGAGCAGGACCGCTGTCAGCACAGCCAGGGTCCGCGGCAAAATAATACAGCGGGCCCACTGTCAGAGTATGATAAAAGTACGTGATATTATTTATTATAGATTGAATGATTTTTCATTTGCATGTTCAACAAACTTTTTGACTTTAATCGAGCCCCCCGGAAGCCCGGGATCCGAGGACCCCTCCTCCCCCGTCTACCCCTCTCTGCCCAGCCACTCCTGAGGGCGGGACTGGTAGTGAGTACGTCTTCCTCGGTCCTCGCTTGGCGTAAAAATACACCTGCCGTGTGTATACAGACAACCATTCCTCGCTCAAACTCGCTCAGGTAACGCGAATGGCTTGCCATTATGCACAAAGTACGATTACATAGTACCCCAAGTAGCAAATTTTGGTGTAAATACAGTTGTAACACCGTAATGCAACTTAGGTTGTGCAACGAGTTTAGTTACAATTTGGTGTAAAAGTCGTTGCGCACACCTCTCACGCGCGCACGTGCCAACAAATGTATTTGCTACAGGATTTTTGTAACCGGTCACATTTATCCGTATTTGACACTTTTCCCAAAGCAGTACACAATACGTTGCAGACACGATATTTGCCTACGTTATTATAACGTTGCTGAAACTTTTCCTAAACATTGTTATTGTTACGTAGCATCAACTATATTCGGACGTTTCTACATATTTACACGTGATGGTAACCGTGTTGGGACGTGTACGGATTTCTCAAATAATCATTTGAAGATTCGTATGTTTCCACATCCACGGAATTACTAGTTCAACCTTTTATTATTGTACTATTCTGCTAACCATACGTGTATATTTAACTTGAGCTAATCAAACGCACTTAAAAAAATGACACTAACGCTAAACTAAAAGAAAACATTATCAAGCCTATATGTAGATATAGATCTATATTTCAGTTTTCATCTTTTTGAACTACATACAACATAAAGACTAGAATAAACCGAGGTATAAAACACTTTAGACATATAATATAATAAATATACATAGTGTATAAAAGATTTAACTGTCCGCAGAATTAATACGTTTCCAGATTCTAGAAATGGTTATCACACTGGGAAATCACTGGCCATAGCATAAACAACAGTTAGAAACAGAACCACACTTTAAACACATGCCAAGCATATCCAAGTATCTACAAAATGTGACCAAATGATCAATTCATCCATACTTTTAGCAGACGCATGTGTGTATGATTAACTTATAAGATGCCTTTTATTCAGCATTATTTACGCGACTGAATTACAACCGTAGTTACAGAATTAACGCATTTGCTATACAAAAATGGAAATAAGTTACTCGGTTAAAAAATAACTAAAATTACACCGGTTACGAATGATACACCATTTGATACTAATATTATAGTAACAATCTAGTTTTCCTATGACCCGGGTTACCATATTTACTACAATATTATCGTACAAGCACGTTACAAAATTAACTTCCGTCGCATTGTAACTTATTCAGTCACAAATTGTTGCTTGGGACTCTTTCGCACCACGGTAAGAAGGGCCGGTTTCTTCGCCCGCTTCGGCTTCCTTGCCGATGAAATGTTGCACCTATCGGAGCCGCTCAGTTAAAAATTCAACTATAGAAAAATTCGAAAGTCGTCGCATCAACTCGTCCAAAGAAATCTTTATGCACCGCTAAAATTATGTATGTATCTTTATGCGTTTAGATTTTACAAGATGGGTTCGTCCCTTTTTTCCCAACGGTGTATATTATAAATAAAAATATAATAAAAGATACGAGAAAACGGCAACTGACCTTTGCCTGTGTAGTACCTAGGTTAACACAACACATGTTACGTTTGTATGGTTTATATTTTGTCAGTTACTTTTCTTTATATTAATATTTGATTTTCTGCAAAATATAATATACAGTACACAAGATATCGTTTTTCAATAGCGCTGCAGCAAGATTTGTTTCATTCTCTCACACAGAGATAATGACCGTATTTGCTTTTAATTTGCATGTGATTATTGTCAACAATTTCACTTATATGGAGATATAGACAGCATAGACATAAGAAGTAATGGTAATTTACTGAAAGTTGCATCTGCTACTAAAAATCTAGGATTGCTGATTGACACCAATCATATCGCTTCAAAGATCATGTACCTAAATCATCTAATACATAAATAAAGCGTATGCTACTAAAATACTAAACTTAACATTTTATCATGTGATTCACTTGTGCTTTCACATTTCAATTATTGTGACGTTGTCTATGGCCCCTATCTGGATTACGAATATTCTTTAAAAATACAAAGAGTGCAGAACTCGTGTGCTAGGTTCATTTACAACTTACACAGAATGGAACATACTTCTCCTTCCATAAAACAAAGTTGGTTGGCTAAGTATGCGCGATAGCAGATACCTTCACCTTTGCGCGTTTATGGATACGGCTAAAGAGGGACGTGTACCTCTGTACATTGCCAATATGTTGAATGAGCGAGCCGTGTTTCATGCTAAAGACCTGAGACACGTGGATCGCTTGATGGTGCCCAGGTACCGCTCGGCCCTCTACGAGCGTTCATTCCGCTACACTGCACCCAAATATTTTAATAACCTTCCAGGAAATTAAAGGAATAAAACTGGAAAAGCTTTTAAATATGCAGTAGCATCAACTAGCGCTCGCTGCTTGATGATCTCTGATGATTTGATGATGTTGTATGATCGGGATATTTGATCTAATTTTTTCACGAGTGTTGTGTATACATTGTGATGTATTATATTAATGTCTAGCTGTAGAGTTGATACATTATTATTATTGTTGTTTGTTTGTATTTTTGGGGATGTTGAGTAGAACAGCTTTAGCTGGACTCATCACACTGTGACAAGATATCATGCATCTTTTGTTAATAAATAATTTATTATAATTTTTACACATTACTTTAACAATATCGCCATAATTGTATAATTCATTGTGGACTAAAAATGTACATTAGTTGATATAAATAAATTGACGCGAATATTAAAAATCTTCTTTAACATAACGAATCTTACAATTATAAGATTTTAATAATATTCATGTAGATTTATACTTAAATAAAAACATAAAAAAATTACATACAAATATAACTATTATACATTTGCAATATTTAATCATAATATATAAATATCCATTCTAATTGTTGATCTTAAAATAATTATAGTATCATAATTGGACTTATAATTAAAGATGATTTTCGCAATTACCTCAGTTTTTCTTATATTCGATTCTTTCTACTTTAACTTCATCACCTACCAATTGATATACGTATGTTACAACTGTCGTATTCTGTATATCCATCAATACAAAAGAAGGAATAATTGCCCTGAAAGATATACATATCACAAGCATAAGCAATTAAATCAATTTAAATCATTAAGCGTACATATCTAATGCATTGTATGCTCCTGTCGCAGATCCAGGATTAATATAAAATTTATTTTCCTGTTCGTAAGCTTCAAATTTATGAGTGTGCCCTGATATTAAAATATCAACATCTAACTGTCTTTGAATCAGTGCTAAAGACTCCGGATCACCCCATGGAACAACTTGATGCCCGTGTGTTAATCCTATCCTAAATTGGCCTACTGTAACCACCTTCTGCTCAGGGTAATTTAAATTCTAAAAACAAACATTAAATGCGAAGGGAGTTAAGAAAAATAATTAGAGATTACATCATCGAAATCTCCTCGAACGACATGCACATCACTAGCAAGCGACTTTAAGTAATCATACGATTCTTTCGTACACAAATTGCCTGTGCATAGAATATGCTGTATACGGCCTGGTACTAGTAGTTTTTTAAACTTTGCCGGTAAACTACTGCACCTATGAGGTATATGAAGATCTCCTAATACTAAAACTAACTATTTTTTTAGGTTAGAATCGTAAATTTTGCTTTATAAGTTATACGAACCATTTTTATATAAATGCAGTAAATTTAATAAATATAATTGGATTCTTATGATGAAATTCGGAATGCTTTTAAAAAGTTTTTGGAAATATTTATTCTTAATTTTACATAGAAATACACAGGGAGTAGTAACCAATACAAATGAAAAATCACCAAAAGTTCTTTAAAGGAAGAATCAAAATATTTATATGGTTTTTGTGATATTTATTGAATATTTAGTGGATCCAATTAATAAAAATTAATTTTTTCTTTAAATTTTCACTTTTAATCAATTTACTAAAAAAAAAATTCCAATTACAGAAAAGGAAGTAACTAATTGGTAACCATGTTTGATAATTTTGGTTTGACAACTGTTGAATTTAAATATACTATGAGGTTATGTTATTAATAAAAAGAATTAAGAGTACTAGTTTAAGTAAAAATGAACTGTGTAATTCCTAGTGGTAATATTAGGAGTGAGTAAATATATACTCTTTTAATTATATTGGATAAACCAAATAATCTTTCAGTTATAAATAAAGCTCTACACACTTTAGCAAAGGTTGGAGATGAATTGTATATCGATGCCAAACAAGATTATTTACAATTTGCAACTATAAATCAAAACAAAACATCGTATGTTACATTCGATTTTCAATCTGTATTTTTTTCATCCTATGAGATCGGCAATAATAGGGTTGTGGATACATCCGATGCTTTGACATGTAAACTACATATAAAAGCAATGTTGAATATATTTAAATTAAAGGGTCCTAAGGAGAAAAATGTAAATAATTTATGATAGATTTGATTATCATGAGCATGCTTGAATACAGAATTATTTATTTTCGAAACTAAGTTGAATATTTCTAGATCGATTGGTGTAAAATTGAATTTGAAAATGATCCTACTCGGATATTATTGAAGTTAAAATATAAACAAGATATAATAGTCAATCATTCTATAAGATTAATAGATATGGAATATATTTCAGTTGCATATGATAAAGATAAAATGCCTAACAAGATTAATACGGCTGGATCGTTTTACGGACAAATTTTAACAAATTTTCAATTATCGGATGAAGATATGAGTTTAGAAATTAAAAGGAATAAGGTCACCATTAGAAATTATGATGTAGGTAATGTATTTAGATTTTGAAAATAAGTTTATATTGACTTATCTCTTCAATTGCAGCTTCAGATAATGTAGGAAATCGGATACGTTCGCAAGTTGTTTTAAATAGTAAAGAATTCACATTATATCAAATTAACCAAGAATGTAATATTACAATGTGTTTCAAACCGTTCAGAGCAGCAGTTGCATTTGCAGAAGCTTTCACGTTACCAATTTTAATGAATGTTGACTCAGGTGGAAAGTATTATTAGTTATCATTTAAAGATGTATTTTTTTTGTAATCTTTTATGTATGTTTTAGACCTGTTATTATGACTATAAAAAATGCTATCTTTGAAGCTAACTTTATCTTGTCGACTTTAAGTCCAGATGGTTTGACGCAATCCTATGCCACTTCTAATATGTTTAGTACTGCAGATAAGTCTAAAAATACGGAGTTAACCAAAGATGATCACACTATGATCGAAAATATAAATTGGGATAGTGATTTCGAAATGGATGAAAATGATATTATGATGAAAAATCCCAGTGAAATTAGGAAAACGAATAAGAGAACTAAAAGCAACAGTCCAGAGATTGAATCACCATTAGTAGATATAATTCCCCAATCGCCAGAATCTCCAAGGACTAAAAGATTGAAAATAGTTTTTGGTAGATGTTATGAGCCTACTTTCCATGAATCTAAATTGGATTATGGTGTAGAATTAGCTCCAAATAGTGATTCTGAATGATTTTTTTGTTTTGTAGTTTATTGTTTACATATTAAGTTAAATTAATCGTGTACAAAACCATCTATATTTGTATATTTATAAATAACAATTATTTAAGAAACAATTTAATTTGTTTTTTATGTGGTGAGTGCTTAGTTGCAGTGACTCCGTAAGCTGTATTACATACTTGTTTGGCTATCATGCAACTATGTGTGTGTAAATTGTATTAAAATGGCTTTGTGACAGCATCATACCGCCTTTTATAATACCGCGCTGTTAATCATTTTGCTCCCAACAGCGAATGGCAGGTCGATCGGATTTCAATTTCCCGAGAAAAATGTTACTGTACATAATTTAATGTTCACCAACGTGAGTAAAATGCAGCGTTGAAAATTCCTAAAGAGATAGATCAAACAAGGAGCTATGTATTGCTATATGATTGCTATGTATGTATAAAAAATTGTGATTTATGTCGGGCTAGCCTTGGTAGAACTGATAGTTTAGAACAGACACCTATGGGCCCCATTCAAGTAGCACGAATAGTCGCTGATCCAACATGAACATAACCAAAGGCTCAGATTAATTGGTTCATCCCTTATAACGATATAGATATATTTTACAATAGATGTTGGTAGTAGGTGATGAACCATTGTGAACTTAGCTTTGAAGTGACCCGTGTGTCAAAATTTGTTTATGTTTGCCATGTGAGAAATGTAGAAGAGTTTTAATTTTCCTCTTCTTATTATTCTAGATTAAAGTAGGTATAAATTTATAAGGAAGTACCTATATAAGAACTTGTATAATAGAATAAGACGAGTTTATATTTGCAAGTTAATAAATTAAGTCGTTTAAAAATATATCAGCATGGTTAAGAGAGGTTATAATTGGAAAGCAAGACAGGTTGTAGATACTGTAGTAGATGATAGCGCTACTAAAAAGGTAAGCTCTTGCAAATCTTAAATAAATAAACAACAATTCTATAGTGTTTCGTACTTAGATAAAATTAGACCTTGATTCTACCGGAAATTACGATCAAAGTAATGAGCTTGTTTTACCATCGAAAAAAAGGAAAACTAAAATAAAGAATAAAGCAGAAAAGGTTACTAAAATTCTCTCGAATAAACAAAGGAAACATCTTGAGAAAATTGTTGAGAAAAAGCAAAAGAAGTTGTTGGTAATAAATTTAATTATATTATTATCTACAGAAACAGTTATACTATTTATTTTAGAGGGCAGAACTGTATGAGAAATTGGCAGAGGTTCAAGCAACTCCTGAAGAAATGCAGCAGCTAACATCCATCGCAACAATTCAAACGAAAGGTTTAAAGAAATTTTTTTCGGAAGAAAAAATATTGAAGAATGAGAATAATGTGGAAATTAAAAAAATTGTTCTTAATAGTATTAAAGGAGCTAGGCGAAAAGTTTTAGCTGAAGAAAAAATGAAAAAATATATTAGTGATCCTAATATTGTCGGTTT
This sequence comes from Holotrichia oblita, assembly GCA_023690525.1. NCBI lineage: Eukaryota > Metazoa > Arthropoda > Insecta > Coleoptera > Scarabaeidae > Holotrichia > Holotrichia oblita. Next base: position 14,104,217 of record CM043023.1, on the reverse strand, counting down.
TGAGTCCTCAGACGACTCTAGTACAGATTCGGAGGATGATGATATCAGTCAAAATGTTGAAGAAATCAAAAATACAACTAGCATACAAAACGAATCCAGCCCTTTAAGTTCTGAGATCATTGAAGTTGCTGATACTCAAGGTGAAAAAATTGATGTAGAAAAGCCTGCTAACAATAAGGAAAGTGGAGTTGCTAGTCAAAAGAAAGATAAAAAAGTTATGGATATAAAGCCAATTATAAGGAAACCTGCAGTGTTTGTTGAAGTGAATAGATCAGAGGATATTCAAGCAGCTCGATTAAAATTACCAATATTAGCTGAAGAACAACAAATTATGGAAGTTATTAATGACAATTCAGTTATTATAATAGCTGGTGAAACAGGTAAATACATGTGTTCCTCATAAGTAAAGTTTATCTGAACATCAATGAACTATCAACAAACAGATCTTACTATCTTTGAGCCATATTTAGGGCTCAAAGATTTGTCACTTAGTCTGTTTCTCTCTCTTTCTTTGAAAACATCATAGAATCAATGGATTTGTGTATTTGAAACATTAATTTGTGATAAATTATTTATCTACTCCCTCGGTCTCTTGTGTCTAAACGCTAAAAGATATGAGTTTCAAATTTTAGTCAAATATGTAGGATGACAAGAAGCGCATTTTAAAATTATTTGTATACAGTATACAGGGTCATTCAAAAAAGTTCAGCATATCAAATTTAGGATATTTTTAATGGACTACCCTATATTGTATACTATTTTTGGATTCTACATCATAAATTAGGATAACTTTGTTAGTAGTTCCCTATACCTGCTTCCAATTTCGAGAAAATTTGATTTTTATAGAAATGTCGGCTTTCGCGAAATAATTAAAAACAGGAAATCTGTATGACTAGAAGGATTTACATTTGTAAGAAGTTATTTTGACAAAGCGTGCTTTCAATAAACCAGTAGAGTTTCTTGGTTACATGGCGTTCAGCGAAAGAGTTCATATTTTATATTGTTTCAAACATAAATAATTGGTTTAACTTAAATGGAACACTCTGTATCTATCCATCCTATGTGGAAGCACATTAAATCTCCTACCAAAAACTATAAAGATGACTATACCTAAATTTAACGATTAAAATGTTATTAACAAAATACTTTAAAAACGCTCTGATGTTGATGCTTTTTCTCATCTAAATGGGCCATGCATCCTAATTATTTTGTGTATGGATAATTATGTTGCTTGTAAGTTGTATTCTAATGATAAATAAAGCTGGAAATTATGTTGAAGTAATTTGAATATTCGATGAATACATTATTAAAGAGTAACATAAAGTTCAAATGAATTATTCAAGTAATTGACTATTCGCCGAGTATTTGAATATTATTCATTTGAATCGAATCAATATTTGACTATACACATATCAAAATCTCAAAACTCCCCTCTTAGTTTATAATATATTGATATATTGCATTTTGGTAAGTTATGGTATGTATTAGAATTGAAAATAAAATAAGTAACCGATATCATAAACAAATTAATAACATTACAAATCTGTTAGACAAAGAAAAAGTAAATAAGATATAAAATTACCAACCACATTAAATCTTAACACATTCGATTGAAACGAATTTAACAAGTTTTTCTCCAAAAAATGTCTACTCTACTAAATGTTCGTTTGAATTGAATAAATATAAATAAATTGTCTAATGAAAAAGGTTACAGTAGATGTTCACGTTGATTGACCATCTTATTCTATGCATAATGTTATAGGCAAACGAAGAATCTTCTTCCGTACAATGCCTAGAGTGATTTGAATGAAATAAATTTTTTGTTAACATTATTTATAATATAGATAAAAATCGGTAAGGCCAATACAACAACGCTTAATTAATTCATTCAGGACATATATTTCAGGGACTAATAGACAGATTTTTATTTGTATCATACGAGACGACAGGCTTTGAAACAGCATTATTTTTTATTTTAGTTTCATATCTGTAGGAATGGTAGGTGAAGTATTGCTTGTTTGGTTTATTCTTCATATACTAGACGTAATAATTGTTTAAAGTATACGATTTGTACATAGGAATTAATGACAATCGCAACTAGATCAACATATGTTAATTTTAAAGCAGCATGACATCCTGTTTAGATGAAAAAAGCATTGGTTTTATAAGGTTTTTTGAAAATATCGTTAACAACATGTTAATCGTTAAACTTAGATATATGTAGACATCTTTATAGTTTTTGGTAGGGGGTTTAATGTGCTTTTACATAGGATGGATAAATACAGGATGTTCCATTTATCTTAAAAGAGTTATTGATGGTTGTAAAAATATAAAGTAGAAATTGTTTTGCTTAATGTCATATAGCCAATATCAAAATACTCTACCGGTTTATCGAAAGCACGCTTTGTCTAAATAACTTCTTACAAATGTAAATCATCCAAGTCATATAGTTTTCCTGTTCTTTAATTTTTTCGCGAAAGCCGATATTTTCATAAAAATCAAATTTTCTCGAAATTGGAAGCAGATAAGTATAGGGAACTATTAACAAAGTTATCCTAATTTATGACGTAGAATCCAAAACTGGTTTACAATATAGGGTGTTCCATTAAAAATAACCTAACTTTGATAAGCTGTACTTTTTTGAATCACCCTATATACTTGCAAATAATTTTAAAATGTACTCCTTATCGTCCTACATATTTGACTAAAATTTGAAACTCGTATCTTAGCGTTTAAACACAAGAGACCGAGGGAATAGTCGTGACCTGTTTCCCCTATCTGTATACTGTAGAAGTGTAATTGCGATACTGTATGCCCAAAATTTGACTCTACTTTGCGCTTTTGTTTCTAATTTTAGATATAAATATTGATATTGTTTATGAACAATAAAGTAATTCATCATTTAAAATTGCAGGTAGTGGAAAAACAACTCAAGTGCCTCAATTCTTATACGAAGCTGGTTACGCTCTCAAAAAGATGATCGGCATTACAGAACCTAGAAGAGTGGCGGCTATATCCATGTCAAAACGCGTAGCTGAAGAAATGAACTTGTCATCCGATGAAATATCGTATCTGATCAGATTTGAAGGAAACGTAACCGAAAACACAAAAATTAAATTTATGACTGACGGAGTACTGTTTCGAGAATTAAAAAAGGACTTTCTGCTTACTAATTATTCCGTAATTATCTTAGATGAGGCTCACGAAAGATCTGTGTATACGGACGTCCTAATAGGAATGCTGTCTAGAATTGTACCACTGAGACTGAAGAGGAATGATCCATTGAAATTAATTATTATGTCTGCGACACTGCGGATACAGGATTTCACGGAAAATAGACGATTGTTTAAAATTTCACCACCTGTGATTAATGTTGAAGCGCGACAATATCCGGTGACAGTTCATTTCAACAGGAGAACTAACGACAATTACTTGAAGGTAAGACGATATTTGTGTGTTAATTACATACAGCTGGCTTTTATATAATGATGGTCTCAATATTATTGCAATGATATTTAAGCATTTAGCTCCGTTGTCTTTGCGTAACGGTGTCCAACTGCTCAACTACAGTACCACGCTCATTATGTACCTAGTTGCGTATCAACGTAGGTATATGGAAAAGTACAGTTTTCTATTTTTATTTAACGTTCACAACAAATTTTACAATAACCCTTGCCATATTTGAAATTTTGCGCCATGTCTTTGTAGCTCGAAGTTTTTGAGTTCTAATAGAAATTAATACAAGACCTATACATCCTGTTTTGCCTTACAAGCAAAGTGACGGAACTGTCTCTAGCCCATTTTGATAAAAATTTCTACGCATGTAGAACATGGAGATATAGAAGACCCTTATTTTTTAGCAGCTAGTTAAAAGGGTTTGAAATGATGAAAAGGGAGTCCGAAGTTACCTCTTAAAATCATCTTTTTGGGCATTGCTCAGGAACCACGTAAGAAATCAATATAAAACAAAGAGTGGTATATTTTATCCAAAAAGCCCTTTCATTTTTTTTACCAAACAGCTGATATCTTTCGAATGAGAGAAGGGAGGTTTTTTTCACTACCAGGGTAGTATTTCAACTTGGCGGAGGTGATTATTTTGTAACAAACAATTCTATTTCAAGAGAGAAAATGGTTTTTGAAGAACAAGTATTTGAGATTCGCTAATACTGCTATATAAATGTTAGACTTGCTGTTATTTGTTTAAATACCTACGTTTATTTGTACATTTCTTTTATAATTTGTTGGGTAATGACGGTCAAAATTAAGTTAAGTTTAATATATTTCTCCTTTTACGTTTCGATACATGTGTTTTGTATCATTTTCACTAAAATATAAGTAAATGTATGTACTATATATTTTAGAATTATTGCATAGTGTAATTTTCAACACACGGTCAACAAATAGGACAAAATATAAAAAAAATTATTTGTACATATTTTAACTAATGTTTCTACATAACAATATTCAAATCAAACACCATTTGTTTTCTATTTTGTGTGTGTTGACAATATAAAGTTCCACTTATAAATAAATTATAATAGACAAATTTTCCTATTATTTTTCGAAACAAATATTTTCGATAAGATTGCAAGATAAAGAACGGTAAATATATGCATATTCCAGACACAAATACTGAAATATATATATATATTGTTTGTCTAAATTCGGCTTGTTCATTCTGTTATTTTCATACATTTCCCCTATCTTCATATCTATTATGTGAAGTTTGTAGCAGAATATAAATATATAGCTAGTCTTACTAATTCGAAATCATCTTTTTGCATACGTTATTCTTCGGTATTATAAGTCTAATTGCTAAATGGCAAGCTTAGTATTAAATGCACCAAACGTATTAAGTATATTGATTTGTTTAATAAACAACCATTATAAAAATTCATCCTCAATTCCAATATGTGATGCTGAAGAAGTTCTCGCCCGTAATGTATTGCGCACACTCGGAAGTAGCTGCAATCATTCAACTTATGAAGTTCAAAAAATCGATTCGAGTTCTGACTTTTGTAGACCACCCCTTGTAGATGTAGATGTGCATAATGCAGTAAATTATGACATGTAAAAAGATGTGTGTGATTTTGATCAAGAGTAGTAAAACGCTGAACCCACCGATATAATCACGGACTCCAAATAGAATCCTGTTGATTTTTGGAAAAGTCGCAAGAAGAGATTGTCTTTGAAAAAAGTCTAAAATGCTTACAGCAAGGTGACGCCACATCGACAATTAATCCGGTTGGAACACCAACTAGCTAGTGGCAAAATAAAGCGATAAAAGTAATATGACCTATCCGAATATGTGTTCAACTAATTCAAGAACGCCTTAGAGCGTCAACTAATTATCCATGTTTATGATTTAAAAAGATGAGTATTGAAAGCTCAAGAATAATAGCACGTTGGTGGTGAGTAGAGCAATTACAAAATTTCGAACCACAAATCAAGTAAATAGTGTCGCAGATACCGCTATAGAATCCATAGCTTTTTACAATAGCGCTCAAAGTAGATTTAACCTAGAAATGCGCGGGAGAAAGGTAGAAGCAGCAACTACGCATAGCTACACCATTCAAACTACCATATGTCCAATTGGCAAGATATTGTCCGCACTGTTAGGATGTTTAAAAGCGGTAACTGGCCAATTAGAGCTAATAGTTTACAAAGAATACTTCATCCGTTAAATGTTTATATTGTGGTTATAAAATCTGAAATACAAAACCATTGGTACTAAAATAGATATCAAAGTATATATATCCGTCTAACGTTAACCAAAAAATTACTTTTATTATTAAATTCTTGGCCCATACAAAGATGCCAAAACATCGAAGATGCTGTACCACGTACGAAAACAGTTACAATTATTAAGACCATTCCTAAAGGCGCCACTAAAATCCTACAATTCCTGGATGTATACGGATTCCATTTATGGTAGCAATTTATTTATGAGGTACCTGATATTGCTCTATCAGCGTTCAGCATAGTATTCAGCTGAATGCAAGGAATATTTTACGTCTGCAGTTTTCTTCTCCACAATATAAAGATTTTATTCAATATGCTTGGAACACAAGCTTTATTACATAGCATATTATAAGATTTATAAATACCCTGAAATGACTTTTTTATTTTCTTTAGCACCTATAAATCCATGGCGCAAATGTAAACAGCAATTTCTTCTTCCTTCTTATGTATGCAAAGATCGTGATAATTTGAAATTAAGTACAATAAAAACACGCTTTAGGTGAACCGGCAACATTTAAATTATGCGTTTCCTACTACCTTCGTCACTAAATATAGTAATCAATAAGATATTACTGGGAAAAATATGTGAGTTTTTTTTGTGTGGTGGGTGAAGCTGCAGCAGGGAATCCTGCGGGACACCGGCCCTAATGGGCTTGAGTGCCGTGACGTGGCCAGCCGACTTAATGGGAAAAAAGTACTACCAAACGGGTGACACGTTTACTCTTACAATTCCTATCTCATCTGAATTGTAATTCTCTGTCGCACATGCTCTGTTCATAACGTTATAAAGTCAATAGAACATTATTTCGGTGTAAGTAATGTTCCCATAAGCGTCACCGCCAAGATTTGAACCCCGAACCATAAGTACTGCCCTGCTTGTGGCCAGATATGCTTACCTTTACTACTATCTGGCTGTTGGTTACAAGCAGTAATACATAAAGTACACTTTTAAAGTCTCGAATGCGTTGCAAACTCGATCCAAAAGCTGCAATCCTTGATGGCAACGGGGTGCTTATGCCTACTGTAACATAAATAATCATCATTGCACTATATTTCTCTCATTGTTCTTCTACTACTAGTTATAATATAATATTTAGTTATAAACAATAATGAACTATTATCTCCTTTGTCTACTATATCTGAGTATACTGTAGGTGTGCTGTATGTCCACTGTCGCCTTTGATAACTTGTTTAGAGAAAAAATATACAACTTTGAAATTTATTAAAATTTATTGCTCTATTATTCAAATTCAAATACTTTACATTAATTATCAAATTCTCATTAAACGACTGGCTTTGTAACTTTTCCCATAAAAAGAATATTTTCAAGACCATCTTCAAGTTTCACTGTTATATAAAATATAAATGGATGATCTGCTCTGAACGTCTTAAGAGACGGCGTTAAAGATCTGCCTTCAAAAATAAGACCTAATAAAAGAACGCAATTAATAAAAAATCGATAGTTATAAATTTTGAAACTTACCAGTTGCAGCAGCAGCTTCAGAACCCTTTTCATCAATTTCTATAAATGCTTTTTGCACCACTTTAGTGAGAACAAGAGTTTCTTTTGTGTCAACTATATTTTGAAATTCTGCATTTTCAAATATATGACCCAAACCTATCTGAGTTAATGGTTGCTTCAGATTCAGATTCGATTCTAATCTAAATTTCGGAATAGCTACAATAACAGTCCTATACATCATAGCGTCGCTATCGCGGTAGCTTTCCCTTCTTCTAGTTAAATTCGAAATATCTTTGTGTATTAACTCATTTTCCAAGTCATTAATTTTATTGTAAGAATTTGGTAAAATAATAACCATACTGAATCTTTCATCTTTATACTTGATCTTTAAAATTTTGGCATCCAATTCTGAATTTTCCGCGTATTCAAACTTATCCTTTTGATGCATCATTTGACAGTCGAAGCTCTCCGAGTCACTAACAAAGAATTTTTCAACTCCAGTTTTTTCTTCTTCAAATTGAGTCAACCAGTTAGCCTTGAAATAAATTGCATTCAATAAAACTGCTCGTGTATCATCGCTTAAATCTTCAGGTTCTATTAAATGATCGATTTTGCCTCCAGTCGATTCTTTAACCCACGTATTCATCGTATTCGCAGCATTTTCTTCTTTTGAAAAGTCAATATTTTGTCCATCGGCGAAGAAATAAGTTTCCGCAGTTGCTTTAAAATGATCTTTTAATTTATATGTCTCTTGAACGTACATCTTATTCGCGAGGTATATGGTGACGTTTCCGTCTTCCTTCAATTTCATCATGAAATTCTTGTACTCTTCCGCATTTTGATTTGTGTCAGGAACTTCTAAGTTTTGTTTAAAGCTATCAGCTGTTGCACCAGTAGATCCTTGATATGCTAAAGATAATGCTGCGTGTATGCTGATCGGTGAAAATATGAGATTGTGTTCATTTGAAATTACGTTGTATAATTTATTTCCAAATGGATTAATACCTCTTGGAGTATTAGTTGAATGTGTAATACTCACCATAAATACGTTAACAATATTAAATAGGAAAATTATTCCTGTAAAAAAATAACATACGAAATTAAATTAGAAATGTTTATTACACAACGATAATAATTTGGTAATAACAAGATAAGGCGTTTAATGAGAATTTAACCTGTTCCCACTGATTCTATGGAATAAATTGTTACCTATTTTTGGTTAGTAGTAACATTGGGCACTCTATATATCAAAGCCCGAACTCTAGTAAACTGTTGTAACACTGAACTAATATCAACTATTTGTTAGATTTAATATAATTTGATCATAAGTTTACTTTGTACAGTGTTCACATTTCACAGAACGAAAAAATCACACCTTCTTAAGCGAGCACCTGTATATTTTTGTCTCGCTAGAAAATTGTTTTAACATAGTTGTTATTGATACCATACATATATGGTTTATCAGAGATTTTCTATTCATTATTAATTCATAAAATGTTTTTTTACTTTATTTTAGTAGTTGGTACTTTATTATCTTTTTATGACAAAATGTTCGATAAATTAATAAAAGAGACACAACACATTTTTTCTCTAAACATAGATGGCGTTGATTTTCAATAAATTGAAGTGAAGGAAAAGTAGCAACAAAAGGACAAATAATGAGTTAACAGCATTGAAATATTGTTTCTTTAACTAGTTGATTGATATAGTTGGTAAAGCGTTGGCTTATGGTTGAGTCGTGTGTATCTTCGAGAGCAGTCTCTAACATAGATGGCGTTGATTTTCATAATCGTCACTAATGCCACTTAAATTGGGATAAGTCACTGTAGTGAAATTTTAGTTGATATATATTACTGATCTGTTCTTACAAACAGCGTTATACATTAAATCGCGGCTAACAATCTTGCTTCATTTCTAATCCCTGATAGCGTTCGATTTTCTATTTAAACACTGAACAACAATATCTAATATAAATTCGACAAAATTTTGCTATTTTTGGCTAAAATCGCTAAAAAAAAATCCCTCTACAAAATTTTAGAAATACGTGATGTCATGTGCCTCTATATGTTTAATAGCTTTGTTTCCAGGGTTTCCAACGGTTGGCGTGGCATGCTCATTACAATAAAAGCGTTCGGTTTTATTATAATGCGCAGGGAGGATTCCAACCTTGGGCGTAAGCATGGGCATACGCTAACCAGCCCCTTCATTCAGTCCGGCCGCAAACCTATCGGAATATATGGTGGGTAAGTGAGGTTACTACATCTCAAAAGCGGTATATTACTTCATTAATAAAACTCATATCAGCTTTTTATATATCCCCATCCCTGAAGTGGCCACAAATCATGTTAAATTGGGCGTGGCGGGAGAATTTGGCGAAGGCTATGTAGGGGAGGATCCAAGAAAAGAAATCGGTTCGCAACTATCCAAACATATCATCTGCCATAAGACCTGTGTTGTGACGAACTTCCTATTCCAGAATCTCCAGAAACATTCACTTAGAATCAAATAATAGAGTGATTTGTCTGGGAACCGCCAACCGCACAAAATCAGCCAGAATCAAACGATCTCGTGAGAGATACTCGATCGCCGGAGGGGCGAAAGAGTTGGCGTGGTTGGCATTTTGCCAGTACCATTTTCTGATGTAGAAAATAATTTTGTTTTCTGCAGTAACATTAGCGGTTTATAGGTGGCTTTAAATATAAACTGCAAACCAGAGGAATGGAGATTTTTTATGGACAAATCAACATTGAGTTTAAAGGTCCAACAGTACTATTGCACATTGAAAATATTCTTCCTTCTATTCCTGTTGGATATGCCGTTCGTTATTTGGAAGAACGTTACGACATAAAGTACCTTATGAAGTACTTAATGACTTATTGGCATAAAATATGATGAGCACGTTGCAATGGCAGTTTGGCTGTTTTTTGTTTGCGTGAATAGAACAGTTTGGCAAAGGCATTTCATTACAAAAGACAAGACTGGCCTGTGCGACAATCATTAGAACCGGATCAAAATAATGTATAACATATGATATTGGATTTTGTTGCAACTACTGCACATCAAATTAGGCCTAATAAAAAACTTTAAGGCACTAAGTAGATTTAGGTCGGCTGTTCAGTACCTGCGTCAGAAATTCGCAAGGCTAAATGAAGTAAACATTAAAGAAGGTTTTCTTTTGTTGGACCACAGATTCTAAATATTCTAGTGTTGTCTAATAATTAGACAACACTCTAACAGATATCGAGAAAAATGCGCGGAATGACTTTTACCTCGTGATCACTAATTTCTCGGGAAATGAAAAAACTGACAATTCCGTTGTGCTTAGTGAAAATATGCTGTTATCGTATCAAAAAATGGGTTGCAATATGACTCTAAATCAATTTGCAAGTAATGAGCAGGGCGAACGCTTTAATAAAGATATATCAAGAAACGAGAAAAGGTATCAAGGAAACTGGAATGCTTCCATGCTTACCGACTACTCTTGTTCAACCAAGTTTTTAATTTCATTGTCATTTTTGTATTCATCACCCCAAAATTAAGAAAAAAATGCAAAAAGTAAAATCTGTTGTTGAATGTTATCTTTTCATTTCACTTGCATCAACGCGGTACGCAAATAGTATTAGATCTTATAGAGTTTGCACACAAATTAACAAAATAGTTTTAAGAAATGTTCAGAATGGGAAGCCCTATTTTTCTACCTTATTGAACTTTGGATTATATGGATATATCATAAGCAAATATTTCATATATTGATATATGACATTGTTTTGTTTTCTATAGATAATAAATAAATTGAAACAGTCTTTGTACATATAATTCAAATGTGCTAGCATTTTCGCTTATGTAAGGAAGCAATTAACATTTCTGTTGCAATTATCTCTGTACCACCTCGACCTTGATTAGTACATGTTTTTTAACATCTTAAAATACTAGAAAACGTAATAATAATAGAATCTAATTTTTATGCACACCCTATATAAAATCTAGTAAAATTTATATGTTTGCAGTAAGTACGCCCAGTGAATTGAAGAAAAGTAAAAATGCATATGAGAAACCAATTTATGATTAAACGCCTGTACATCCTGCATAATTAGCCTTTCTAATAGAATCATTATAAATTAACAGAATTGCATCGGGTGCAAAGATAACATGGCATCTTACATACATATATAAGTCCAACTATGCAGCGAGCTTGATTAAATTATTTAAAACGTATGAACTTTAACACTACATAAATATTTAGCAGTTACTTATCTGGATTTCACAATTATTACAGGTATTAATTAGAATTACTTACGTTTCATCTTGAATCACGAGATTACATGTATAATTCTTAATGGCTAAATACTTTATAAAGATAACTTGTTGATTCTGGCCGTCCCGTTTCGAAGTCGAACTTTTTACATTACACACCATTAAGATGTTATGCTAATTTAACGATTATTTCGGCGCGTATTAAGCAAATTGTTTCATGAGCTCGTAAATGTATGTACAACATGTATGTAATAGATGACTAGATACTACGTTATTGTCTTATATTTTCTTATTATTATTATTTATATGTGTTTATCTTGTGTTGTCTGATAACTTTTGAACTAATTTATGGCATATTTAATCAACATTGCGTAATATGTTTCAAATGCACTATTTATTTTCCTTTGAAAAAGATAACTTATTGCATTGTTTTATTTATTTTTATTTTAAGGAAGCGTTAAGGAAAACAGTCAAAATTCACACAACATTACCAGAAGGTGGTGTACTAGTATTTGTAACTGGTCAGCGCGAAGTTACTCATCTAGTCCAAAAATTACGTTCATTATTCCCGCTAAAACGAAAGGAAAAAGTCCTTGCTATTAGTAAAAATTTGAAAAAGGAGGATCTAATAAAAAAGAAAACTCCGACGATGACACATTCGAAGATAAACTAAAAAGAATGTTAAGGAAACAAAAAAAGAAGAATATAAAAATTATCCCCGAAATCGATTTGGACGAATACAAAGTCGGCGATGAAGAAAATGATTCTAATGATGAAGAGAATTATTTATCAGAAGATGATGAAGGGGATGATAATCTAATAAGTGCACCACTAAATTCTGAACCTTTATGGGTGCTACCACTCTATTCATTCTTACCATCTCATAAACAAGCAGAAGTTTTCCAAGAACCTCCAAGTGGATGCAGATTATGTGTAGTTAGTACGAATGTCGCTGAAACTAGTTTGACAATTCCGAATATTAAATACGTAGTTGATACTGGAAAAACTAAAGTTAAACTTTACGACAAAGTAACTGGCGTTACTTCTTATATTGTAGATTGGACTAGTAAAGCTTCCGCTGATCAAAGAGCTGGTAGGGCAGGCAGGACAGGTCCTGGCCATTGCTACAGATTATATTCAAGCGCAGTTTTTAATGACGTTTTTCTTCAATTCTCTGTGCCGGAAATACAAAGAAAACCGGTTGACGATTTATATTTACAAATGAAATGTATGCATTTAGATAAAATTGTTAATTTTCCGTTTCCAACTGCGCCAGATTTAATGCAATTAAAAACCGCAGAAAAACGAATGGAAATTTTAGAATTGTTGGAAAATTCCAAAGTTACTCCGTTAGGTCGCGCTGTTGCTAAATTTCCAGTTTTACCTCGATTTGGCAAGATGCTAGCTTTATCTCTACAATTCGATTTACTCCCGTACACCATTTGTATTGTGGCAGCATTGAGTGTTCAGGAAGTACTCTTAGAGACACCTATCGGACCATCCTCAGCGGAAATAAAAGAGAAATGGTTAATAAAAAGGCGATATTGGGCGGGTGAAGGTAATTCGTTACTGTTAGGAGATATAATGGTCCTTTTAAAAGCGGTGGGTGGCGCTGAATATGCTAATTCCGAAGGAAAATTACAAAAATTCTGTCAAGATAACGGATTGCGGTATAAAGCTGTGTTAGAAATTCGTAAATTAAGAATTCAGCTCACAAATGAAATAAAATCAAACGTACCTGACGTAGATATAGTAGTAGATCCAAAATTAACCCCACCTACCGACATGCAAGCGAAATTATTGCGACAATTATTACTATGCGGGTTGGGCGATCAAATTGCTAAGAAAATGGAACCGGATGAAATTAAAGATAAAGAAAATAAAGCTAAATTTAAATACGCGTATAAAGCTAACGATATGGAAGATCCTGTCTTTTTGCACAGAGGTTCCGTTTTGAAGAAGAATCTCCCAGAATATGTCATATACCAGGAACTTTATGAAACAAATAAAATGTATATGAGAGGAATTACTGTGATTGATCCAGAATGGTTGCCTATCTACGTTCCAAAATTATGTAATCTAGGTAAACCCCAAACGGATCCCGAACCTCGATTCGATGAAAATAGCGGTAAAATCTTTAAAATCAATAATTATCTTTTTATATATTAATGATACATTCTAGGTAAGGTAAAATGTATTGTGTCCGGTACATTTGGGCGGCAAGCATGGCCTTTACCAACTGTGGAGATTGAATATCCAAGATCAGTCGACGCCTACAAATGGTTTGCGAAATTCTTTTTAGAGGGGAAGGTATTTACCAAACTAAATAAATACAGCGACAATTTACTGCAGCCAGCGGGTGTTGTGACGAAACCTTGGGCTAGATTGCAGCCTAGAATTACGAAAATTTTGAATCGAATGACTGCGATGGATTGCAGAACTCGGAAGAATGTTGAAGACGTATGGGAAAACGATCACAACTGTACGTATTTTTTTATTGATACATTGTGCTTACTATTATTTGTTCTTATTTGTCTAGTTTTATTGGAGGAGTATCTGTTATGGCTTCCAGAAAGTACTCACAGCATGGTGTCTTTAATTTGGCCACCTTTAAATTCATAATTAATTAATAGAATTGTGTAAATAATTTTACTATTTAATTGTATTGTAAATAAGTAATTTGTAAACATGTTTTGTAAATATTTTAAAGTAAAAATTAACGATGCTTTTATTTATGCTTTGCATTCATCAGAGATACAAATATCGGAAGCGCTCTAGTAGCAATAGTAGTTTGTTGGAACACCGTCGTTTTAGCGTACAAGTTCTACTGTTACAAAAACTTCTACTTCTTTAAGATGTATGTGTGGATCCCATAATATTTTAAGAAATTATTCGTTGTATGATAAATATTAAACGTCTTAAGGAAGTATTACAACCACACATATTTCTATAAGCATTAGTGCTAGATTTTCATAATTAATACATCAGACTATATCCACGTTTTTAGAATGCATTTAGTGGACACTTGTTTATTAGTTGTCACTAGTTGCCCACGAAGCATAGCAGAAATAATATGGCTGCCCTCTCAACAATATTTCAATTTCGCGGACATATTAAGGTGGTACTCTATAAAAAATTAAATACCGTGCTACCATCCGAGCCAGATTCCTAGGTAAACGGATTATTTTGAAAGAAATGGCTCTCTCTCGTTATCCGGTCACAGATTGTCTTGAAAACTTCATGATGGACCAGTCCACGACCCACCAGAACCTGCTTTCAATTATCTACGAACTTGATGTGGCCTTATTATGCAGTAAATTTTGAAGTTGTCAACTTCATACCTGCAGTAGATATAAACACTGAATGGAATAAGAACATCTCAGCCGAGGTAACCAATAGAAACTTTGCGGAGTGGGTTGAAACAAAATGGTCGGATCACATCCCCTTCTATACGGACTGGACTCTCTGTCTCCAGATGATTATCATGTTACTTTTGGCAGCTGCAATCATCAACATGTGATCAATATTTCTGGGTCAATTCCTCCTGACAGTCTCTGACTCCAAAAGTGTTTTTCTTGCATTACAAAATAGTCGAGCTCATATGGAACAAGATTTGATTGGACAGATCAACGAATTTGTGTACGAGTTGACTTCTGCGGGTTCATCTGTGGTATTTTTCTGGATTCGTGGTCACTACGGCATGAGTGGAAATGAATTGGGAAGAGTAGCAAATTTGATGTCCTTAAAGGTGAATTACGGCAGTTTTTTCTAGGTTTTTAAGAAGGAACTTTTTCAAGAATGGCAATCTTGAAGGAATCGTACATCGCGTTTTAGGGGTTATAACCCTTACTTAATTCAAAATAAGGTCACTGCGAGAGGATGGCATAATGGCAAAGTTACCTCACCTTGACGCCGCTACATTGCCACATTTAATAGATTAAGAATAGGTCATTGTAGTGCTGAGACTAATCTCTTTAGGACTGGAGTTAGGGACTCACCGCTGTGATACTCGTCGAACTGAGGGAGACAATCACATTTTTCTAGGATGTGGAAAATTGGATGGATAACTTGATTCAGAGATACACTGCTATTTAGCTGCCTATAAATAGGTACTAACGTCATTTTAGCATCCAACAATCTTAGAGCATATTCCATTTTGTTTAGTTTTTTTGTTTGTGTTAAAACAATATCACATTGTAGCCGAGTTTAATCAGGCAAAGTTAATTATAATTCAACAAGACTGTGAGACGTCGAACCAACATGGAAACGGCTGTCAGCTGAAGCCTGGAAGGAGAAACTTCCAACGCGGAGGAAAGAAGAAAAGTTAAAATTTTTGATTGGTTCTTGAAGGTTGGGATCTATGAAGCACGATTTTGCTTGTCGTCTTTATCTGAGGCCGAGAAGATCACCAATGGGATACTCCCTTTGCACGTGACTGGTTTGAGTGAAGTTCCATAAGCTATCCGCTAGGAACGAAGACCAACTTGGAACCCATAATAAGAAGAAGTATTGCAAGTGTAATGGATATAAGGTCTATAAATAAAGACACTCAGTTTCTGAAACATATTATTACGGGCAACGAGTTATAGACTGTTTAATATCACCCAGAAACAAAGTACCAGACCCAGAGTTACCACGCACAACCTTACTAAGAACAAGAAACGTCAGAATGAGCAAATCCATATCCAAAAGCATGCTGATTTGCTTTTTTAATTACGGGAGAATCGTTCATCAAAAATGAAAGTTCACTAATACAGTATAATATGCAAAATATTAATTACTCCAATAATTGCTGGCTGAAATTGCAGATTAACATATTTTAAAAAATCAATCAAGATTAACATATTTTAAAAAATCAATCAAATCAAATCAATCCTAAGAAAAAACACATTTTAAACCTCTATATTTTATTTTCAAATAAGTTGTTTGCAAATAAAATTTTTAATGTACAAATAGTAGAGGTTTCTAGTATACATATTATGTGGTATATGATACAAGAAAATATAAATAACAATCATAGTCTAATTACAATATACTATTCCACATAAAAACAACTTATTTTTCTATCAATTTCGAGTTCATATATATACAACTTACTTTTTAAAAACACTTATTAAGCGTATTATTCAATAAATAATATGAACACACTATTTACAACCAAAAATGACTGCTTTTAATCACTTTTAATATGTCCTTGCGTTTTCTTATTTTTTAATATTGACTTACAATTATCATAAACATTTTTTATGTCAAACGCCCCACGAATATTTTCCTCTGTGAATAAAAATTTCATCACTTTTAATTTAGCATCAGTCGTTGGTCGACGCAATACTTCTTGGCCATCTTTAAACAAAATTAATGTAGGCAATTGCTTGCTTAAACTACTATCGTTAATGCGATACTTTCGAGCAGCATCTGGATACCTTCCAATATCTACTTTACCGAATTTAAAATTATCCAAATCGAATTTAACACTTAATTCTGCAAATATAGGAGCAAAATTTACACATGCAGGATTCCACACGGTATAGAATGCTACAAGCCAAACAATTTTCTTGTCTCTATTTAGTTCCTCTTCTAAGCCGTTGACGCCTCTGAAGTAGATCACCCTATCAGGTCCCGAATATGTTGGTTCAGGTAATAAAAATGCAGTTACTACAAATGTAATTTATATGTTGCTGACCATTAGTGTATTAAGTATGGTTGTACTTACCTACAAACACAATTCCATACATAATTCCCATTATAAAATCTGCGTAAAACCACAGTATTAGATTCGCAATCTTCGTATAGACAAAACTTGCTGATAAATAATTTATCATACTAACACTACCGGCTTTTCTTGTCCGAATCATCACTACTATCAAAAGGAAGAATAATATCTCGGTTTCTCGCTGAAAATAAATCATAATTCATGTTAATTTTATAAGCACACATCCAAATTGGTTTATAACCTTACCCCATCTAATTCGCAATCATCGGTGGCGAATAAATAAGTACATAAAATAGGAGTTCGTTTACAAATTATATACGAGAAAGTTAAAATTAGATTCACCACATAATATGGCTTGCAAAGTTGAATTAAATCCTTTTTAAAGGACATTTTAAAAGTAAATACTTTAAACTTCAAAAGTACAAATAGCTACTAGCGTCACTACCGGAAATTTTATAAATTAACTGCTAGAAGAAGATGACTAGCGCGGTTATAGCATTTAACAGTATTTGCTAGAAAAGAATAGGATATATGGTAAACGAACCTAACCTTAATTGATTAATAAGGTTGACAGACGTGACAGTTCCTTAATTTTAATAATTATACATAAAAAATTTTGCAGTTTACGAATTAAACTGCTTAATTATGGATAGTTTAAGTATAGAAGAGGATATTTTAGATGATAGTAACGATTTCATAATTAATTTTCCGCCTGAAGTGCAAAGAGCTATTGAAGAAGTAATTATTGTTATTGAAATTAATTAAGTAATCTGGTTTTGAGATAAATTAATTACTCTTTTTAGGTACTACCGAGTAAAGATCCCTTAGATCAGCCAGATTTTAATACGATAGATTACATCAACTCTTTATTTCCAACAGAGCAGTCATTATCAAATATAGACGAGGTATTTAAATTATATTTGCGTAACCCTTATTAGATTAATAGTTTTAAATTTAATTTGATGTATTACTAAATTAAATAGGTTGTCGCAAAAATGGAAAACAAAATTCAAACTATCGACAATGAAATAAGCACTGTTGTACGTGGACAAACTACGGCCAGTCAAGATGGAAGGCAAGCTCTAGATGATGCACAAAAAGTAATAAAACAACTCTTTATTCATATAAAAGATATCAAGGAGCATGCTGAAAGATCTGAGGAAATGGTACGTGAAATTACTAGAGATATTAAGCAATTAGATTGTGCCAAACGTAATTTAACGTTAGCTATTACGACTTTGAATCATCTACATATGTTGGTTGGTGGAGTAGACACATTAAAATCGTTACAAGAAAAAAGGTTGTATGGAGAAATTGCTTTACCGCTTCAAGCTATCAGCGAAGTTATGTTACATTTTGAAAATTATTCGGATATACCACAAATAAAGAGCTTAAGTGATCAAGTGAAGCAAATCCATGTCGAGTTAGCTGAGCAAATATCCCATGATTTTAAAGAGGCGTTTTCTGGCAGTCATAGTAAGACTGTCATACCGAACAAGCAATTGGCGCAAGCTTGTTTGGTTGTTTCTATTTTGGATCCAAGAGTGAAGAAAGATTTGTTAAAGTGGTTCGTTAACCTACAATTACAGGAGTATAATCATTTATTCCAAGAAACAGAAGATACAGCTTGGTTAGATAAGATTGATAAACGATATGCATGGTTAAAAAGACATTTGTTGGAATTTGAGGATAAATTAGGTATTTTTATTCTATAATATGTCTAACAATAATTGAATAGTTTACAAACTAGTTACTTATTATTGAGCGAATAATATGGTTTATATTTTTAGGTAACATGTTTCCACAAAATTGGGAAGTATCAGAACGGATAGCAGTACAATTTTGTCATGATACAAGAGAAGAACTAACGAAAATTATGATGAAAAGAAAGCACGAAATTGATGTGAAATTACTCCTTTACGCTATACAAAAGACGTCGAATTTTGAAAGTCTGCTATCAAAACGATTCACTGGTATAACTCTGAATGAACAAGGGAAGAAAACACCTGAACTATCAGATGAAAATGTCGAATTACAGAAATCGCCGTTTTCCGGCTTAATCGGAAGATGTTTCATACCACATTTGAAAATATACATTGATAGCATCGATCTGAATTTGGCCGATTTAATAGAGCGATTTCAACAAGATGAGAAAACACATTCCACGACAGAAACAAGTGATACTCACGCGATTGTTTTGCCTAGTTGCGCTGATTTGTTCGTATTCTACAAGAAAAGCATGATTCAATGCACACAGTTAGATAAAGGACAGTCTATGCTCGATTTGACTAGAACCTTTCAAAAATATCTTCGGGAATATTCTACGAAATTATTACAGAATAATTTACCGAAATTAGAAACCCAATCTTTAGGAACCAGCGTTCAGAATATTACGAGAGATCTGCAGAAAATTTCTACTTCAGGATTAATTCAAAATTTCTCTTCGTTACTGAAAGAAGGCGAGATCACGCGATTCACGAAAGAAGAACAGAAGAGAATTTGCTGTATATTGACTACTGCTGAATATTGTCAGGAAACTACGAAACAACTGGCGGAGAAATTGAAGGAAAAAATCGATCCCCCTTTCGCGGATCAAATCGACTTGTCACAAGAACAGGACCATTTTCACAGGTTTGCATATTAAAATTAACAATACTCACCAACTTATAAACAAAAAAAAATATATTTTTCGTTGATGTTCTTTTAGCTAATTGAACCAGTCGGTGGCGAACCAAACTAATGTTTGTTTTTTTAAATGGAACACTCCTATTAGAATATTCCAATCGATTCTGTTAATTAATACAAACAATTTGATATGACATTAGATGGGTCTACAATCCATAGTTACGGAGAGATTAAAGTTGTAAAAAACTCTCCAATGTCATCCATTTTATACTAAAACTGGAAATCTCAAAAAATTACATTTGCGGTCAATTTGCTTAAAAACCGTCAGTCAAAAAGAGTAATGTGTGGTATTTTTAGAAAGCTGATAAAGTTGTCTTTAACATAGAAAAATAATATTCAGGGTGAAAAAAGTAAGTCCGAATTGGATATACAAAACTCGATCACTCTGTATAATGGTGAATAATTTCAAGTTGAGTGTAGACGATTATATTACTTAAGAATATGGCACATTCAATGATATACTTAATAAACGACATTGGAGCGTTTTTTTCAACTTTAATCGCTTTTCTCTCCGTAACTATGGGTTTTAGACCCACCTATAATGTTATATCAAATTGTCTGTATTAATTAGCAAAATCGATTGGAATATTCTAATACCGAGTGTTCTATTAAAAAAAAAGTTTGGTTTGTCACCGACTGGTTCGATCACCCTGTATAACGAAAATATTTCTAAAACGTAGTCCATGTAGCCCTCAATCAAATCCCAGAAAGGTTTTTCGAAACTCCTCACCGTTTAATTATAATCGTCCGCCCCATCTTGGTTGCACCAGCCTGTATATAAAAGCATTCTGTGATGTGTAAAATAAAAAGTAATCAATCTAGTTGCCTCTTTTTCTCTGCATCGATATTAAAATCAAGCATTAGAACCTGTTTCTTTTTTATTGTAACTTTTTTTGTGCTGTTTTAACGGCGAAAGTGTTATAATAAAGCGGCTGTGTTTTATTAAGAAGCATGCAATTGTTCTCTTGACATTTTTTCGTTCGACAAACGGTTTTCCATAAAAAAATAAGACATTTGCTTTTTCTTGAAAACGAATATCAAATTTAAACTGGTTATATAACGAATGCAAAACTCGAAAATCTTTGATTATTGAGTAGTTTTTTGATTAGATGGCAACTGCATTATTTTATTATTATGACCTGAAATTGTTTCAACTGAGCATCACATTTTATTAGTAACTCAAAAATTATGTCATAAGTGACTCATTCCATTACATTTTGTTGTCTTTTTTTAGTGTAATTTCCAACTGTATCCAACTTCTAGTCCAGGATCTTGAGAACGCTTGTGAACCTGCCCTAACAGCAATGAGTAAGGTAAAGAATCATTTTTAATAAGTGATCTTCTTTTCCAAATATTCCAAATTAACAATTTGATTTCTTTATGTTAGATACAATGGCAAAATATCGACAGAGTAGGCGACCAAAGTCCATACATCACTGCGTTAACAACTCATTTTAAGACAACCGTCCCCGTTATAAGAGACAATCTGACAAATTCGCGGAAGTATTTCACGCAATTTTGCATTAAATTCGCCAACTCTTTCATCTTGAAATTTGTACGAAATATCTACAAATGCAAACCAATTAATACAGAGGGCGCTGAACAGTTACTATTAGATACGCACATGTTAAAGACTATCCTTTTGAATTTACCTTCCATAGCTTCGCAGATCAATAGGCAAGCGCCCGCACCTTATACAAAGGTAGTCAATAAGGGAATGACAAAGGCAGAAATGATATTGAAAGTGGTTATGACTCCAACGGATAATGAGAAAGCTTTTGTCGAACAATACATGAAACTATTACCAGATTGTCAGCAGAGCGACTTTTATAAAATTTTGGATATGAAAAACGTCAAGAGACAAGAACAGACAGTCTTAGTTGAATTATTGAGGTCGCACAAACCACAAATTGATAAAGACAGTAAAGATGGCGATAATAGTTGAAAGTAGGGTAGTATTCTTATTTGAGTCAATAATTGTATTTGTTTTACATAATTTATTATTGTATGAAGTGGCACCCTCAAACGTTAAGAATTCTAATTGCATTTCATACATGTTAATTTATAAACTGAAAAGAGATCGATATAATTTTGTTGGAAATGGATAAAGTGATATGGTCTACGCTAAAAATTTTTCCTAATTTATTAAAATTTGTACTTAACTATATGAAGATTTATATTTTAAAATGTATTAAAGATGTATGTAATACAATAAATGTTTTTATTTAATCTATATTTAAATATAATATGTTTTTAGCTTAAACATGAATAGGCAAGGTGGCTGAGAAATGCCATCTTCTGGGGTTCCATCCTGTTCGAGAAACCAAATTGTCATAATTTTAGTTTCAAAAAAACAAGTCTGTCATGGAAGTTTTCAAAAAAGAAATTTCTTCCATCTGTAAAATGTATATTCATAGGGGATACGATAAAAATTTCGTTACGGTGTCAATTAAGCTGCTGTGCTGTCATCACTTGTTGGATATGCAGACGTCCATCGGATATTCCAAAGGATTTCCAATGGATATCCACCGGAGAGCCATTTTCTAACAAATTAGATATCCATAGGGTGTCGTTTCAGATCCATTAAAGGACCAAGTGTTTAAAATATTGGGTTGTTAAACCTTCACTTTCGGTGTTACATCAAGTGGTATTAATTAAATTGTTAATAATATGAAAATCGTAAACCAGGATATGTTCTTCCGATATGTTATTCTCAATATTATGCAACATGCGTATAGATCTGTTATTTGGGTGTCCGATATACCCACATTTACGAGTTAAATTTATATATTCCATAAATATTTGTCAAAGGATGATATCCACAGTGTATGATAATGATAATGGACATCCAGTATGCAAACGTTTATGGATATTCTAAGAATATCCATATTCGGATATCGTATGGATGTCCATCAAAGGATATTACAAAAGTCGTCCATATCTGCATATCTTATGGGTATCCTATTTATGTCCATGGACATTCGGACTTATTATGCACCTGTAATGGATGCCCATTGGATATCGTGTGTTATCTGGGCAACAACCCAATGGAGATGCTACTGGGACTAACACCCCTAAATGTAGCAATCAAGAGAACTGCAATTCTCAGTAAACATCGGCTGAGTATTTCACGCCTATTAAAGATAGCGACTTAATCCGACACCTAAGCATTTTAGGCGATCTTCGTGAGGAGGTACAAGCCCTAAACAAGCCAACTGACATCATGAGTGTCCAACAAAACCACGAGCAACCATTCAGGGTTTTACTTTCGAGCCGTGAGGAATGGAGCTCTGGTTGACCTAAATTCGAAAATGGATCGCTTGTGCATTGGTGCACAGATGAATCCAAATACACGCCATAAAGCTTTGCGTCAGGGAAAACATCAATAAGAGTCTGAGGGACATAAAGATCTATGTATATACATAAATGCACTAATAGTCCGTTCTGAAAGCTCTAGCCTATCATAGCTTTGAGTCTAAATTGGTCTGGGAATGTCGGATGAATGTGACGACACTAGCCACAACAAACAGGGATACCCTCTGTTGTGGGTATCTGGGCATACCAATACTAAAGGAAATGATATGACGGATGAACTTGCAATGCAAGGCGCTGACATGCATTTTATTGGGCCGGAACCTTTCTTTGGTGTTCCCAAATACCAGCTCAAGAAGAAAGTACAAGAACGGGAGCCAAAAGAAATGACCCCCTCTGGAGAAAAAAATCCGAACAAACACAAGCGAAGAAATTTATTAACCCCTCGTTAAACAGTGTAATAGAAAAACTATTTGATCTCAGCAAGTCGGACTTAAGGCCTCTTACGGGCCTTCTGCCTGGCCACTGCTCTCTAAGATACTATCTTAAAAAGATCGGCAAAGTTGATCAAAACACGCCCAATCAGCACGTGAACGTCCAATGTACATCCTTTGTTGGATATGTGGACGTCCATCGGATATTTGTCATATGCACACAGGATGTCCAGTGGATATCCACCGGAGAGCCATTTTCTAGGAAATTGGACACTCATAGGGTGTAGATTATTAAATCAATTAAAGGACCAAGTGATTAAAATATTGGGTTATTAAACCGTCACTTGTTACAGAAAGTGGAATTAATTAAATTGTCAATAACATCAAAATCTTAAATCAACATAAGTGATAATATCCACAGTATATGTTATTCTCAATATTATGCAACATGCGAATAGATGTTATTTGGGTGTCCATTATAAACGTTTACATACTGTATATCATTCAAATTCATATATGTTCATCTATATTATTATTATAGAAGTCATCCATATCTGCATATCTTATGAATTTTTTATTTATAATAAATATATTTAGTAAAATTAGTTTTTTTAATAATTTTAATGGTTTTCAAGTTTCCAATTAGAATATTTTAATCTAATAGTAAAATTGGGTCTTGTTTCATAATTCTACCTATTTATAATCTTAAAACATGCAGAAGTAAATATATAATGATTTTCTTAAAAATTAAATAATCATAAATATAATAAAATATAAATGATAAATAGTAAATTCTTTCAAAATTGCTCCCATCGAATTAAAATACTCATTAACATTATAACTAATCAAACAGTTTTTCCAGGTGTTTCCACGCATATTTAGTATTTGAAGTAGGATTCTGCGGAGGCAATTCAAAAGCACAATATGTATCTGTGTGGCTGTTGCACATAAATCCAGTTATGTTTTTCTCAGAATAATCAAATTCAGCAGGAAATAAAGCTTTACTACATTTTAATATAGCTTTAACATTATTTAATTTTGTCTGATATTGGGCATCATCTTTGTTGGATATGAGTCTTTCCTTTTTCATTTCTAATTTGGCTATTTGTTGTTCAAACTGTGCCGCTTTCAATTCAGCTTCTTTAAGCGCAGTTTCTAATTCTTCAGTTAAATGACTAACCTTCTCCAGACAGAAGTTGTTATATTCTGTTTCCTGTTTAGATTTTATTGAATTACTTATTTTACTGAGGCATTCTTGAGTATGTACGTCTCTATGATTAGTTATTATTTCACAAATTTTTTGAGTTGCTTCTTCATCGTGCTGGAGAATTAAACGAAATTTTTTAAGGAAATCTTCGATCAGCATGATAACTTTTCGGAGTAGTTACAATATGTTCCCAAATTTGTATCTGCAAACAATTAAATTGATTTTTTTGTAAAAATTGTTTGAAAACATTAATTAAACTTACTTTTTTTATCGGTACAAATTTAACCTAACCTATCTTTGCTCAACTGTATAAGTCAAACTTAATTTAAATTTGCTGCCAACTTAAGAATATAATATACTCCTATAGTAAAATATTTAAAACAGTGGTGTGTGTTAGGGCGGGTGGCGATTAAACTATTTTATCATTCTACAGGAAAACAAAACAAATAAAGCCAAAAATTTACATGCATAGTTATTTTATTACGAGTACATTATATAATATATAAGTATATCAATACAGTCCGACATAATAGAATGATACAGTGTTAATAAACCATCAACATTTCCTTTGCGGCAACTTCAGCAGCAGGTCTCCCAGATAGATACTCAACAATCCTCAAAGCGAAATGCCAAGTTGTATAATTCCCTTTACTAGTGATTAGATTACCATCTACAACCACATCATCGTATTTATAGATGTAATGACCACCTTCGCGAACCGTATCTTCTACCGTCGGGTAAGATGTTAATCTTCTTCCGTACATAATACCATGATTTTTCATGGCAATTGGCGCTGTAATCAGTAAAAATGTTGGTTAAATTCAATGTTTTTGAGGCTGAAATAACGTACCTGTACAAATTGCTGCGATCAATCTGCCAGACTTTTCTTGTTCCCGCAAAATGGTACCAACATCTGGATCCTCGCTTAGAGCTATCCAGCCTCTGGCCCCTCCTCCAACGACAATCACGTCGTACGGTCCGCATCTCATTGCCTCTTTGAGGGTGGTTTCCGGTACAATTTTCATGTTTCTGGATCCAATTACTGGAACTTTTGTTGGACCCGCGATTGTAATATCATACTAGAGTTAAAAAAAATTTAATCAATTAATATTATCTAAGAGAACATAGTTTTGTCTACATATTACAGAAAATTTTAACTCTAGTTCATTCCACGAGTTACCATTCGCCGTTGGGACATAATTAACAACGTAACATTATTTACCGCGAGGTAATGTTGTAACTAAGCTAAGGAAACACATTTACACACACAAATTCCGACACAAGAGTCGCAATGCTAGTTTTCATAAGCAATACAGGTTAAGAAATCTCTACAACTGTATCAGCCATAGCTATATTTCTAAATACTCTAAAGTTTTTGTTATAATTGAAATAGAGAAAGAGTCACGAAAAATTGGAGACAGCAATTATTTTATTCATATGACATTTAATATGTTACATCATTTAGACTTGCCATTTTACTCAGAAATTACTTTTTGTTAATGGCTTTTGCAGATATTGGTTTAAAGCTTTTGTTTGCTTAGGTCAGTTCTGTTTATCAATACAGGGAATTTTCCAGAAAATGATATAATTATTTTTCATAATAATTATGTATAGACTCAAGAGACTCCAACTAAGATATATAAAGATCTGTTCTAATGTCAATTTTCTTTGAATAATTGACAAATTGAAATAAGATAGAGAACATTTTTATATAGATTTCATATCTAACAACAAAAGTGGCTGGAAGGCCAAATATTTTGAAATGGTTTGGCATTTTCTTTTGTGGAACCGAAATCAAAATTTAGTTAAAATTAAATACATAATCATTTTAACACATACGAGATATTTAACATTCACACATGGTAGTCTTTTTCGTCTTGTGTGTAGAAGCAATAACAAAAAAATGCATTTCAGAGGACCTACTAGCCGCCAACACAGGGCAAATGGTATATCTTGTCGCGATTATCTCGAATTACATACATAAATTAATTTTTTTTAAGTGTTTATTGATGCCACGACATTACCAGCGGCAGATTAAATTTGAATGATCGTATACCCATCTAGATTTTTGACAAAATCAATTACCAAATTGGTGTTAAAATTCAGCCGTAGCTGTGAGGGACGCAGCACATTATTCAATATAAGTCAGGGACCATATCAAAACAACTTTTCGAAATTGGTGGATTGGAAGAGGAGGCCCAAGCAATTGGCCTCTCCAATCATTAGATTTAATGAAGTTGGAGATTTGTTGTGAGGATAACGCTTAGGTATTAAGATACTAACGACTTCAAATGGTAGCAGAAAGCAACATGTAGTAAATAATCTTAAACCTATCCTACATCCTAACCATATCAAACATAATTCCAATGAATTACATTCACAAATTGTTTAAAGATTTTTTGAGAATATGTTTGTTCTAAGTTAGGAGTCCTTCAAAGATGTATATGCTTATCCCGTTTTCAACAAATAAGATACATGTTCAGATATTTAAAAAATATGAGACAATAACAGTGAAATTAATAAAAAAGTTGACTTACTTCTGCTTTCCTTAGTACCGTTACAGGGATCACAATTTCGTTTTCTTCGTTGAATGGATATAATAGAACCAATGCAGATTTCTTGGCCATGTTTCTGAATTAGTTTTACTTGCTTTGATGTGATTGTAATGAAGAACTACCGATGCTTGTACTTCTTGTACTGATTTTAGGACAGTTTGCAAACGGTATTTATAGTGAAGAATATTTGTTGTTATCAGAAGATGAACCACAAATACTGAAATCTTGGAGTTTTGCTATCTGTTTCCTGTCTGTGTACTTCCATTTTTCCAGGAATATTAAAACATCTTTGTGGTTTATCATTGCATTTGTACAACTATTAGGAAGCTATTTCCTCTTCATAGAATCTTATAGATAGTAGTAATAATTACGAGAAACTTCATTGTAAAACATATAATTGGGTAAATTCCATATAGGGAAAGAAATTATTAAGAAATGTTATAGGCGATTTGCGAAATTGCCGCATGTACAAAGTAAATGTGATAAATTGGGGGCAATACCATACTATACACCTCGGTTTTTGTTTCTTTCGTCTTCTATGTTATCAATTCTAGTTTCTATTCTTATTCATCTTATATTTCAAGTGGTTTGTTTCAATATAATTTCAAACCGACTACTATGTAATTTGTTATCATTTGATATTTGATTTCTAAGGTTTCATGAGTGCGTTGTTATTTGATGTGGTAAACCGTATTACAAATACATAGTTATTAAAAGTAATGTTAATAATTTTGTTTGCAAAACAAAAATCTACATATTTTTTAATATTTCTTTGTTCATATTTCCGGCAAATTATTCACTGAACTTAAATCTAAACTAGAAAAGAGAGGCAAACACAAGGGAAAATTTTCTTGAAAAAATATCCATAAACACTAGTAATATCTATGAAATAGAATTGTATAAAAATACATTAATAACTACGATGCAAATGCATCTAAATTCATTCATTCACATTCATAATAATAGCAGCAGTTAATGATTAATAATTTTGCAGTTAATAATTTTGCAGAGGATCGACTTTCCTCCTGATACAATAGACGCTGCTAATCTGTGGGGCTGGTCTAATGAGATATTTTTTTAATGCTCCCGAATTATTTCATAAAGCACAAGAAATCTTCTATTGAGTGTAGAGAAGTAAACAGATTTTTATTAATATCCTTAACATCAATTAGCTTTTGGAGCTTGTAAAAAGTTTCCTAAATGGTACACAAAGAATATTGTTGTAATCTTGTTCTACTAGATGAAAATATTCTTGGGAATAATGAGTTTTTAGCTTTATATATCACTTCTATTGATCAGTCGCTAGTGATGTCTACTTCTCAGTTAAAACCTAACATTATTGTGACACCCGAAGCTTTCAAATCTTATATGAAACCTCAACCCAGATTAGTATTGAATGGAAGTAGAAAGAAGGAAAGATCTCAAATTCTTAGTGACACTCCCGAAAAAGAGGAGTTTGAACAATCCAAATTGCTGAAAAACTTAATAAAGCAGACAAAAGTGGCGGTTGTAAAGAGAGCTGTTGTTTAAGCATCTCAAAAAACACATGGAAATGTAATAAGATCATTAGACCACACTGAAAGTGAAGTAATGGAAGATTTTACAAGTCACGACAAGAAGGTATTGAAAAATTCTTAGCCTAATTTAGAAGCAAACAAAATTTAATAGCCTGAATATTACACTATTATTATTTAACATATTCTCCTCTTAATTGTATGTATTTATTATAACGAATCTACGCCTCTAGACCTTTCCAAAAGAAATGTTTTCTTGCTCTGCATACCTGGCCTTCTCAGCTTCTAACGTCTTTTCCTTGGATGAAAATTTACTTACTTTTTTTCGGTTAGGGAAATACAAGATAGTCGAACGGAGCTAGATCTGATAAATAAGGGGGGCGTTCGAATAATTCGAACCCTAACTCAGGAATTGTTTGCATGGCAACATGCGATTTGTGTGCAGGGGCATTGTCCTGCAAAAACAAAACACCTTTGGACAACTTTCTGCGTGTTCTCTGCATAATTT
Organism: Holotrichia oblita; assembly: GCA_023690525.1. Classification (NCBI taxonomy): domain Eukaryota; kingdom Metazoa; phylum Arthropoda; class Insecta; order Coleoptera; family Scarabaeidae; genus Holotrichia; species Holotrichia oblita. The sequence goes on along the minus strand of CM043023.1, from coordinate 14,074,831 downwards.
TTTCTCGTAGAGTGGTCAGTAACGTCGAATAATAATTCCCAATTATTTTTACCCTTATGCAAAACATCAAAGATTTTACTCCGTGGCAATCCCAAAAAATTGAAGCGTAAAGTATATTTTTGAACAGGAAACTTCTTAGGCCTTGAAGAATCAGAGTGTCTCCATTACGTTTCATCCATAGTAACAATATAAGAAGATATTTGGGGATGCATTTTGCAGAAATTTTTCTCAAGTCAAATGACGTGAACTATATGATGAACACGCTCATATGAAATATTCAGTGTCTCAGATAATTGTTTTAACCCGTTTCGACGGTCTGACAAAATCATGTCATGAACTGCATGAATAGTACCTTTACCCACTTAAGACAGCATCAGGGGGGTTATTCTCGAATCTGAGGGAATGGACATTTCAAGAGAATTGTCAAAAAATTCCTACAATTTCAATAGTTCCTATTCTGGAGTTGACTTTCTCACTTTTTCGTAGGAAAATATTCCCCAAATATTCGCTGGTATTTTCTCCAACAAATTAGTAGGAGAAATTGCTAGAGAAATTGAATCGGCTTCGCTCGTTCTCATTTCGGTGGTTTGCGGGGATCTGTGGCATATAGTTATTAGTTACCTATGTCATGTTAGTATAGTTTGCGATATTAGAAGCGCGTTAAAAATATAATAGGTATTATTCCCGAATATTATAAAATATATGTACATTGTACTAATTACAACCACTGCGATACGATGGATGCTGAGGAAATATTACTAGCCGACCAAATATTTCAAGATGAAGTTCATGCTGAAGACTTTGCTGCAGCCCCACCAAGGCAGTTTCTACCCAGAGTAAATGCATTTGAGCAGCTAAGCGATAATTTGTTCAAATGATATTTTCGTATGAATAAAGCCACAGTAAGAAGTGTAACTCCAGCCACACCTTGCAACAATTATTACGGGTAAATGATGGCGACAATTTCGAGCTGTTCATTTCGGGATGTTTGGTTATATATTTTATTAGTCGTTGCTTTTGCGTAGCAGTAACGTGTTTAGATTTTTTGTCTGCCATAATTTTTGTTTTTGAAAATGCCTTGAAGAATCAATTTAAAGAAACCGTATTTGTACCTTAAATTCAAATAGCCGTCACAGAACAGCTGTTATAAAATCAATAACACATCCTGAGTTTTTATTGGTCTCTTCCTAACTTAAGACAACAATGCGCTACAATTCCTACGGAGTAAAGGTAGAGAATGAAAGTCGGAACTATTCCCTGTTAGTTCGAGAATACAACATTTTTAGTATCGAGGAGTGAGCGGTGAAAGTTACTCCCGAGTGCTATTTTTCCACTGTTTCGAGAATAACCCCCCAGATGTGTTTTTAATTTATTTGCAAACACCTTTGCACACTTATATGGAAGATAAAATATTTCAAGTATCTAATATGAGTATAGATACATAACTAAAAAGATGTTAAATTAACAACGTATTTAGATAATACATTGCATATATATTTGTTTGCGTAAGACTACTTTTGGTCTGTACTTATATCGGTCATGATAGATAATTCTTTTATGAAAGAAAAAAAATCTAAAGATATGTTATAGAGAAAGTAATTTATTATGATTATCTTTAAAAATATAAAATTTTTACATTTAAACAATAATTAGGATTTGCACATATAATTATTATATTATATACTGCAATAGTAATATATAAAATGTTACTTCTGAAACCGGTAGAATATGCACACAACAAGACTTATACAGTTTTTTTTATTTTACTAATTATTATTTTAGTTCTAAAAAAATGAGGAACTTCGATCTTCTTTTCAATAATCTTGATAACTTTTTAGAACTAATTTCCATAATTTTTATTAAATTTTAAAAATCCATTTTGGGGTGTTCAAAAAATCGAGAGATTTGAATGAGTCTTTTAGCACTTTTTTGGTCGTTTTTCAATGATTTTTACATGCGGCAATTGGCTTGGTTCAGAATTGAAAAGCAATAATTTATCAAGGATTTGAAGAAGGAATTTTGAAGTGTCTAAAAACAAGAGGTTTGTAGGCTTTTCGGGTGTTTTTAAAGTTATTATATAGCATAAAAAGTGTCATTATTTTTGGAAGATTTTAGTTCTTCATCTGTTGTATCATATTTTTTTTTATCGTATTTCATTTATTTTTTGTATGTGCCAAATACTTTATTCCGAAAATAACAATTCATATACTACTTACAGCACTATACGACAAATAGAGTGATACAAAAATAAAAAATTAATAAGCAACAAGCATCTCTTTCGCAGCTTCTTCAGCGGCAGGTCTACCAGATAGATACTCAACAATTCTCAAAGCGAAATGCCAAGTTGTATAATTCCCTTTACTAGTGATTAGATTACCATCTACAACCACATCATCGTATTTATAGATGTAATGATCACCTTCACGGACCATATCCTCCACCCATGGATAAGAAGTTAACCTTTTTCCGTACATTATTCCGTGATTTTTCAAAGCAATTGGTGCTGAAATAATAAAATCAGATATGATAAATTGAGTTAGTTCATTACAACATGTCTTAATTTAGAAGCTACCTGTGCAAATTGCTGCAATCAATCTACCAGACTTTTCCTGTTCTCGCAAAATGGTACCAACATCTGGATCCTCGCTAAGAGCTCTCCAACCATCCCGCCCTCCTCCAGCGACAATCACGTCATAGGGGCCGCAGTCCATTGCTTCTTTCAAAGAAGTTTCCGGTACGATCTTCATGTTTCTTGAACCTGATACTGGTTCTCTTGTTGGACCGGCAAGCGTAACATCGTACTGAAACCGAAATGTAAATATGCAAAATGTTCAGCATGGATTTTTAAGGGGAGGACAGAAATGTTTTATCTCAAATATAAAATGTATTAGTCAATGAATATATGTATTGTTTATTTTCTGTTACAGATTTTAGCAAGGACATTATTTTCTACAGTACATAGCACTAGGTCATGAGCAGACTGTATATATGCTGACTCATTTTCATATGTTTTCGAGAGAATCTGTGGGAGATACAAAAGAAATTGAGGTGTGATTCCTCTCTCTTTACCTAATAATAATAACGATTTGTGCTCATATCGGAAAAACAATAAAAGACTTTAAAACCATTGGATCTCAGAAAAGTGCCTGAAGGATATCGAAACTATTTTTCGATCGCACCTAAGAAAAGGGAGATATACAGCTGAACCGGTTTTGTAAAAAATCGAAAAACACACTGTAGTTGAAAAACAGTAAGATCGTAGCGGAATTTGGTTTGCACCAATAATATTTTAAGGAGAAAAAGACTATGAATACCTAACCCACTTTTGTCTATTTCTCACAGATTTGTATCCTGTACATAAAAAACGAATGCAGTATTGTATACACATTGCTAGGTCAAGAGAGTTCTAACAAACTTGTAAAATAAAATAATAATGAACTTACTTCTGTTTTTCTCAGTACTTGTACCGGTATCACAATTTCGTTTTCTTCATTTAGCGGATATAATAAAACCAAAGCGGTTTTTCTAGCCATACTGCTTAATTAGAAGTTTGCTTTTAGATGAGTGCGTAATAAAGAACTATCAACACTTCCGTTTCTTCTAATACTTTTAAGACGAAATCTTACTTCTGCTATCACGACAAGAACCACAAACGGTTAAATATTACTCAATGTTTTGCTATCTGTTTCCTCTTTATATACCTACTTCCACTTTTACAGGAATATTATATGCATTGCGGTTTATCGTTAATTTTATTTAGATATTAAGAAGCGATTGCCTCCTTAAATAATGGAGATAATTAGCAATAATTACGGGAAACTCCATGCTAATAGATATAATTAGTAAATATTATATCTATAGAGACTACTGAGTCATATGTCATGTGCATCTTGTAAAATTGTTGCACATTCAAGGTTAATGTGATAATTTAAAACAATAACATTCATTTAAATGCGGTGGTTTTTTTGCCATCTTTGTCACAAATTGTATGTCCTATTTTTCTCATGTTATTGTAGTTATTTCCTTTATAATTAAAATATGGAATAAGTTCAATAATTTTTTTAATTATTTTTTTGTTAACAATAAGATTCAAATTTTCTAACATTGATTGTAAAATAGCATTTTTATACTGTCAGCTCGACAATGAAATTTCTCAAAACCAAAAAAAAAAGCTTGGTATTTTACTCTTTTATCAGACTTGTGATTGGCATTGAACAGGCAACTGGCATTTTCAGATATTTTTTTGCTTGCTATCATACGAGGGGAATCTTCATCCTTGGGTATTGATAAAAGTCAAATACCAACGATTTCACATTAGCATTTAGTAGTGTAGAAACTTTGCAGTCATTGGATTCCTCAAAAGCTCAAAAAAAGCTTGTGTGAATTGCTGCAAAAAATGCTTCAAAAATTCAATCATGGTGCTTCTGGCAACATATACGGCATCGTAATAGGTGACGAAACCTGCACATACATATCTTCGAATCAGAAACAAAACAATAATCGATTTTTTGAGTGTTAGTTCACAAAGTTCTTAAAAAAATGATTGCTTTTTTTCTGCAAAATTGGTGCTGTTGTTACTGTTGCTCTCGAAAATCGAAAAACCGTAAACGCTGATTGGTTTACAAAAAATTATGTGCCTGAAGTCTTTGATGAAATCAGAAAAAGCAGCAGAAATCGATGCATCATTTCTACCACAGCAACATTTGCTCTCACAGTGCATCTTGAGCAGTCGATTATTCAAAGGGAAATAAAATTGAATTGAATTGAACTAATAACTCTTTCCTGTTCCCTTTTGTCGAAATCAAATTACTGAGCGGTTTTCAATACTGGAAGAGGATGTTTAAATAGTTAAAACTGGAATAAATGTTTCAATAACTGGTTTCTTCAAATGCTAAAACGATTAAAACTGAAAAGCAAATATTTTGGAAAACAAACAGTGTCTTTTTTAATAAAATATCTGCATTTTTCTTGCTGTTGGAAATTGTTAGGATTATTCCCGTATTGGTAATTTAAAAGAAGTACTCGTTTCTTACATTCTCTAATTTGGAAATATATCGGCAACTCAGCAACAATCAATCGTTTATGTAATTCCTAAAAATATCAACATTTCAAAAAATTCTACCGTTATTGTGTATGCAGAGGATTTCCCGGCATCCCCCACCGGCCACCTAGCCTTAAATCTAACATTCTGACGTTAGTAGTATTGAACTAGTACAAATCAAAGCTACAAGCACTGCCAACTTAGCAGACAAAATTCTCCAACGTAAGCAACGATCCAATTGAGGTAATTCCTATACATAGTCCATATGATATTCTACTATTGAAACTTTTTTTTTTTTGGTTTGAATATCTAAGTAAATGAAGAACAAATATCAGGTATTTAGAGATAGAAATCAGAAATTACAATTTTTTGAAACACAAGATTAGTTAGGACACAATATAATATCTGTGATTGATATGGAGTTGTAGTTGTTAAAGAATTAGGTCTAACATTGTTGAACTTAGCTAAAAAATCAAGAAAACAGTTTATTAAACGGAGAAATGCATTAGTCATCTACGGTTAGCAGAATATGTGTTGTACATGTTTTGTATTACCATCTGATCCCATGACTACTACACTCACTGGCAAAATAATCGATCCACTCAAAAAATTGATTAATAAGTTTGTTATTTTAAATTCGATTTGATTCATTTTTTTGCATATGGTAGGTAAATTTAAATGTAATCTATCACATCTTTGGAATTTTAAGAAAATTTGGCATAGGTACATCATTTTATACAGGGTGACACAAAAATCTGTTTTTTTAAATCAACTTTAAAACCACATATGGATTGTCAAAGTTGCTCCACCTTGTATTTTCTTATTTTGTTAACAAGACACATCATTTCTTTACAATTTCTTTTTTTATTTATTACAATAGGTTAATTTTTGTGAAAGATACAAGGATTTAAGAAAAATCTTACATTTTTACACTTTTCCTATGGTACTAACAATAAGTTTACGAATTCAACTTAACATTGAATTTAATGAAAAGGAATTGAAAAGAAAATGAAAAACATAAAAGACTTAATACGGAGTGTTTCCTCCACGTGCACGGATAACAGCTGCAATTCGTCTTGGCATGCTCTAAATTAAGTTTTGAATGTAAGCCTGGTTGATTTGATTGCATTCTTCTGTTAGAACGTCACTAAGCTGTGTTGTAAATTTGCAGGCGTTGGTACACGAGATCGTATTTTTCTCCCAAGTGCATCCCAAACATGCTCAATTGGGTTTAGGTCTGGGCTTAGAGCAGGCCAATTTACTACTGAGATTTCAACCTCGGCTAAATACTCGCGTACCATTCTGGCAACATGCGGTCGATCATTATCATGCATCAGCATGAAATCATCTCCGATGAATGGTGCAAAAGGAACAATATGTGGCTCTAAAACTTCTCTTATGTATCTATCGGCTGTCATGGCTTCCCCGTTAATTATAACCAAGTCCGTCCGAGCTTCAAAATTTATGCCACCCCACACCATTATCGAACCGCCTCCATAACTTACTCTAGGAAAAAAATGGTTTTGAAAGAAACGTTCACCAGTTCTCCCGTAAATTCTTCCACGTCCATCTGGTGTTCTAAGACAAAATCTGGACTTTGACAATACATATGTGGTTTTAAAGTTGATTTAAAAAAACAGACTTTGTGTCACCCTGTATAAAATGATGTACGACAAATTTTCTTAAATTCCAAAGATGTGATAGATTACATTTAAATTTACCTACAATATGCAAAAAAAGGAATCAAATCGAGTTTAAAATAACAAACTTATTAACGAACAAACTTCATCAACTTTTGAGTGGATCGATTATTTTGCCGGTGAGTGTATTAAGCTTAAAATGCAATTCATTCTAGAAGTAATCTAACCTCTGCTTTCCGCAACACTTGAACTGGTATGACGATTTCATTTTCGGCATTATAAGGATAGAGCAATACTAGCGCTTTCTTCGCCATGTCACTTTATCCACTGCACAATTTATTAGATAGAATGGTAATGGTAAATACGGATACAGAATTTTATTAAGTTAAATATATATTTTTTATAAACTATACACTAATAAAGAATAAAGACATCTTACTTCAAGGTTATTGCTTGTGGTATTTAAACTTCCTCCGTTTGATAATTTATTAGGTTTGTTGCATTCTATATCGGTTTTAAATGCTTGCGTTTTTAAAAGTAGCTGATACGTATGGAAAAAATCAAGAAATTATGAAACAGGTGTTGGTACCAAGAACAGAGTGTATTGATAATTGTTTATCTCCTGCAGATTCATATAAAATTATGTAACATCAAAAATTATCTGAATAAATATCAAAAATACCTCGCTTTCGGAATAACATTTCTGGTAAAGATTTAGTAAAATCATTTCTAAGTCATCATGCAGATCTTACAGCAAGATTCGTATTTAATATCAAAAGGAGCAGAGTAGCATTTAATGAAGATGAAAAAAACATTGATCGATGTAGAACCTCAACGATGATCTTGGACTAAAGAAATTTTTAACAAAACATGGTTTTAAATACCCGGAACATATATGTCAACAAAGAGCAGCACTTCGCTAACCATTGCAGGAAATGTATTAGGATTAGTGAGACACATGGACCGAAAATGGTCCACTAGGTACACGCTATAGAAACAATAGTAGCCGATGATTTGAATCCTAAACATTTATCGACTGGTTTAATACACTTTTGTTGATGAAATTTATAAAACAATCTAGGAAGAAAGGTGATCATAGGAGGCGAGTTATCCTCACATAAATGTAGACGTCTTGGATTTGTACAAAAAACATAATTCAAATTCATTTTGTTTGTTTGCCGTCCAATAGTAATCACGTAACGTGTGTGGAGCAAAAGAAAATTCTAGTATTACTGCGATTTTTAATGCAAAAAAAGAGGAGAGAATGCTCCTGAGATACTAAAGGCAGATTTCAAGAAATGTGGAATTTAGTCCTGTGATTCCATACGACCTGGATGCTAATCATAATTTTAACACTCTACGACCATCGTATATCTGAAATCCTTTTATTGAACACTTACAGGGCAAAAGACAGGAAGCAAACCAATTTAAAACTTGCGGAAAGAAAAGAGAGCTAACTGTTCAGCCGATGTACAAAGATCGAACTCTACATCAAAAAGTCAAGTAATTAAACAGAAAACTTTGAAAGATAGTTCAGATGAAGATTCAGATAAAAAATAGAGCTCCGATCAGTGCTATAGTAAAGCTACTGAAGTTTTGAAAATGGCCTGAAAAACAAGAGAGGACCTCTTTCAATTTCCAACTTCTTAAGTTGTCCGTCAACTGTCCAAAACTGTACACTTCAGAACATCTCCTTCAGCTCGTTTTTTAGTACAGATCATTCTTTTATATAATTGTTTTCATCTGCATTATACCATGTTCCAAAACATTATTTTTAAACTCACTTGTTGCTAACACTTTTATCATCTAAGTCATAAAGAGATTGTAATCCGTTCACTGTATCGAGCCAATAATTTACGTTCGTTTACACCAAATTAGATTAGATTAGATTAATGGTGGGTCGTTAAAGCATCTATTCTATCTATCTATTGTGAATACTCTTGATCGTTTAGTCCCAATTGATTTCCAAACTTCTAAAGAAATTCAGGATCTTCATCTTGTTGAGCTATCGCCACGCAGTCACATACCTATAACGTGTTCAGAATCGGCATTTGTCGCTGTCCGCTTTGCCTATCTTCTTGAGGTGATACTTCAGAGGGCCGTGGCCAGTGAATAAAGCCGTGATGGTGCTAAAGTTTCTTTTATTGAGATCCAACAGAGATTTAGCCTTAGTTGCTGAGAAAAGTAATAAACTTTTGGAGTGTTAGTCCAATGGGAGATTTTTTGATTATTAGTCTCCCACTGTTAAATATGAGCTGTTCTGTGGTTTTCTGTAGGGCCTCAAAACGGTTCTGGTCCAACAAATCGAGATTCCGTGGCTTTCTTTGCAAGACCGTCGGCAGTCCTGTTCCCTTCACGTTCGGCCAGAGTTTTGAGGGTAGCAGACAGTCACAGGTTAGCCGCGACTCAAAGGTACATGCCCCTAAAGCCTTTAGCGCTGCTTGACTGTCTGAGGAAATGTAAATGCGTGCACATTGGTAACGTCTTTTCAAACATTCCTGGGCACATTATCCAATGGCATGTATTTCTCCCTGAAAAATTGTTGGACTTGTACCCAAGGCCACCCCGAGACACTGCATCTCGCCCCATAGATACCTATGCCCACTCCTGTGTTTGTTTTGGATCCGTCCGTATACCAGCGCATGGACGGGTCCTGTAGTTATGTAGGTCCGCCGGACTCACGTTTGGCGGTCTTGTATAACCACTTCAAACTGATTGTCAAAGTCAAACCTAGGTGTCATATAGTCTTTTAGTTTCACCAGCTCTCCCAATTCTGGTAGAATTTGAAGATGACCCACTAGATCTCTTGACTTGAAGATTATGTTCTGTTCCAGCCTGATGATTCCCACCATCGCTTCCCTTTTCATCTGTAGGTGCAAAAGTAAATTGGTATTTGGTAATGGAATTGATATATTATTAAAAGGAATATTTTTTCGATCATTTCTTAGTGTACTGGTCTCCATCTCCGTTTATTGTAACATTTTAAACTACTTGTTACCAGATCAGTCATTATTTCTAGATTCATTTCACATTTATTTATAATCTCCTACATTTTCATGTTTGTCTCGCCATGGCTGTCGCCAACGCTCGTGCTTTCGTCGTCGGTATTTACCTCGTTTACCTTTTCGCCGCAGCTCACCATTGTTCTTTATATGTATATCACTTGTCTTTTATGTTACTTTTCCTACAGTATCACTAATCGTGGAAACATACTGAATCCTACTTCTCTGACGTTGTAATGTAGAATTAAAACACAGCAGTCCACAACCAGTACCAATACATCGCCATCTGAATTAACTTTCTTTTCCTTGCGAATATTTGAAATGAATATATTATTCATGGATAATTGTGAAAATCCCTTTCTTATCTATTAGAAGTTAGTGTTGCTTTATTTATGGTGCCGTACACGGAGACGTAGCTTTTATATAAAATTTATTGAAATCACCTACATACAAAATTCATCGCCATTAAAATAAAGAAGCTATAAAAAAATATCGTACAATTACAATAAATACCGTAGCCTTCATTTCTAGTACCCGTGAATAAAGGATCTTTTTCAGGAAATTGCCTCCTAAGCTTAAACTGTTTTTTTCCACTATTTTCAACCCATTCCCGAAAGTATACCATGTTAATGATATATTGTTCGGGTAGATTACCACTGACAATTCCAACGATTGCCTTATGCTCGGCAACATACATTGGCGCTCCATCAGCCGTTTCAAAATCAACACTTTTGCAAATGATCAAAGTTGAATTTAACTCACAATGTCTTAGTTCCGTCTCTTCGAAATAATAACTCAAAACATTGAATTTAGCTTTTGTAGGAAAATTCAGCGGTATCAAACTTACTTTAACCGCTTCACTTTGTTCGAAAGGACTCTCTAACTTAACCAATCCAATATCGTAATTTTTTCTCTCTTCTCTCGTTGCCGTATAATAATCAGGATGCACAATTAATTTGATTGACTTTCTTTCTTGACGAAGCTCAGTTTTGATATTAAAATTTACTGCACCCATGTATGCAGTTATTCTGTTGGGATCGCCTATGTCCATTTCATTTGAGACCATTAAGCAATGGGCAGCCGTCAGTATCCAATAACTGTCTATGTAACCTCCTGCACAATAAATGTACATACCTCCTTTCTCAATATCTAGATGGGCAAAAGATTTATATTCGTATATTTTACCATCGTATGTAATGGGTTCAGCGTTTGATTTGCATTTATAAATCATAAAGTATATAATAATTGATACTAATGTTCGGATTAGAATTTGCATGGTGCTGTTGACGTTTTAATTATAGTAATTTTTTTTAATTAAAATTGACAGTAACGATAATTGTTTGTAATAATGCCTACGTGACACATATTTGTATATAATTATTAACATGTTTGTTATGATTTGACACTTGCCACTGCATTCAGTCTAGGTGAAACAGTGATAGAGTTAACCCTATAGCTCATTACAGTGATACATTCAGAGAAATTTCTATAGTGCCATCTGAATCTTTGATTTTTATAGTTTCTAAACTTAGTAGTGAGTGTTAGATCCTCTAATCTAAATGACTTCAAACAACATACTCTTTATCAATTTGTTCAATGTTCACATATGAATATCATTCCAACACCTCCTTATCCCAAATTTTAGTTCATTGACGCTATCGTATTATTTATGATTGGCACACATCTCTCTTGCCAATATTTCCCAAGGATTTTGGATACAGTTCAGATCAGGCGAGCGAGCAGGCCATTATGATAAATTGATTTTCTTTTGATAAAACCATTCCTTCGTTTATCTGGCGTAGGAGGCTCAAGTAGCTCAAGAATACGAATTAGTTACTTTTATATAGGTAATTGAAAAACATCAGATTGATAAGATTATCAACTGGCCGAATTTTACAGAAGAATTCCTTCACCACGACTGAGAAATAAGGGAGAAACGCATGTATGGTATTTTCAAAGTGTTCAGGTTCGAGGCTAACTTTGAACAGCTACATTATTATCTAAATATTATCCTCACAACTTAACTGGCGAAATTCAGTATTTTTATAATAATTATCTACTTAGCATATCAACTCATACGTCTTCTATAATAGAACAATATTCCCTAACTTTCCTACTTATTATGCTGAAAATTGTTCCAAGTATCCTCATTCTACGGTATTTGAAAATATAATAAGATAAGAGAAAAGGTTAGTTAGTCGAATCGAATAGTTGACATTGTAAAATATCTCTAAAATGGATAAACAATTCAGGTCACTTCTGTTATATTTGTGGTACTTTAGCTTCTCAGAAACGATCCATTGATAACACAGGCATATCAGCTTTATTTCAGTTGCAAAATAAAGGATCAAGACAAATATTGGCCGTCACTATATATCTGCTGTAAGATATGGGCTTTAAGTCTGAGAAGCTTCTTAACTCATAAAAAATTATCTTTGCAGTTTGCTATCTCAATGGTCTGAAGAGAGCATACAAATCATATTATATAATGATAGGTTATTTCTACATGTTATCTTGTGTTGGGCAAAGCATAGGCCTATCCAACAAGAAAAGATCGGTTATCAGCTATTATAAATGTATAATCTGCCATGACCCCAGAATCGACGATATTTTAGATCAATTGGGAAGAGCTAAATGGTTTTCTGCGATTGATTTGATTTCAGGGTTTCATCAAATACCTCTCGAAACATAGTCTTTCAGTACTGACTCTGGCTCCTATAGGTTTACACGTCTTCCGTTTGGTCTATCTGTCAACCCGAATAGTTTCTCGAGAATGATGTCGATAGCTTTTTCCGGTATTACACCCGACAGAGAATGTCTCTATATGGATGACCTAATTTTGTAATAGGTTGAACAGTAAATCATCATTTAGATAATCTCAAGAAAGTTTTCGAAACATGCGCAACCTCAACCCAGAAAAATGTGAATTCTTCTGAAGTTAGAGAGAGTGAGTCGAAATATGATGTTATCAATAAATATCCAGTTCCATAAAATCCGGAAGCTGCTAAACGGTTCGTTGCATTCTGTAATTATTACCGCAGATTTTATCTTATCCACTAAATGAACTAACTCGACAAAAAGCAATTTTTCTTTGGACGAATGAAAGTCAAAACTCTTTCGATAAATTAAAACAAACCTTAATGAGTCCTGAAATTCTTCAATATCCAGAATTCACAAAAACATTTGTCACAACTGACGCTTCGAACATTACGTGTGTGGTGCAGTCCTCAGTCAAAATTTCAACGGTCAAGATTTACCCATCTCATATGGGCAGTTAATCACTTTAGGCCATATCTATGAAATCAATCCTTTCTAATCAGAAGTGACCATAGGCCATTAGGCTATTTATTTTCTATGAAAAATCCGTCCTCCATAATAAACGCCAGCAAAAATACAGGAGCTGATGCATTGTCACACATCGACATAGATAAATTAAGACACATTCAATAACATGTATATCAAATTCTTGTAAGTACTAGATCTATGACGAAAAAGCGACAAGAGGGGGATGAAGAGCAAAAAGAATTAATCGATCCTCTACCTACTTTACGCATGTACGAATCCTTAACAAGAGACGAAGTAATCAAACTACCCATTTTAAAATTTGATATAGTCTACATTTTTTTTTTTTTTTTTTTTAATGTGTGGTGGGTGCTTAGTTGCAGTGACTCCGTAAGCTGTATTACTTGTCTGGCTATCACTGCAACTCTTGCGGTGTAGTTTAGTGTGTGCAAGTTGTGTTTAAATGGCTTTGTGACAGCATCATATCGCCTTTTATGATGCCGCGCTGTTAATCACTTTGCTCCCAACAGCGAATGGCAAGTCGATCCGGGATTAAACTCTCTGAAAAAATGTCACCGTCCCTCCAGAGAATTGAACCCCGGCACCTATCGTCCTCTCACAACAATAGTCAGCCGCCTAACCACTGCGGCCATCGACCCGTTTAATTTAATTTAATTAATTAGAATAATGTTAAGACAGAATAAAGAACGAGCAGTTCGTATTCAGAAACCGATTAATACTAATAATAATAATAATACAATCTTTATTGTCCAACAGTACAATACCCTTTACAGGACAACGTATATATAAAAGAAATAAAACCTCAGTACAGTTCATTAATAAATCAATATCAATATACAAAATGAAACAATAAGAAGGAAATAATACAATATATCAATAGTTGCAGAAATCAAAGATACCAAGAAACTTAAAGTAATAATGATTACATAGTTAATTTGATATTAAATAAACGGATCCGAATACTGTAGATTAAAATTACGTATCATGTGTTGGAGAGGTGCTTTTTGCAGTACATTAGTACGATACGAAGGAGCACAAATAGTCTCAATGGTTCGTACACTATAATTAGGAACAGTACAGCAAATTTGAGAAAGCAAATGTGGTGAATCCACAGTATTTCGTATAATATTAAATAATAAACGAGCACTGTACCGTTCCCTACGCTTTTCCAAGGATGTGAAATGATGTCGAACAAGAACCTGGTTATAATCAGAACCTCTTTGAGGATATGTGTCATCTAATTTGTATGACAAGTATTTAAGGAATCTTTTTTGGATACGCTCAAGTTGTAAGTGTTGGTAAGTGTATAGTGGATACCATATAATAGAACAATACTCAATCTTACTTCTAACAAGTGCCGAATATAGAGTTTTTAGAGTATTTGTGTTCCGAAATCCACGGCATGACCTAATCACAAATCCCAACGGCCTAGATGCCGTGCGACAAATAGAGTTGATATGTTCAGCAAAGGATAATTGGCTGTCAAAAAGGACGCCCAAGTCATTGAATAAAGATTTCCGTTCAATTAGATGGCTATTAATAGCATAATGATATAAGATGGGATTATTAACTTTTGTGTATGAAACTACCGCACATTTTTTAACATTTAGTGTCAAACCATTTTGCACGCACCAGTCATGTATGTGTGTGAGGTTTTGTTGTAAATTGTGGCAATCAGCATCAGTAGAAACCTTATGGTAAATTTTCACATCATCAGCGTATGCCAAGGCATAACATTCCATGGATGTCAAAAGGTCATTGATAAATATATTAAATAACAAGGGGCCTAGGTTGGAACCTTGGGGCACACCGGAACGCACGCGATAAGTATTAGAAGTGAATCCATTATAGTGAACGTAGTTTAACCTATCGGAAAGGTAGGAGGTTAAAAGTTTTACCAAATTAGGAGTAGAGAATCCAAACGATTTCAACTTTTGTATAAGTAGAGGATGATCAATTACATCAAACGCCTTAGATAGGTCAGTGTAAATAACATCAACCTGTTCTCTGTTATCCAACGCTTCACTAATGTATTGGGAGATATTTATTAAATTTGTGGTAGTGGACCTACCCGAGACGAAGCCATGCTGACGTTCAGAGAGAAGAGGCTTGATATTGCGGAAGATTTCGACACTCAATAGGTGCTCGAAAATTTTGGCAAAATTTGAGAGGATGCATATGGGTCGATAGTTTTCAATCAGAGCCCTTTTTGAACACGGTAGTAATCCTTCCAACTTTCCATTGTTGCGGAAAGGTCCCGGTGCGTAGCGACAGATTAATGAGACTCGTAAGCGGTTTTGCCAGCTCAGATGCACAATTGCGAATTAAAAAACTAGGAAGTAGGTCATGACCTGAGTTCATTTTAGACTTAAAATGTTTCATAGCGGATACTATCTCAGACTCATTGAAAGATCTAACGTAAAACACATTTACATTATCCGACATAGATAAACAGTTCGTATTAGTGGGTTTAGATTGAATCACCGTAGAAAACTTCTCACAAAAACTTTGCATAATAACACGAGGATCCACCAATTCCGTATTGTTCCATAACATACGACCAGGGATACGAGACGATGGTTGCTTTTCATGAACGAAACGCCAGAAGCATCTAGGGTCGTCAGCTATAATGTCTTCCGTCCTTGTCAGATATTCTCCATACGCTGCCTTAATTTCATTCTTGACGTGACTACGCAATCGCTTAAATTCATTGAAATAATTGTAGTTGTTTGTTACTCTCCATTTCTTAAGGTAGTACTCTTTTAATTTTAGGTGGCGTTTTATGTCGCTGTTAAATCAGGAGGGATACACACGCATTGATCCCCGCTTTTTTGGTACACATTTGTCAAGAGCTCCGTATAATTTTCCGTAAAATTCATCCAAGGCAGTATTGACATCATGAGAGTTTTGAATAAAGCTCCAATCAATTTTTACAAGCTCCTTATGTAGATTCTCATAGTTCGTTTTATAGAAGTCATAATGTGGAATGTTGGTGCACGGAAAGCTTATAGTTGGTTGGTATCCGTTCATATTTACAAAAATTCGAAGAGCAGGATGGTGCAAGTCTTCAGGAACAAGAGGGTCAGTGTCATGAGAAACGTCAATCTCGCAATTGAGATTCGTAAGGATCAGATCCAGGATTTTACCATTACAATTAGTTACGTTGTTTATCTGTTTTAAGTCTAGTATATCCATGAAGGCGTTGAAGGCCAGACATTTGCGATCATTGTCGGTATTAGATAATAACTTCGGAATATTAAAATCTCTACAAAATATAACATGCTTTCCAAGTAGAGCCACGGCGAGAGTATCAAAAGAAGCTTCGAGGTCGTCAAGATCAATGTCGTCAGGTGGTATATAGATATTTATTAGCAGAATAGTGTATATGCCAAATATGCATTTACATACCAGTACATCAATTAACGGTGAAAGTTGATTACAGTTATTAATGGCAACATTGCTCTAGCGCAAATATTGTCTCAGCTAGGAAGTGCGAACAGACATGGGGACATAAAATATATTAATCAGGCTTTCGAAAATATTGCTAAACTTTTTAATATAACGCTTAAAGTCACTACCGCTTATCACAGCCAAAGTATAGGTGGTTGTGAACGTAACCATAGAGTTTTAAACGAATTTGGGCGAATGTATATCCAGGAAGCTCATTCAGATTGGGAGGACTGGATAAAATATTATACATTCTGTTATAATACAACACCCAGTACCTACCATCATTATACACCATTTGAGCTAGTTTTTGGTAAGAAAAACAATCTACCACAAATGCTTTTAAAATGGAAAAATTGATCCAATATATAACATTGACGCGTATAATTAAGAAATTCGTTACAGACTACAAGTGGCTCAAGAGAAAGCCCAAGAATGGTTACAAACTACTAATATGCACCGTAAAATCACTTATCATAAAAAGCCTCAAAATTTGGATATAAAAATAGTTGATCTCGTTTTAATTACAAATGAAAGTCGTCATAAGCTTGATCCATGGTATATTGCTCCATACACAGTCACAAAAATTGGTGGTCCGAATTGTACAATAAAAAATAATACTAACAAATTAATAAATGTACATAAAAACAGAATTTACCATTTTCTCCCGTAATACTATTAACTCTTACTGTCAAATCTTTAAATTTAAATTAATGTATGTAATGTATGTCTATTGTATTTAGTATTGTATATACAATAAGAATGATATTTGTATTTTTTCTATTTTAAGATAATTTATAGATTTGTTTTTACATTTTCGAATGTTCTTCATTTGTGGCCAGAATGAAAATCATTCAAGTAGAAAGGGTAGGTGTAGGGCAAGGTTAATTTGAGTAATGCAAATTCATCAATTGCAAAAAATAACAATTAATATGTTTAACCTTGCGCTATTCTGCATTTCTTAAGTGTTGTTGGCTAACTTGCTGATTAAGTACAACAGCAATGTTAGTACAACACGTTTTGTAAATACCTATGTATAATACATAAATAGCATACCTAGATAGTTTGTATAAATAGGATAATATTGTACTAAGAAAACAGTAGTAATCTTAATGTAGCAAGTAGCTTAATAAAGACTTGTCCTACTAGTCAATAGATGTGTATTATTTGTGGCGTCGACCACTTCGCCAAGAAGTTCTAGAGTAAGCCGTTGCGCGATACCCTGGTTGCATTACAGTGTTTTTCGTAAACATCATAAAGGCGTAGCGCCATTTTTTTTGACACGGAAGTAACTTGGTTTTCTACAATTACATTATTAATAATGGATATTGGTTATTGAGTTTAAAGGTGCATTGCATATTGGAACTATGCTGCCGTCTATTCCGTTGGATATGCCGTTCCCATGGAAGAATCATACCACGATATGAAGTATCAATTTACATAAAATACGATCAGCACCAAGGCACCAATGGCCGATGTGTGGCGACTTTCCCAGGTCCAGAGGTTGTTACATTTTATCTGGGAAGAAGGGGCGGGAGGGTTTAGATACGCATTTGATATGTCTGAGGGGTTCCGTTGTGTTAGGGTTGGAACGGTTGCTCCATAAGCCTTTTTGTCACTATAGTGCATGGTTCCTAATGCCACATGAGGTGTTGGTGAAAAGTGTCCGTTTGATTGTGTGACTTGGTTCTAGCCGGAGTTATTACGCTATTTGGAAAACTCGTCTGGTTGCTACCCGCGGAAGAGACTTGTCCGGATTCTGCTCAGCTAGATGTTTAATTAATGGGTTTCCCGACCGAGATGCCCTATCTAACATTCTTCTGGGCAGTGCTAGCGCGTACTCCGTTAATGTCGCGAGCTGTAGACCTCTGTGGATTTGAACGATACTAACGAACCAGGATGCTGCGACTATCATACGTAGCACCCGACACTCCAGTACAGAGATGCTTAATTTGAGATGTGTGTGCTGGCACTGGACCAGGTCAGGGCTGCATTCGTTAGGATCGGCTGGAGGAACGCCGTATATATCAGTAATTTGATTTTAAAACTCAGAGGGCTTTTGTAGCAGAGAAGTGGGTACAGGAAAGACTTCGCCCGCAAGAATTTAAGATAACATTCGAGAAGTGTTGCTTGAATATCAATTTAAAGTCGAGTGTTATATCAAGGTAAGTCACATGGGGTCTCGAAGGTAAAGTTTCTCCCTGGATAACGATGGGGTAGGTGGTGGGGGAGGGAGGGGAGAGAATACAGCTTCACACTTTGAAGGATTAATTTTCAGTCTTCCTTTGTGGATCACTCTATGACCTCGTCCACAGAACTCTATAGCCGCCGACATGCCACGGCAACATTGGGCGAAGTTGTGTACGGAGGGGTGTCATCCGCGTATATTACTAATTTGGTATGCAATGTATAAAATGAAGAGCTGAGGTGCCAGAAGGGAGTTTTGAGGAACGCTCGCATGTATAGGCGTGGGAGCCGAGATCTCGTCAAGCCTTTTAATCCTGAAATAAATAAATTCCATATATGAAAATTAGAAAACGTTAACTGATCATACCTTCGTATTTTTACGTCTTCCAACTCACTAGATGGAGCAAAATATAGTTGTAGTAATATATTATCCATGCGCTAGATGACACTAGTATAGGTTAACTATTATCTATCAAGTACTACCAACATATATAATGACCTACAATAGACAACCTAGGTTTCTCAAAAGTTAATAGGAATTAAACAAATGTTTAAAGGAAGAGATCGCCGGTAAATGAAATAGAAATTATTTTTTTTCAAAGACTTGTGGTTTTCGAGATTTTTTGAGTTGAAAGATGCCCGAGGAAGTCACGTGACCCAAACGCAAGCTGACGTAGAAAACATGTAAGTCAAATTATAGGGTTATGACATTATTAATATGATAACACAAATGTTAGATCCTTTTTTAACCATTAATACATAGAATTAGTACTTTGTGTACATGCATGATAATACAAATTATTGTAACGTATGTACTTGTAGAATATCACTAATTTTAATACCATACTACTCGTATAGGTTAGGTACACTAAGAATTCTTTTTGGTTGGACGACCTGCCACTGCACATACGTAGGATGGATAGTAGACAATATTGCATTCACTTACTTCAGACAATATTGCATTCATTGCGCTCGTCAAAATATGTAAACACAGATGCGATTTGCGGGTCTATTTTAAAAACGCTGTAGATGCATTTATAATTGTGGAAAAAGCATCTATTATTTGATGTATTTGAGTAGAAAAGAAATTTCTTTGATGTTTCGGAAGTTTTCGTCTTAAAATCCGTACTGTAAGTCTTATTAAATTGTTTTGCGCGAAAACTTTAAAATAATTCACTTCTAGCAGCCAGTTTGCGCCAGTTTTCGTTGAAACATGTTCGTATATTTGTTAGTTGAACTAGTTTAAGTATGCGTATTTAGCTTACAGACTATTATTTACAATTATATAATAAATATGTAATAAATTTATCAAAGTTTGTTTCAAAATATATTCTAGTTTATTTTAAAACATAATTTATTAATGATTATATAAAAAATGTTATTATAAAATTCAAGCTACCCGCCATTTCTTATGCTAAATCGGCTTTAACCAAGTCGAGTCCATCCAAATGTCCGTTACCCCTCCACGAGAGAAAACCTCTATATTCTTCTCTTGAAAGAAATTTGTTTGATGTTTCAAGTATTTTAATTTACTGTAGTCTTATTAAATTGTTTTGAAAGGTAATTTCATTACTTTTTCGGTGAACTTTTTTTTTGAACAGGATAAGATTAAACCAAAAGCATATTTATTATAAAATCCTCGTTCTATAGGGTTTATCAAAGGTTTACTACTCTTTTTTATTTAAAACATAAGGTTTTCTATGGGGTTCAGATCCGGGCTTCGTGCCGGCCAATTTAATAATCTCAAATTATTGTCTGTAATCCATTGTTGGACAACATTAGCCGTATGAATGGGTGAGTTGTCATGTTGGAATGTAATCTGATCATAAAGAGATGTTACCGATGGCAACATTACATTCTCCAAAATATCTCTATATTGTAACGCTGTCAAGTGTCCATTAATATCCCAAATAGTACCAGGTCCTGCGTATGACATCCAACCCCACACTGCTACAGAAAGCCGTCCACTTCTATTTTTCGGATGAACATATTGTGGTGCAAGCCTATAGTTACGAGGACGGGTAACTAGGCGCGTGTGGGTGTTTGGGGTGCTTTGAAACGTCGACTCGTCGCTGAAGATTACCGTTTTCCAAAAATCTATGGGTATATTCTGATAGTATAGTGCAAAATTTATTCTATCTTGACGATTGCGCTCAGAAAGTTCTGTTTTAATAGCAGCACGATAGCTTTTGAGGCCACTTGCCCTCAACCTTTTTCTTGCCGTCGTTACGGAACCGGGAAAGGCGGTAGCTGCAATGGCTTGTTTGCAACTTGTGAATGGATGCTCTACGTAAAATTGCCTTAACATGGTATCTTGATAAGCAGTGGATATTCTTCGTTTTGAAGTTTTTGGCTCATTTGCAAAAAAATGTATTGGGATTAACACCAAATTCACGCGCTACAGCACGTAGACTCCATCCGTTTTCCAACATTGTTATTGCACGCATCCTGTCTTCTATTGACATCATACTGTTCGACACGTATGCATTTAACTGTTCCTAATGCTGTATAAAGAACTGAATATTATTGTGGTGTCTGCTTGTTTTTATATACGTCAGTGTCTAATATGACTCATCATTCGAGAAAGCATATTTTCGACATTTATCTGGATGACTTGTCTAAGAATACTTATCAATAAGCCTGTGTTATATTCACATAAATAAAGATTCCAGAAATAAAGAATATGTTTTGTTTTGCTTACCTGTCTATGTCTACGCAAAGACCAAATAAATAGATGCAATCGGCCTTGTAAATTCATAAATGCAACTACAGCGTTTTTAAAACAGACACAAAAACCGCACATTCATTCATTGATAAGCATCATCATGCATTTCAACATAAGTATATACTTATGATTATTTCGTTATGTTTTAAATAAATAAAAGTAGTAAACCTTTGATATTGTTATTTATTGTATAATAAACATGCTTTTGGTTTAGATCTTACCCTAGTTCAACCACAAAAAAGTTCACCGCAAAAAGTAAAGAAAGTAGAAGTAGAAGAAATTACCTCTCAAAACAATTTAATAAGACTACAGTATTATTTTATTAGAAATACTTGAAACATCAAACAAATTTCTTCCTACTCAAATACGTCAAATAATAGATGTTTTTTTCTACATTTATAAATGCAGCTACAGCGTTTCTAAAATAGACACAGAAATCGCATCTGTGTTTACATATTTTGACGCAGGCAATAAGCTGTCTACTATTCATCCTACGAATGTTGAGCAACATGGTGTACAAATACAAAGTGTTCCTAGTGTACTTGTACTTACATGAAAATGATCAGGACAACAATATCCTGTAGTCTTCTCTGCCAAAGGTACATCTCTCCTCATAGAAGTGAACCTTTTTTTTAAGTAAAAAGAAATCGTCCGAATACTAGGCACAAGTAGTCAATCCATCGCTTTCGATAACATAAACAAGGCTTCATACGTCGCACGTTGTAGTTCACGTAAACGCCGCATTTTGGAAGAGCGCTGTAATCGTGCTTCTTTCTTCCCCGATTTCTAGGTGAAAAAATATAATTTTTCGTCTGGGAATAAAAGAAATGGCTTTTCCTCATGATTATCTTTAAATTTAAAGAATAATTACAAAATATATAGGTTCTCTATTTCATTCTGAATGAAATACAATTTGAGATTTAAAACAAGAAACCGGTTACATATTTTTTATTCTTACTTTTACTTAAGAAACAAACAAGAAGATATACAATTAAATCACAATTTTTATGCAGTTTACATGTTGAGCTATTCTAAATATTTTAAAATTTGATAAGCATCGCTTTAGCAACTTCACAAGCCTTTTCAGTTCCTAGAAGTTCCTTAACAATAGTCAAAGCAAATGCTGTAGCTGTCCCAGGACCACGGCTAGTAATTATGTTTCCATCGACTACAACATCGTCTTCTAAATATTGATACGTTCCTCCTTCTTTCATTGCAGCTGCCATAGCAGGATAAGATGTTACTTTTTTACCACTTGCAATACAATGTGCTTTTAATGCAGTTGGAGCTATAATGGAATGAATTACTCTGAATACATGATAAATTTTAGTAATAATAAACAAACCTGCACAAATTGCAGCTATCTTACGTCCACTCGATTCCTGTTCTTTTAATAGTTTTCCTACTTCTTCACAATCTGCCATTGCTTTTGTACCACCTAATCCTCCAGGTAAAACCATAACATCGAAAGGACCGGCAGCTGCTGCATCGCAAATACTAATATCTGGCACGATAGCAATATTACGAGCTGATTTTACAGGTTTGTTATCAGGTAATCCAGCAATGGAAACTTCAACCTATAATTAACAAACAATATGACTTTAAATAGGAGTTAAAAAGTCTTGCTTACCCCAGCTCGACGTAAAACATCAGCAGATGCTATAAATTCGAGTTCTTCGTAACCAGGACCTAAGAAAATGAGAGCCTTCTTGGACATTTTCGTGTTGTTACCGTATGCTCTATGTAAATTTAATGCAAAAGGTCGTCCTGAAGATGTTAATGTGTTGATAAGCGGTTTGTAAATGTGACCTTTTAATCTGAAAATACTGTTCATTAAGCATTGCATTAATTTAAATTTAGAAATGTTGCTAATTTCATACTAGACTTACTATATACAATATCGTTCAAAAAAAATCCGCTATTTATTGTTTATTTATTGTAAAATTTTAATGTTATCACACCACAATACAAATGACATTATAACCTCACTAATGAAGACAGTGGCGTAGTATTACAGGTAAATTACGTTTAATGGGTTCGGTAAAAATGTAGGCAGATCTTGCTAATATATTTTTGTACATTGTAAAGTCCCTAAAAACCAAATGGTTCTTTGTAAATAGTTCCATCCGGTTCCGTCTCTTGGATATCTCGATCTTAGGGCGGTACAATTTAAAATTGAATTTTCATTAGCACCTGTAGCTGTACACTATGGTAGCAACCAACAAAGCAATAAAACAAATTAATCTAATACAGGATAATGGTTAGTTCATTGCTATCCCAAGGTCAGTCTTGCTCCAATGTCCAATTGAATACAATAGAAGAAGATTAATGTGATTCTGATGAAGAGACAACTGATTCATCTTCATTTGAACAATTTATGAATATCCAGCAAGAGGAAGAAGAAAAAGACGAAGAAGAAGAAGAAATCGAAGAAGACATGATTGTTGAAGTTGACTATGAAGAGTATGAATCAGATTGAAATATCAAAAGAAATCAAAACGACAATTAAACTCAATAACCAATATCAATATTAATAATCTTCATGCAGTTAAATAAGTATTGTCTCTAAAAATTACGTCATAACGATTCGTGGAAACAAAAATATTGAGTACAGTGTCCGCATATCTTACAAAAGCAGGTTGTCCACATATTGAACATGAGGGTAGAATTCTGTGATCAACGAACGAAAATGCGTATGTTACCGGATGATCAAATTTGTCTGGTTGCGTTTCTATATAGGTACCATACCCTTTTGTACCAGGGATATAAAAATAGGTTCCGATATCTTGCGGAGGATAGTTGGTTATGGACCAAAGACTGTAATTTTATTATTGTATTTCGATGATGCAAATTAATATCAATATTGGCAAGCAAAACTTGATCGGAAGAGCGTTTGACGAATCCTTTCCACACACGAAAGCCGTACACGCCAAGACGTTGGGCCAGCCCATTCGTTTTTTTCGGAGTTGTAAGAAGTGTTGTTGGTTTGTCCGCTGGTACAGCCGTCTGCAAGGTCGGCTTTAGTATTTGGTGCCTCTTAGAAACAAAATGTAATGTGTACTACAACGTATTGAATACAATGTTAATTTTATTACACAAAACTGGAATATAAGTTGTCGCTGACTTTCGGGCCAAATTTACCACCTGCTTCCTTAAACACTACCAGCAAAGGTGATATCAGCTTTTTTGCTGCGGATATAATAGGTAGTGTAACTATGAGTAGTAGATCCGATAGACTGCACAGTGTACGACCAGAGTGCAATTCTAAATTAAACCCACTTTTGTCTGCATTAGGTATAGACGTGTTCAACAACGGTAGCTACAAAATTTGTAGCTACCGTTCGCGAGTCCTCTTTCTCCTGCCCATATGTTCGTGCAACCAATTTAGTTATCTTTCGAAAGGTTATTCTATTATGCCGTTTAAACCGTGCTATCCAGCTATTTGGGTGCTTTAAAGTATTCCAGCTAAAGGATTGCGTTTGCTCCTAGCGCCCACTGTCGTAGGTCTACATGCACTATACCGTTTTGATCCATCGCTGCTGAAAATTTGCATAATACATACTGTTACCGGTCTGTATTTTGGGCTTCATATGAATTCACACTAGTTTTTAAGGTACAATGCAACCCCGTAACGATATCCAGCGTATCTTATTAAAATAAGCAAGTATTTAAAATTTCATCACAATTATCAAAACTACTTCTGTATACAGTCTTTGATAGCAAATACATTCGTTACAATAATTTCGTGCAATTCGAACAAATAAGCATAACAGACGCTGTTGCGTCTTTATTTTAACGCCCTGTATATGAATACTCATACCAATCGAAAGAGCTCCGTAAGTGGTGTCAGTCTGCCATTGAATTTTTTTTTCCATCTTTAACCGTTTAAACATTATTTACGAAAAACGAAATTTGGGGTGATTTTCAAGGGTAGGTTACGCCCCTAGATAAGCATCCCTGTAGCAACGGAGGGCACCGTTGAGCAACACTCGGTGACGTCCACAAACTGACACAGTCTCATTGAAATCGGCGTTTAACACTTCGTATACTTCTCTTGTAAGTAGAAATAGACTACGCACCCTCACAGGTTTTTTTTTATAGGGCATTGTCATCTTCGGGAACTCATGATAAGGATAGGTCTAAAATAGAATAGCACTGCGAGGCGAAGGATGAAAATCCGGAAAACCTAACATCTATTTGCATCGCAATTACGGATACCCGAGCCAATTATCTCGGTAAAGACGTTATAGACGAAGTAAAAATACCTTCTCTGGAACTATCACAGTTATTGCAGTTTATTAAAGCTCTTAAACTGGATGGGAAGCTTTGGGATGACAGGAAGTTCTAACTGCACACCTGTTGAAGAATAAATAAATTATATTGAATATGGCTAAAAATATCAATTTATTACATTTTCATTTTTTAAATAAAGCTTTGTTTAAAAATATTTGTTTAAGCTATGTTAAAAAAAAAACAAAATAATTGATTTTACTTATACAGATTTCCCTATTGTACCAGAAGATCACACGGAAAGCAAGTGCAACGAACAACGAATGAAATATAACAGTTTGATTTAGTTTAGTTTTGCTCATTGATTTTCGATTCCTTGACGAAACAAAATGTCTACGATGTATTTTGTGAGTTTAACACGTAAAGGAGCAACAGGGAATCTTTCAAAATTTTTTATAGCACGGAAAAAGATACTAATTAATATTACTTGTTATGGAAAGATGGTCTGGAAAAGTTGCGATAATTACTGGTGCCAGTGCTGGAATGGGAGCTGTAATCTCACAATATTTGGTAGAACGCGGGATGAAAGTAAGTAGAAGAATGATTTCAGTTGAAGTTAATTTTGAAAAATTACATTTAAATAATTTTGGATATTAATTCATGAAAAAAAAATTAATTAATGAATTTATTAATTGAAATATAAAAATTAATTAACTATCGCTATTTTTTCAATTGTTATTTTAAAATGAAAAACTACGTCCGCATTGAATAGTTTTCGTATATTCAAATATTTTTTTAAAATAAAATTAAATTGATTTTTTTTAGTTTTTAATTTATATTACAATTTCTTCTATGTTTCATTGCTTCCTTATGATTAAAATGCAGGAATTAAAACGTTGCGTGGTTGTGGAAACCTTGTAAAACAAAAATAGACCTTCAAAATATGTATACACAAACAGATTATATGTCCGGTTGGTTTGCTATTTTTGGTAATTCTTTTACGGTTTGATCAATGTATATGCAAATTTTTCATAAATACAATTCCCTTTTTTAATAGCCTTTGTAACACACAGTTCAATACTTACTGCAGTGTTATGCTTATAATATTAATTTCTCGACTCATTTTTGATTATTAAAAGTGGATCCTTTTAAGTTTTGACCAAAATATAGGAAGAAAAAATGGTACAATTGTTTTTGCTTTTGCAAATGCTTGCTTTTAAGA
The DNA here is from genome assembly GCA_023690525.1 of Holotrichia oblita. Taxonomy (NCBI): domain Eukaryota; kingdom Metazoa; phylum Arthropoda; class Insecta; order Coleoptera; family Scarabaeidae; genus Holotrichia; species Holotrichia oblita. The sequence goes on along the minus strand of CM043023.1, from coordinate 14,048,034 downwards.
TTACACTTTTGCATTAGGTACACAATTTTTGCACTTTGGAGAGGGTATGTCCAAAAGACGGTATTTGAAGTCTTTAACAGTTGACATTAATTCGTTGTTTTTTTTTTCCTTAAAGTAATCAATTGTTTGACGTTTTGGGTTAGTGTTGACATGGTCATGGTACAGGATAATGTGACGTAGTACTTCATTGCCAAAAGTTGAACGAACCGATTCGAGATATTGTTGTATTAGATCTTTAGTAAAATCACTTGAAAGGTTCTCATCGCTTTTTTTGCAAAATATGTTCTCAAATTAAGTCCATAAAGGTTAAATTCAAAGTTTTCCAGTAATAGTGATACAATTGCATCTACTGAGCAATAAAGACCCACGCACGTTTGTGATTCACATTTATCAAGGTGCGATTTTCTTGAATTGTTGAACTCTTCAGTTACAATCCTCTCAGAAGAACAACTACTAATCTGTACTTTAAAAACCTCCTTTAGAAGCCCTATTTCAATTTTGCAGAAAAAAAATACAGACACGATAATCGAAGCATCATCTTCACCATCGTCATCACCATAATTATACGGACCTTCTTCTTCAGTTTAAATATTTGTAATTTTTTACCGCCTTTTCTCTTTTTAAGCTTCGTCCCTTCTTCATCTTTAACATCCTTTATACCGAGTGTGTTCGCAGAGTTTGACTTAAAACCTAAGAAAGATAGGAAAGTGAAACTTTCTAGGCATATATAGTATGCCACAGCGCTTATTGTAAAATTACTTACAAATATACAGGGTGTTACAAATTCCCGCAACCTCCATCATTTTTTTAAATTTAAATAGGTTGCTATATTTCTTAGTAATTATTTAAATAGCCACCTAAATTACCTTTGCAATGATATACAGCTATGTGCACTTCTCACAACTAGTTTAGCTTATATTGGATTTTTTTTCAAAAATGTTACAGTTGCAGTATTTGACATTTTAAGACATAGGCTGAAGATGGGTATCATGTATAGAGTTATTCTTTGGATGTCAATTAGGGGACTAACACTTTATACGTTTGTAAATGATGTATCGTAAAATCATATACAGGGTGTTAAATACGTCGTGTCACAGTTAGCGGAATTCAAACGCTTTTTTCTCATTTTTTTAAAATAGAACCATTATTTTTCAATATCATTACCAAATTCCATGTAAAATCACCTATTGGTACCAAAATGGTACCAATATCGTAATACTTATTTATAGTATTTTCGAAAATATTACACTTTCATATGAAATATCTTTAATATTATTCTCTTTTGAGTACATCTAACATAGATAACAATTACAAATATACAACTATACAAATTATTATTACGTTAATTCTTTGTTTTATTGATAGTAAATCAATCTTAATTCAAATGATGCTTAAATATATTTCCATCCTACTCGATGCACATTCTCAACCTTCTCTCTATGGACTGATTTAGAAAATTGGTTGCACAAAATGAGGGTTACTTGTGTGATAGTAGTGTGTATTTTTTCCTAATTATTATGCCAGAATTAGCAAATGTTGCTTCATCTGTAAAAAGTACATGGTCTAGGAAATTTGATCATGACGTAAGCGTAAAGCATCCATTCACAATACATAAGTCTCTTTTCAAAATCCCTTTGCAGTAAACCTTGGTGAATACTAATTTTATAAGAGTGAAACTTATCTAATTTTATAATTCTTCTCGTACTAATAGTAGTTGTAATTTCCTTGTGTTTCGAAATTGCACTCTTACTGGTACACGTGTGGATTTTCTATAAAAGATTGAATGAGTATCACTTCATAATCTTCTGTCACCATGGATTTTGTCCTTTCGTGTTTGGGGTAATTCACAGAACCGGACTGGAGAACCCTACAACAAACTATCAAAGTTCTTATACGACGTTCTACGATTAGGGTATTCGACTGCATACATTTGTGATGCTAATAGTGGATTTCTGTCGCAAGAGCCAAGAATAAATATCATGTCTATAAGTTCCTGTTTGGAGAAATTCATTTTTTATAATTGAAAATAAATAAAGAATATCAGGAACAAAACGATATAACTATAATAACAGGATTAAAGTAAAACGCAATAACAAATAATTAATAACTAAATAAATCAAATTGCAACAAGCGATTAGTGGTAATATTCTAAGAAATATAAAGACGCGATGATAGTAAAGAAAAATTACAAAAATCCGACTTGTAGAGATTTTCAACCGACGTTTGATATTTCGTTAAACTATGACATTTTGTTTGAAAATCATGGCTATCTAGCTGGTATCGCGCATATTGAATAGCATTAAAGATATTTCTAACAAAAGTTTAATACATTGGAAACTACTATAAATAAGTATTACGATATTGGTACCATTTTGAAGGTAATTTTACATGGAATTTGATAACAATATAAAAAAGAATAGGTTCCATTAAAAAAATGGAGAGAGAAGCGTTAGAATTTTGACAAATGTTACACGACATATTTAACACCCTGTATATACTTTTATATTATCCCATCTAGAAACATATAAAGTGTTAGTCCCCAAATTGATACCCAAAGAATAATTCGATACAAGATACCCATATTCAATCTACGTCTTAAAATGTCAGATGCTGTATCGGTAAAATTTTTGAAAAAAAATTCAATACACGCTAAACTAGTTATCTGAAGTGCGGGAATTTGCAACACCCTGTATATTCCGAAATAATTTTATAAAAAGCACTGTAATGTACTGTATATGTACAGCAAATTTCATTTTCTTATCTTTGTCAATTTACAGACCAAACTCCGCGGATACACTAATTGCGCACCCGGTATATTTTTATTTGATTCTGACCGTCAAAGCATTGTCGTAGTTAAATTGTCGTCACCAGCAATATCCATGTTTTGATACATAGGCAAATTCCATAAATGGTACATCACATTCTATAGTAGATCGCGATGTTGGAGTATCTTCTATTTCTTTAGGATGTGACTGATGACTTACAAACCAAATCTGTCAGTCATCAACTAGAAACTAGAAGGTACTCCACCACCACGCTTTATTATAGAATCATATACAATCATTTTTGAAGTTACCTGATTTGACTGATGATTGACAGAGCAAAACCTGAAGATTAGGTCTGTCAGTCATCATCTGAAGAAAGTAGAAGATACTCAAAAACATGAGTATCTTTCGGAGCAATTTTTATTAGTATCGGCAAATAATCGACCTTTGTGATAAAGGCCAGTTATACATCCTGGATGATTTTTCAGCCAAGTGATGAGTTCTTCTATATTATAGGTTGTCGGATTGTCCCGAAGAATAGAAAGAATTGAAGAACTCTCAAAAAGACTAACAGAACAACCTGGTAAATTATATGCATTTCGCTGTGATATCAGCAAAGAAGAAGATATTTTGCGAGCCTTTCGATGGATCAGAGATAATCTAGGTCCAGTGCATGTCCTGATTAATAATGCTGGTTTAACTAGACCTACAAACTTAACTGGTTAGTTTCCACCAGCATTCTTTTATAACGTTCCGCACGAAAAGAACATTCTATATGTGTTTCAGATGGTTCAACGGAAGATTGGCGAAAGATATTTGACGTTAATGTCATGGCTACTTGTATTTGCACAAGAGAAGCTGTAAGAATAATGAAAGATCATAATATATCTGGACAGATTATCAATATGAACAGTGTAGTAGGGCATTATGTTCCTATGATGACCGAGCCTTTATTAAACGTCTACCCCGCTTCAAAATTTGCTGTCACGGCTTTGACAGAAACACTTAGGCAAGAATTGCGATACTATAAGAGTAAAATTAAAATCACGGTGTGTTTGGTTTTGTTTATTTATTGGTAATAAGTCTAAACTGAATAGTGGTATATCGTTTGTGATTGCAGAGTATCAGTCCCGGTGTAGTTCGTACTCCAGAATATACCGAAGGACAGGATGAAGAAGATAATAATTCCAGCGGTATGCCTTCGCTTAAACCTGAAGATGTAGCTGATGCTGTTATTTACATATTGTCAACTGGACCTAACGTTCAGGTAGATACTCAGTCAAATATTGCTTCTATTAAAATATTATTATTGCTTTTAGGTTCATGAATTAACACTAAGACCAATTGGTGAGATGTTCTAAGAAAATATATTTTCTTAATTTATTATTTTGTTGATTTATTACTAGTGTAACTCTCGAAATAAGTTGAAAAAATATATAATTTGAATCGTACTTGTTGCTTATTTAATTAAACAGGTTCTCCTAATGGACGAAGAAAAATGTCTTGTACCTGAAAAAGATGTTTGCTCAGATTAATTTGAGGAAGCAAGTAAAAATCGAAGTCTAAATGGGTTACCTGTACATGAGGTGGTGTCGACAAGACATATATTACAGCATCCGCTACGTCATCTGCTTCTAATTTTGGCATTGCTTCAAATAGTTCAGTAAATTCTTCAGCGGCCTTCTCCGTTTTAATAAATTCAGTATCAACAGGACCTGGACTTATGCTCTAAATAAAAAATGTACATATTAAAAAAATGTGTAATATAAATTTATTTTTAGTAACTTACACAGACTCTTATTTTAGTACCACTGGTAAGTAACTCTTGTCTTAGCGTCTCTGTTAAGGCTCGAACTGCGAATTTAGAAGCTGAATACATATTCACTTTAGGTACATGAGCAACATAGTGTCCTAAAACACTGCCTATGTGTATTATCTGCCCCGCAATTGAGTTGGTTCTCATATCTTTAATAGCTTCTCGAGTTGTTACACACAAACCCAAAACGTTAGTTTCCAAAATTTGTCTCCACATTTCAGTATCGCCATCGCTTAAGGTCGTGTTTTTGGAGGTTCCAGCGTTATTAATCAATATATCGACAGTACCTAAATTTTCTTTAATCCATGCAAAAGCTGCTAAAATATCTTCTTCTTTGGTGATGTCCGCTTTAATAGGATAAAGTTTTCCTTGCTTGTTAGAAAGTTTTTTGCAAGTTCTTCCACTTTTTCGATGCGTCTTGCTAGACCGACGACCTGTATACATAAAAATTTACTACTTTTACAGTTAATATGGGAATTGTTGTAAAGATTGATATTATAATAAGATTTAGATACATGTAGAGAAACTACATTAATTTATTAAGCATACTCAAAAAATCCAATTCGAAGATTCCGGTGCAATATATAGTAAAAGTTTTCTACATTCACCTGTGTAACGAAAGCGAAATAAAAATGAACCAGGAAGTAATTCACGTAATAATAATAAAAATGAGGATAAGGATTTACCTTCAAACCTTCAGCAACCAATCTTTCGGCAATAGCTGCTCCACATCCAGAACTAGCACCTGTTACGATTGCAACTTTGCCGACCCAACGTTCCAAAGATAATACCATCTTTTACACTTTAACGTGAAAGTAAAACTGCGAAAGTTTTAAGAATATACTGTTGTAAACGAAATATTGGTTTGCGAGTAGCTATGGTAGGAAAAGATACAAGGTTAATCGACCGAAACAAATTGTTGCTTTATATAAGTAAGCAGTTCTTTTTATATAAATGTATGGACGTAGTGATTGATTATGTTTCATACCTTTCAAAATTAATATGTTATAACTAATCTCTATCTATAGGTGATAGTAAACAGTTTTTAAACCTACTTTGTAAATTGAATATTTCTATTATATACATATAGTATATTCTTAGCTTCTACATAAACAAAGAATCTTCGTCGCTCTACGGAGGTACTCGAGTCACATATCCAGTCAAAAGTAATTTTATGCATTCAAGGATTAAATTCTTATATTATAGTATTTACAAATACAAAGAACTTCGATGTACTATGTACTGTGCGTCTAAATACATGACACGATAGTGTCGGTTTTTAAGACTTATTTGATTTTGATACATCTCTTCATTGTAACACTAACAGTACCAGAATATTGTCTCCATACATTAAACAAAATCGAGAAATGATAATTGAATGATAGAAAACTTTTATTGTAAAGAAAAATAAATAAAAATGTTTAGTTTTTTGCTTAACAAAGAAATTGACATGGAAATTGACAATCATGCAATTATTCGGGAGAATTGATCTGTTCGAGATTTAAATAAAATTTGTGTTTAGTGCAGCTGCAAGGGCTTCCAAGCAGTATTGCTTGTTGGTCTATACCTGCAGCTCTTGTCATGTATTTGTGGGTGTGTGTAAAATGTGCTGCTCTCTTAATTATGAATGCTTGAAATAAGAGGTGATTGTCTTCGATTTAGAGCCAAATCCGCGGTTGTTGATTTGGAATGAGATTCTGATCAGATTCATGACATAGTCGACGTATTTAATTACAAATATTTTGTGAAAAGAACCCGGTAATTATTTCATCAGTTAAAGATATAAATATGTATTGAATTACACAGAAAACTGGTTGGATAAATACGTTTAAATAAAATTTTATTAATTATTTAGATTAAGATAAGAAGCATTTGCTGATTGAAAATTCGCTTTCCAATTAAGCAGTGTTAATTAGATGTTAATTCGCCTAGTTAATTTGCAGGTACTGAATGTTATTTCTTTCCCGTGTACTGATATCAGTAGATTTTTTAAAGAAGTGTATATTACTCGGTCGACAGAACCTAAAGTAGGATAGAGTTGAGATCTGTTAGATGACTTTTTTGTTGTCTTTATCAATTTTAAAACTTGGTAGCGCCCCAATTAGTATTCTTCTGCTTAAATTACGACTGTTGAGGTTTGCTGCTTCCCCTTTTAGTTAACAATGTTGTATTCTTTGCAATAAAGTTTGTGATGTTTTTTCAAGAATTTTTGTTTTTGTAACATGAATAAAGCAGTTTGTTGTCGTTTTTGATTATTAAAAATTTTATTTGAGATGATTTAGGACTACAGAAGCATTTTGTTTACAACGCTCTCACAGTATTGTCGATCTGATTTGTGGTCGCTATATTCTAGTTACTTCTACTGGTATTTCCAAAGTCCCCTGAAATGGATATGCATTATTATCCTTGAAGCGTCTTGAAGTTTAGTAATTAACATCACACAATAAAAATACTTGTCTAACTAGAATGTTTATTGAATTGTATTACTGATGTATATGTATATAATACTATTATACTGTACTATATTAATCTATTTGATTTAATGTTAATGTCGGGATTTATTGCCTTATTATAGTTGGAAAGAAGAAGAAAAATTTTTGCAAAAAAAATCAAGTATGAAAAAAAAAAGAAGATGACAGAGTGATGACAGAGAAAAATTTAAATGACAGTTTTTGTTGAGAGATTTTTTCCTAAAAATAAAGTTTGAAATTAAGAAAAAGAAAAATAAGAAACAGTTATGAACGTAAAGAAGGAAACGTATTGAAGGAGAGAAGGAGATCGCAAGAGAAAAAGAAAAGAAGAAAGAAAGAAATATAGAGGAGGAAATAAGCAGAAAGAGGGAAAGAAAAGAAGAAAGAAAGAAACACATAAGAGGAAAGAAGCAAAGAGTGGGTGTTATATTTAATAATAATAACAAGACAAGGTTGGTGTTATATGTATTTCCTTTTATTAATTTTAAAATATATAAATTTGATTAGATATTTAATTTACATTAGTAAAATATAGTAGACCAGCTCTGAGATATTACATAACATAATAATACATACATACATGTACAGTTGTAATCACGAAAGATGATCCCTGCGTCATCAATTAGATTTGTATGAATCAAATCAGTACTTCGGCGTAATGTTAAATACTGTAAAAATCAAAAAGAATATGGCAGCTATGACATTTTCATTTTTGGGTTAAGTGCGTGGGGATTTATTGACAGGCCGTAAAAATTTAAAACAAGTTATTGCAATTGTACCTACCGTAATGGTTTTTTTTTTAATGTGGTGGGTGCTTAGTTGCAGTGACTCCGTAAACTGTATCGCTTGTCTGGCTATCACTGCAACTCTCGCGGTGTAGTTTTTGTGTGGGTATGTTTGTTGTGTTCAATTGGCTTTGTGACAGCACCATATCGCCTTTTATGATGCCGCGCTGTTAATCACTTTGCTCCCAACAGCGAATGGCAAGTCGATCCGGGATTAAACTCTCTGAAAAAATGTCACCGTCCCTCCAGAGAATTGAACCCCGGCGCCTATCGTCCTCTCACAACAATAGTCAGCCGCCTAACCACTGCGGCCATCGACCCGTTCTACTATGTATTGCCACTATAGTTAAAAAAATAAATGTCTTCAAAAAATTGTTAAACGAATACGTATTTGTAAGGACGAAATCAATGACAGTTCCATCAAATGTCTACGGAGATGCATTGTCAAATGTATGTCAAATTTTTAAGTCAAGAACCAGAAATATATAGCTTAAGCGCAGACAACGAACTAATCCCGTCTTTGTCGTATTCAAGTGAATTGCACGAGCCGTACGTCTCTGCTAGGCAAAGTTTCAAAATACAAACTGTCATCCAGGCTGTCCTTGTCATACAAATAGATATTTGGATATGAAAATTATTCTTTGAATGTCGTTGATTGAGTTATATGTAAGTGACGCAGGGATCATCTTTCGTGATTACAACTATACATACTTTGATTTCATGGGAAATTTAAAAGCAATTGTAGTCGGTACTATTAATTCTATATACATTTTATCGGATTGTTATGGCTGTGATAAGTTTATCTTTTATTTATTATTTAGATGCATGCCACATTCCACACACATAGAAAGCAAAGCAAAGTATTCACAACTATCAAACCTACGCCATATGTGTAATATAATTATTTTTATGCGACCTATTTTGGATGATCATTATACATACATAGTATCACCATCTCAAAGGTAAATTGTATCAAAAGTCACAATATTGAATTGTACAGTAACAAATTTTAAGAAAGCAACTTATTATTACTTCCTCCCCATATCGGAATTTCAACATTTCAGTAATGCTATCGTATTGTACTAGTTTTGTACCGTTTTGTACCACAAACCAAAGATTTTGTACCTCGTTAGTTTTTGAGATATAATCGATCTTAAGTACAGTGCTAGCCTCCCCTCCCTCCTTCCCCCTCCCCATATCGGAATTTCAAAATTTCACTTATGCCATCGTATTGTACTAGTTTTGTACCGTTTTTTACCACAAACCAAACATTTTGTACCTCGTTATTTTTTGAAATATAGTCGATCTTAAGTAGAGTTCTAGCTCCTCCATATCGGAATTTTTAAATTTCACTTATGCCATCGTATTGTACCGTTTTGTACTGTTTTGTACTGTTTTGCACCACAAACCAAACATTTTGTATCCCACAGGTTTAAAAGATATAATTGACCTACGCAGAGCGAGTAAGATATGGAAATCCCCCATAACATGAGAATTTCGGATGAATTTAATACGATGGCATAAGTGAAATTTTGAAATTCCGATATAGGGGGAGAGAGAGGCTGGCATGTCTCTGGCTCCCCCATCTAAAATTGAGTATATCTTCTAAACGGGCGAGGTACAAAATTTTTAATGTTTGGTACAAAACGGTATAAAATGGGTACAAAACAGTTCAGAAAGAATTTTAAAATTCGGTTCTCGATATGTTAATATATTTGGTCGTCCAGTGCGCGACCTATTGGTTAAATTATTGTGAACAGCAAACTTATGCACGAATGCCTGTATCTTTGACAATTTTTTGTTGTGAATATCCTTTTTACTTAAAGAAACAATTATTTGCCTCTCTGCAATACTTCTTTCCCAAATTTTGGCCATGTTATTCTGGTAATACACTAATAACTGAAAGACAAACCTTCCTCAGCAACGTTAACCAAATGATTGATGATTAGAGCGGACCAATTCGGACCGAAAGCAGAGGCGTGACTAAAGAATTGGTTCCCGCGTGCCCCATCGCACATACGATTACTTAGTATGTTGTCCACGGTCATCGTGTGTGCACGTATAATAGTAGCAGGAAAGTGTATTCTGTGTATTTAATAATGTTGAAGGAGCGTACAGTAAAGAAGCCGCTATCACACGATATAGTGTACAGAATATTAATAAACAAATTAATGTAATGTACACATGGTTGATTTAAAATCGACTCACCCGGCAAGCGACGTAGACCTAACGTCGCACACAGAAACTTTCAACATTTAACTGGATGTTTGTAGTAATAAAGCAATTTGCTTATGAGCAGGTAAAATAGCTACGTAATGCGAAATGAATGGGAAGATCGCTGCAGAGATATATTCTTTTTCAGATACTTTTAATACCTGCGTTATTACGCGCGTTTGCCAACACCCATTACCATTAATGACATATAAACGAAAATAAAATAATAATACAAATGAATTTTAGAACCATAAGAAAAATTATTTATCGAAGCAGATAGACAGGAATCTATGTTCATCTTAAGTTTGTTTCGTTAAAAACACTGATTTTGTTCGAGAATTTATAACAAAACACAGTAAACAAATAATAATTTATTTCAAATAATAGAGAAGGTAAACGAAAAGGCAGTCAAACTGAAAACAAATTAATACACAGAAAAAACTTTTGAATTATTGGTTGGTTCTGAAAGACATTTTCGGCACCATCATGCGAACATTCATTCTCTAAAGTATATGTAATAGGGTGAATCGAAAAACGCGTTTTTTTTCTGCAATACAATTCTAATAGCACGGAAAACTTGCGCATAGGCGTCATTATAAATAAAAAAAACATTAAAATTTTTTTTTTTCAAAATTTGAAATCAGGCAGAAGGGCTAAAGTTACCAAAAAAAAGTCAAAATCTCCGTAAATTAAAAAAAAAATGGAAAAATTACAAAGAAATACATTTTTTGTTGTAATAGTGAAAAAAGTGTTTTTAAGAGTGTCCTTAATGCATACAAAAAGTAATTAGACCCATTCTTGTTTTACTGAATTCGCGCAAAAGACCTAAAGTTGCGAGCAGGGTTGCCGCCCTGAAAATATTATGTTGACTATAATAATGGATGAGAGACCACACATTAGAGAACTTGGCTACAGGAGGATCCTTAAATCCAGAAATGAGCGATCGGCTGAAGGTTACGTAAGAGACTTCAAAATATCTTCAATAAATTTTAGTGCAAACGACTATACCGAAGTAATTGATTGGTCAATCTGCAAGTTAACACCGCCGCCATTACTGTCCAAGATGCCAACTGAAAACATTGCTTCTTTGTTGAAAGACAAAGCGCTATCAGCGTTTAACTACCTCAAATTCCCATGCCACACCCAGTCAGTTGAGAGCTATGTAAAACTGGTTACAGAAACAGCAGAAAAAAGTGTGCGGCCATGAAAATCGAGATGGTTATATTAGAGCTACTTTAAAATCAAGACAACTGATGCCCACATTTAATTAAAAGTCAGAACTCAAGGGGCTTCTATGTAAATAATTATGCATTGTACAAAGTAAATAGTTACTGTAAATATTGTAAATGAAATTCACCCTGGTTGATTGGTTGGGTAGGGTGGATGTGGAAATCACTTAGAGTTAGAGTCTTATTACAAACCTAATGTGTTAAATAAACACTCATCAGATATGGAAAACGGCGTTTTTACGGGACTATAACTTAACTTATACTATAATTTAGACATTTTGCACGAATACAGTTAAGGAATAACAGGTCTGAAAGTATATTTTCTGGATTGGGAAAACTATTTTGAATGGTTTTTACACTATTAAAAATTAAAAATAAAACTTTTATGGGTTTTTGCACATGTTTAAAAATCGTCGAAAATCATGAAATATCGTTTTTTTGCGATACAACCCGCAACTTTAGACGTTTTGCGCGAATTTAGTAAAACAAGTATTGGTATAATTATTTTTTGTATGCGTTAAGGACACTCTTAAAAACACTTTTTTCACTATTACAACAAAAATTTTTTGTAGTTTTTCCTTTTTTTTGAATTTTACCGGTATTTTGACTTTTTTTGTAACTTTAGGCCTTCTGCGCGATTTCAAATTAAAAAAAAATGTTTTTAATATTTTTTTATTTATAATGACGCCTATGCGCAAGTTTTCCGCGTTATTAGAATTGTATTGCAGAAAAAAAAGCGTTTTTCGATCCACTCTAATATGTAATAGACTTTTATATCTTGCCCCCATACATATTCTTATTCATGTAATTTCTTAATTACATAAATACTTAGAATTATAGTGAAATTGTATGCGATAGCGATTTAACTATAGGATGTTAAGCTCGCATTAAGAAATTATCGGTTTAGGAATTTATAAATGATCCCTTGCATATGAAACTGGATTTAATAGAAAAATATATTGTATGTATATACATAGATAGTAATTTACATACGTAGTAATTTACATACAGTTGACCATACTATTACTGCTTTGCATTCGGGGGCCGCAATAAAGCATACTTTTAACAGATTTTATGGCAGTTTGAGTCGATTCTAAATCAACCGAGTGTACACATTAGCTGTACCCCTAGTTGTTCTTTATTTCTTTATAATTTCGAAATATTTTGATGGATTAGAGACAATGCCTAATGGCTGGATACTTTTTTGATCTCTTGTAATTTGATTTGAAACTTTATTTTTATGGATAGTTAGTATTCAATAAAGCACTCACGACGATATTATGAAAAACAAAAATATCAATTTCTTAACAAGTTAGTTGCAGATATTTTGTTCGACAAAAAATCATGCTGTTCCAAACAGAGGCTTTCACAGTATCTGTTGTTTCTACTAATGACATAAGTTGTTGTCAGTACAGTAAAACGTTTCCTTTGGAGTAGTTGTGTACAGTAATCTTCAAACAAAGCCTTTTTATCAATAAGCAAATAAAATACTCATTACGTATGTATTTATGGGATGAATCAAATATATTTTTTAATCTCTTTGTGGTACCATTGATTATATATTAGTTGTTTACGAGTAACGACGAAGAAAAAAGCTATTTCTAATCTAATGTACACACACTTTTGACAGCCTAAGAAATCGTTTTCAAATACAAAAGAGTGAATAAGCTCAAAGCTTGGAGATGTTTTGCAGCTATGCAAAGCGTGATTAATTTGCACTTCTGGGTATTTGATTGATACAAAAAAATTGACAATTAGCCCACAAGCATTTACACACAAAAATTTATTACTGTGTACTCTATACATTGTTTATAGCTAAATTTAACGCTTTTTCAGTTATAAATTATTTTCTAAAAAAAGTTTAGCATAACAAATATGGATCAAAAAGTAACATTTTTGTCGTTATTTATTTAGGAGGTTGATTAGACTATTGATAAGGTTAAATTGTCGACCTGAAAGCACATTTTTAATTATAAAAATTAGTTGTATGAAGGAAATTATTAACCTGTACGCGAGAAGACATTGAAAGAATAAAGATAATAGCATTTACGATGTCTTTGCATTTTAATGTCGGCATCAATTCTGTATTCCTTTGAGTGACCATTGGATCATTTACATCAGCCACAAAGCGTACACTCTGTAATGAAAATTTAAATACATTGATATGTAAAAGACGGAAACCAATTTAAATATTACTGTAATTTTAATTTTTAATCCAGAATTTTTTAATTCATCTCTGAAGGATCCGGTCAAAGTATTTATGATTTCGTTGACAATGTTATTTATGTTTCTAGAGCCTTTGTTTTCTAGTACTGCGCTTATATTAATAATGTGACCATGAACATCGTTTTCCATCATATTTTTTAATATTCTGCTTGTAAGCGTATTTAAACTGATTACGTTCCTGTCAAATATCGTTCTCCAATCTTCAGTCTGTCCTTGGGTTAGATTAGTTTGGGTAGGAGTACTTGAATTATAAATCAAAATGTGAATCGCACCTATATTTTCCTGAATCCAATTGATCATGTTAATTATCTCATTTTCTTTGTTTAAATCTGCGATGAAATACTGAAATGTACCATTGCTATGTTCGAGTTCCAAAGCTAACTTCTCTAAAAGTTCTATATTGGTGTCTAAACCTAAAACCTAGATAAGAATGTTATTTTAAGAATATGCAAAAAATTTTGTAGATGACACTTACCTTCAGTCCATTATTTACCAATTCTCCTACTATAGCAACACCAAAAATAGTAGTAGCACCTACTACAATAGCTAATTTGTTTTTGAAACGTTCCATTCTGATTATTTACAAATTGACCATATTGCTTACTTATATTACTTGATATTATTACTTCTTTCTTAATATATGTAGGTACACTTGTGAGTGAATGCATGTAAGGTTTAGCTCTTAATTACATTCCTCTACATGCTAGTTCAATCAATAATATTTGCTTTGTGATAATTGATAATAGACCTTTACTTTATTTGAAATATTTCTGAAAGAATAATGAGACAAATATAATATCTGATATTCAATAATTATTAGTTTAAATATTGACAATACTCAGTAGCGGCATGCATCGATGGTGGCCTCGAAAAAACTCGGATGTTGACAAAAAATAATATAATAATTATTTTGAACAATCTGTTTTTATTTATCATATTAATTTCCTGAAATTTTATTCAACAGATAACCTTTACAGGTGTTTTTGTAGCCACAGTCCTTGAATAGGAAAAAATTACGGCACACAATCTTTTTTCAGTATAGTCCACTTAGAATGGACTCCAGTGACCTCCTATAAACGGCCATCATATCTAGGTGTCCATTATATAGTAAGAAGGAGCTAGGCATGAATTAATAATAAAGTTTTATATTTTAAAGAGTTTAAAGTAACTCGGAGTTCGAGAACGCATAAATAATTTTATAATCAAAACAAAAATTGAAGTTTTGCTCCACATTTTAATGCATCATTTGTTGATATGACTCCTATATCTGTTTAATCATTCTAATTATCTCACTAAACTTTTTCGGAGGGGGAGGGGGCGCTGGCATGTCCCTGCCCCTCCCCCCCGTATTAAATTGAGTATATCTTTTAAACGGGCGAGGTACATTTTTTTTTATTTTCCCCCCAAAATGGGTACAAAATCAGTGAAAGAATTAAAAATATCTTTTAAACGCAGCCGCAGAAGTTTCGCTTCTGTAAAATTTTATTTTTTTATTTTTTGTTTTATATATTTTTGTACAAAATGGGCCTATAACCTATAGCGTTTTTTTTCCGATTGCTCGTACTCAAATGAATAGATACTATATGGTGAAAAAGTTTGTATGCTTATTTTGAAGTGACATCTAATATACAATAGGTGTCTTCTTTTGCTTTGAGATATGGGATCAAACCAGTGATTTCCAATCATTCGCTGTTCGCTTTCCACTAGTAATTTATTTCCACTCTACCCAGAAAAATATGATTATGATCAGTAATCTTCTTTCACCTTTGAATCATGTAATTTTACTGAAAGAATCACAAAATTATAACCTATTACAATCCGATTCTAACGTCATTATGAATGCAGATATGAAGAAACCTATTACTGTAAGAAAAAATCATTTTGTTGGTACTAATTTAACTACTAATTTGATTTTAAGGCTAAAGTAGTTTCACCAAAGCCAAAAGAGAAAAATTACGCTTTCAGAAGAGCAAAATCGTTAAGACAATGCTGACCGTTTTCTTCGATTCAAAGAGAACTGCTCACAGTGAATTCGTCCCAAAAAGTCAGATGATGAACGCAGAATAGATATTATCTGGGAGTTCCATAACGATTGTAGGCCAGAATTCGACTAATTTGACCGGAATATCGAGAGCTAGACAATTGGTTTTGTTGCACGACAATGCACCATCGCACAAAGCCAAAGAAGGCATTATTGTTATCGATAATTCACCATTTTCACCTGATTTGGCGACTTCCGGCTGTTTTCCAAACTGAAATTGTCAATGAAAGAAAATCGTTTCAATACCATCCCGGTCACCCAATTGACTTCGATCGCCATAGGCCATTCCAGCCGGTGAGTATAAAAAATGTTGCAAAAGATTTGTTAAATATTTCCTGCATAAAAACTTCATAATGAATTTTAATGATTCCAAAAAGACAACTCTATTAACATTTATATTGTTCAAGAATTTAGTATAGTTAGCGAATGCAACCTCATTAGTGCTTTTTATTTTAATAACGATAGTCGGATAAATTAAAGTAGAATTAGAAATAATTAAATCAAAATTGTTTATCTTTAGATTTAATATTCTAACACTCGGATTATATTTCATTGATATAAATTAATGAAACAATAATTTTCCACGAATTACAATCACCGTTTATATTTCCATATCATACTTATCTTTGTTATTATATTTCTTGCTATTATTATTCTTTGCCTTATAAAGCTCTAGTGTATAATTTCAGCGTCGGATATACGATTCCCAAGAGATTATCGCCAATGAATACGAATGTTTTCCAGTTGTTATCCTTTCTTCGATAACAGGAATGGAGGTAAATCATTTAACTACAACAAGCTTGAGACTACAAGCGCATTTCATATGAGAACGTTGACTTAATGGTACTAATTACCTATTTTTTGTGTTGAAGCGGTGTCTTTCTTTTAATATTGATCGTCGAACTTAGAAGATGAAAGTTTTTGGATTTATTCTGCGGAAGAAAATATTTCGATGAAATTGTGGAGATAATTAGGAGTTTTTAAAGAATTCAGGTAAGTTTATTCCGTATTTTTATTAAACCGTAGGTACTATGTTGCACTTAATTTACTTATATTATACTATATTTTACTTTTGTATTTGATTATCCACTTACGATGCAAAAATATTTAACAAAAAACTATTGTAAACTGGGATTGATAGATCGTTTAGATCGTTATGTATGTAGACCGTTTATTAGAAGTTTATGGGGTTCTGGCCAAAATATAAATTCGAAAATTCAGAATTGTATACATATAGTCGATTATATTCTCTTCAATTAAAATATTTTCAAATTTCTAGCGCTTCCGGTTATAGCGGAAGTCGCCATCTACTTTGTTACTTTTAGTGGAACACCCTTATATTTTTATATATTGGATTTAGATGTTTTTAAGCTTTATAAATATTTTTAGTTTTCTTAATTTGATTCGGGCGTTTTGTAGTTATTCGATTTTTTCTAAAAAAATATATAGCTATAGCGGACATTTATTCAAAAAATCAGAGAAACACAATTTAGAATTCGATTCTACATTGGCGGTTATATTTTAGCGCCGTTAAGTCTTCGAAATTTTGCAGAACCATAATTGTGCAGTTACTTTATTTGGCACGTTAACTCTTCGAAATCCCCCAGAACCATTTAATTTTTTAGTCATCTTAGACGTTCAATTTTACGTCCCACATGTCCTATACTTAAAATTGATAGGTTAGGAGATAATTAGATTGTTTTTAATGCACACATAACTCATCAATACTTATCCAGTGTACCATGGAAAATAAAGCGTTCTCAACGATTTATTGTCAAGGTCTAAGGTCACAATCACACTTCGTCGTTTGATGCTTATGAGTTAATAATTATCCGTTAAATGCCTTTACATTATTGCTATATGTATATGCTACATTTTCGATTGAAATGAATTTAATAAGTTCTTCTCCAAAAAATGTCTACTTTACTAAATGCTCGTTTGAATTGAATAAATATTAATAAATTATTAAATGAAAAAGATTACAATAGATGTTCCATCCTATTCTACAGATAATGTTATAAGTAAAAGAAGAATCGTCTTAATTAAAATTCGGGACACTGATTGAATGAAATACATTTTTTGGTACGCCAACACCACAACGCTTAATTAATTAAGTCAGGACACAAGTTTCATATTTGTAGGAATGGTAGGTGAAGTATTGTTTGTTTGTTTTATTCTTTATAGAGAGTGGTTGATGTTTCATTGTGCACTCATTATTTCCGTTAGGGACAAAATACTAAAAAAAATGAAAAACTAAGTTTTTACAATTTTGTGTGCTCTCTCTAATTACGTAAAATACAATGCCATACTTTAAAAAACAAAAGAGGAGCGAATGACGGTTCGGCTTTTTTTAAATTGAACACCATGTATTTTTTCGGTTAACCAGATAGTGTATTAAGTTTTGAATACGACCTCATTTTTATTTTACCTCTAGGCAATAAATGGCCTCATTATGACGAAAACGCAAAGGTAGGTTATAAATTTATTGCACAAAAAAAAGCATAAAAAATACTACTTCAGAAATTGTTCAAAATGTCCAGCATTTTTGTTTATACACATCTGAGCTCTACACAATAAATTCTGTCGACATTTACGTAGCATTTCAGGTGTAATTTCCTGTGCGGCTAATTGAATTTTGTTCTTTAGTTCATCTAGCGTATCTGACACACTACTATAAACCCTGTGTTTGATAAAGCCCCACACAGAGAAATCCAACATCGAGAGATCCGGTGATCTTGGATGCCACAAATGTGGGGCCCTTATTACAAATCCACCTATTTCCAAATTCTCAATTTAAAGCGTCTGATACATGTTGTGCGTTATGTGGTGGTGTGCCGTCATGCTGAAACCACATTTGTCTTCGTAGGGCCAAATGTAGGGAATCTAAATATTCCTGAAATTCTCTCTGAAGGAAGTTCAAGTGCCTCTCTTGAGTAAGGGTCATATTTATAGTCCGTGCTTGAGGTTGTGCCGATCCTTGAGCACGCGATTTGACAGATTTGTAATGGCATTTACGTCAAAATCGCGTGCTCAAGCATCGACACAACCCCAAGCACGGACTATAAATATGACCCTAAGTGTACCGTTATAAAGGTCCGAACAACTGGTCCCCTATTACGCCTATCCATATGTTTGTAGAAAAACCTACTTGATGTCTACTTTCTTGTATTCTATGTGGATTCACATAATAATAATAATAATAATAAATTGCCTTTATTAAGACGACATTTATGAAAATTTGAATTCTTCTGTCCATAAAATTAAGCAAATATTGTCTCCAACTCAACCAGGATCCATCAAAAATTTATAAAATACAATATCCTGGTTACAAATTTCTTTAGTGTAAAAAAAAAAAATCAAAGAACTTAAAAAGCAAAGTATCAATTGACGCCACAGTACCACCTATTGCATTTGATAGACGAATATGGACCTGATTGGACTCTGAAAACTCCAAAATGCACTTAGACATCATTTCACACTGTTTGGTATCGTTGTCGTTCAACTTAACCTACTTTGTAACTAAAAGATCGCATGAATAGAGATGTATTTGACAAAGGGATAGAGTAATTTGAAATCATATATCGAGTATTGAGCTAAAGATGTAAAATAAAAATGTCGTCGTATTCAAAATTTAAACACTATTGAATAAGCAAAAATACATCGTGTTTAAAAAAAAAAACGAAACTGTCAAACCTACCCAAGTGCAACTTACGTAATTCCGGTTCTCCAAAATTTAAAAGATTAGTTTTTCAATTTTTCTAAATACATGATCAAATTTCCAATGACCAAAACAAACCTACAACAATAAGTTTAAAGTTTTTGTACCTGAATTTATCAAGTCGCAACTAGATGAACAAGTTAATTTTAAAGTAGATTAAATCACATTTAATCAAAAAGAGAAAAATTAGGGTTTCAGAGAAGTCGTTTCATTGTAAAGTTAAATTATATAAAATATGCCTGTTAGGGTGTTTAACATTTTCAAGGATGGATAAATAAGAGTTTCCATTAAATGAGTTATTGATGGTTGAAAAAATATAAAGTAGATATAGATTTGACCAAGATTCCTTGCAATATCAAAAAGTCTAAGTTTATCGAAAGCAGAGCCAAAATATGTAACTTAAGATTAAATCCTCAAGAACTTTTCCTGATTTTTTCCTTGAGCCAAATAATAAAGCGTTGGTTTTATTTGAATTGAGCACAAGATTATGTTCAGAGGAAATTTTAGATATAATTATTGATATTGTTTATGAACAATGAATAAATAAATCATTTAAAATTGCAGGTAGAAGAAAACAACTATATTAATTGGGTGTCATCAGCATATGCCTGATGATCGGCATTACAGTTAGGAATTGAGTTTAAAATATCAAAAGTATAAATAATAAATGAAGTAGAGGACCAAGTATGGACAGATTTGAAGATAACTCCAAATCCCAAAAATGATAATTGTATTTTGAAAGACACCATTTCGATAAAAAAATTTGATTCTTTATTCCATAAAATCAATGACAAATATTGTCTATACGGACATTCTAATAGCCAATCACAGAAATTTATACGTTTCTGAAAGATCCAGTTGTTGCAAATTTTGTACTAAGTGTATTTACAAGAGGTCCGGAAAATTTAAGATTGTTAAGAATTTTTATTATTTTGTGATTCTGTTGACGTGACAATATCCAATGATAGTTCATTTCGCATAGAGAATACCGACAATTACTTGAAGGTAAGACGAAAATGCTTATTTCATCATTTTCTTGTACATAGTTGTCGTTCTTGTTTTAGTGTTACCACTTTTTAATATGTATTTTTGTTATTATGAAATATTTTACCCATCAATCTAAATTTGCAAACCTCTTCTTTTAGAGTAATTTGAATTTTTATCATAATGAGGCCATTTATTGAAATAAAGATGTAAAATAAAAACATAGGTCGTATTCAAAATTTATTTTTACACTATCTGAATTTCAAAAAATACATCGTGTTTAATTAAAAAAAAACGAAACTGTCATTCACTGATTATTTTGTTTTTTAAAGTATGGAAATTGTATTTTAAGTAATTGTGAAACGCTCACAAAATTATAAAAGATTAGTTTTTTTTTTTTGTTTATTTTGTGCCTAAGGTTGAAATAATGAGCGTTTGACAAAAAATTCAACCACTCTGTATACTAGACGTAATAATTGTTTAAATATTCGATTTGAACTTTAGGAATTAATGACAGTCGCAACTAGATGAACATAATTTAATTTTAAAGTAGCATTACCTCCTATTTAGATAAAAAAATCAGTTTTATGAGGTTTTTAGAGAATATCGTTAATAACATTGTAATCGTTAAATTTATATATAGACATCTTATAGTTTTTGGTAGGGGGTTTAATGTGCTTTCACATAGGATGGATAAATACAGAGTGTTCCATTTAAGAGTTATTGATGGTTGAAAAAATATGAAGTAGAAATAGATTTGCTTAATGCCATGTAGCCAATATCAAAATAGTCTACCAGTTTATCGAAAGCACGCTTTGACAAAATAACTTCTTACAAATGTAAATCGTCCAAGTCATACAGTTTTCCTGTTTTTAATTTTTTCGCGAAAGCCGATATTTTCATAAAAATCAAATTTTCTCGAAATTGGAAGCAGATAGGTATAGGAAACTATTAATAAAGTTATCCTAATTTATGATGTAGAATCCAAAAATGGTATACAATATAGGGTGTTCCATTAAAAATAACCTAACTTTGATATGCTGTACTCTTTTTGAAGCACCCTGTATACTTGCAAATAATTTTAAAATGTGCACTTTATCGTCCTACATATTTGACTAAAATTTGAAACTCGTATCTTTAACGTTTAAACACAAAAAACCGAGGGAATAGTCGTGACTCACACTGTATACTGTAGAAGTGTAATTGCGATACTGTATGCCCAAAATTTTATATTTTGCGCTTTTGTTTCTAATTTTAGATATAATTATTGATATTGTTTATGAACAATGAATAAATAAATCATTTAAAATTGCAGGTAGTGGAAAAACAACTCAAGTACCTCAATTTTATACGAAGCTGGTTAAGCTTAAAAGATGATCGGCATTACAGAACCTAGGAAATGGCGGCTATATCCATGTCAAATTATTATAATCATTTTCAAAAAGTGAAATATCCTATCTGATCAGATTTGAAGGAAACGTAACCGAAATCGCAAGAATGGTTTATGACTGACGGAGTACTGTTTCGAGAATTACAAAAAGGACTTTCTGCTTACTAATTATTCCGTAATTATCTTAGATCCTAGAAAGATCTTGATATACGGACGTCCTAATAGGAATGCTATCTAGAATTGTACCAGTGAGACTGAAGAGGAAAGATCCATTGCAATTGTTTTTTGATTTGCGACACTGCGTTTTCAAGATTTCACGGAAAATAGAAGATTGTTTAAAGTTTATCTCCTTGATTAATGTTGAAACGAAATAATCCGATTGAACATTTCAACAGAAGAACTAACGACAATGACTTGAAGGTAAGACGATAATTTGAAACACCACTCTCATTATGATAGTTACGTTCAACGTTTTAGAAAAGTTCAGTCAAAAAAATTTTTATTTATTAATTAAAACTACAGAAATGTTTTAAATATCTTTCTAAATTTTACACCTCTTTTTTTAACACCTCTTTTTTCGTCTTATTGTACATTGGAGGAACGACGTCAGAAATCAATTTGAAAAAAGACCGGTATATTTTACGTAAAAATCCTTTCATTTTTTACTTTGAGTTCTTATGTTTCGAATGAGGAGAGGTAGGTTCTTGTTAAATCCAAGGTAGTATTGGGAACTTGGCGGAGGTGATTATTTTGTAATACAACTTTATTTCAAGTCAGAAAATGGTTTTTGAAGAACAAGTTTCAAAAAATGACAAATATGGCCAACTATCCGTCTTGTTTTCTTTTGTTTGTATTTGTTTTAAAGGTTGCTAATAAAGTTTAAGTAAGATTAAACGTTTGAAAAAATTAAATTTAAAAACACTATGATGGCTATCAATTTTCAAGATAATGATAATGAATAATTCATTTGAACCAATCTTACTCTTTAATAATGTATTAAGTATATTCAAATTAAACATAATTCCCAGCTTTAGGTTATTATTAGAATACAACTTACAGAGAACATAATTATCCACACACAAATAATTAGAAATCATGGGCTATTTAGATGAGAAAAAATCAATTAGAACGTTTTTGAAGTATTTTGTTAATAACATTTTAATCGTTAAATATAGGTATAGACATCTTTATAGTTTTTGGTAGGGGTTTAATGTGCTTTCACATAGGATGGATAAATACAGAGTGTTCCATTTAACTTAAAAGAGTTATTGATGGTTGAAAAAATATAAAGTATTATTGTCATGTAATCAATATCAAAATTTACCAATTTACTGAAAGCACGCTTTGTCAAAATAATTCTTACAAATGTAAATCGTTCAAAATACAGTTTTCCTGTTTTTAATTTTTTCGCGAAAGCCGACATTTTCATGAAAAATCAAATTTTTCGAAATTGGAAGCAGATAAGTATAGGGAACTATTAACAAAACTATCCTAATTTATGACGTAGAATCCAAAACTCGACACGATGGGTGTTCCATTAAAAATAACCTAACTTTGATAAGCTTATTTTTTTTTGAATCACCCATTTATATTATGCAAATAATTTCAAAATGTAGCAGCTATCGTCCTACATATTTGACTAAAAATTTGAAACTTGTATCTTAGCGTTTAAACACAAGAGACCGAGGGATTAGTCGTAAACCTGTTTGCCCTATTGTGTTACTGTAGAAGTTAATTGCGATAGTTATGTTAAAATGTTTGTTTCAATGTTTGATTTACTCAGTTTTTTTTGGAAAATGCGGAAAAACATTAAAGGTGTTAAAAGATTTATCTTAAAAAGAAAATATCAATTTTTACCTTTATAACTTGTTGGGATTTTCTATTTTATTAAAAAGAATCAACCCTGCTTACATCCTGTTAATTAGATTTTCGGAAAATTGCAAAACATTGTTTTTCTTAGTGTGGATAGTAATTCCTATGATTGTTTTAGTAGTAATGGCACAGTTGTTAGAACTGTCGTCTCTTCACTTGATGGTATGGTGGATATCTTATGCCATGTACTTCACATCAATTTGTGAGGTTAACTAAGTTTAGATAATAAAAATGTGTACTATATGGCTGTAGGATTTCATTACAGAACTACGTATGATTTTGTCAACAAGCATTACAAAATTCTTTTGGAAATCCTCAGATCATACAAATGGTTAAAATTGTAGGGATCAATAGTTTGTCCTGGCAAAACCACCGTCAAATTCTTCGAAACTATTGTGGTGTTCAAGTAGATACCGGTAGAGTTCTTCACTACAAAAATACACATGCAGATGTAATTATACTCGTAAATAAGTCAAAAAGTTAAAAGATTAGTTAAAGAATAACTTCTTGAGCAACTTTTCCTGGGCAAGCCTTCCACGCCAAATTTTACGGCTCAACGATAAGTCATGTGCCCACCTAAATTCAGTCACAACAAAATGTTTGAATTTATATCTAGTTAGGAGAATATGTGTTTACAAAATAAATTAAATAATGTCTCTTGATTAAATTCTTATTTTTGTTACAGAATCGATGATGCTGAAGAAAATTGTGCCAAATTTTGGGTTTCGTACGGAGTTGTTGTTGAAGACCAAGAATGAAAAACAGGAAACTACGTTTTATTATGCTTGGTGTTAGATCCAGAATTGAAGATTTTGAAAAATGCGAAGACAAATCCGGACATTTTTCGTTCTGTGGCCATTGCCATTTTCTTCTTAAAATATTCCTTTTTGTGGGATCTATAATTTAAACTCTGTTTTCTGCTGGTTTGATATGATGGTCTACTGTTAAAATAAACCCTTCATCTTTATTATACAAAGAAGCGATTACTCAACAAATTTGCTTTTTGAAATTATTCAAGAAAATTTATTCCAATCTAAAAATCTAAGAAAGAAAGTGTTGCAAATCACACCCTAACGTTTGTAATGGAGGTTTTATTCATATTGGGGTAACGATTTGTTGTTTTCGATATCGTAAGATGACCTACAGGTTTCACAAAATTATATTTTGAATTTGAAATTCGTCAAAATTGAGAGAATCTATTTGACTTTCACTTTTCATGTCCAAAGGAAATCTGCCATGTTAAGGGGTATTACCTATTAGGGTATACTATCTAGTACAGCTTGATACTTATGAACGAAGTACATGCTTTTAAAACTTATATCTGCTTAATTTAGTTCTTCATTGCGTAGCCAGTTTCGGTGTGGCTTCTTTATCTGTTGATTGTAATCCTGATCTTTGGCTGGTTCTGCCCACCTACATCCTACTCCATTGGTGGAAGACAGTATTAATTGACCCACGTTTTTCTAGTTATATGTTAACTATCTGACTATATCTCTCTCAGACCTATAACCTATGATCCTATCCATTGCTGGATTATACTAACGTCATGGAGATAAATTGAGAGAACAACGGAAATACAAGGCAGTATAACCATTAGTGTCAAATAGAGACAATTTGGAGAGAACATCTTTTTCTACACAGATGACAGCTTATTAGAAGACCAACTGACCCAAGTCTTAATGTTGCCACAATCTGATGTGAAAGGCCAATTAGAGGTTCACCTTCTTCAATTTCTTTGATGCTCACTCTCTTTTGATAAAATTTCTTTGGTAGACACTTCATGCAATTCTTAATTGACACAATCTCCGTAGGGCCTGCAAGATTTTAAAAAGACACCAATTTATACCACCAAGGTGCGATTTTATGCTCAAAAGTTAATGTATACCTATACTTACATGGAGAGGTAAGGATATGGAACTCTCCTATTGTTAGGCTTTCACCTCTTACCAGTTGATACCTTTACAAAATTGGATCTTCTGCAACCCTGAATTTCCTTTTTCTACGTCTTTTGATCAACAGTTCCAATGGCCTCTGAGGATATAGATCAATCTAAAAACGATCATCTCAGCAACGAGTATCAAGATCATGATTGATAGTAATGCTTTTGTATCTCTTTTTGCGCTTTATTTCATGAAACCCAACAGTGGTAATTGTATCTACTCCATCATGGCAGTCACTAAAATGAAGGAATCTTCCAACTAGGGAAAAGTTGGATGCATGCTTGGATATTGGGTATATGGGGTCAGCGTTTGTCCTTACTGAACCGGATGGTTATTACCACTAGAAGGATTGTTCTACAACGCCTGCTTATTATAAGGGGCGACAATTGAAATTCACACTATATTTAATCTATATGCCAAAATAATGTCTTTACATGTCTATATCAGAAACAGATTATTATTATTATTATTGCTTTACATTAATTTTCTAATGCAATTAGCAGTATGTTCAGGAGGCAGATGGAATAAAATTGAAACTGTACTTAATTCTTCCTATCTAGATAATCTAAACAGATAAAATAGACTTCAAGATTGTAGAAGGTTTGTTTTACAATTTATTTAATAAGATATGTATTGATGATGTTGATTGTTGCTGGTTTATGTAAGTAAATCACTTCAAATTATGCTTTCCTGGAGTAACTTGAGGAAGTGTTTTTGTGGTACTTGTCACAAAATAATAATAATATACGTCGTCTCCAAAACTACTTTTCCCAAGTAGTCAAAGGTTAGACCGAGTTTTTTTTACTGTCATATGAAAGTAATCGTTTCTTATTCCCTTGTTTGGAAATTTTGTCTTCTAAGTAGATTCTAACAATGTTTGGAAGATTATAGAAACTGAATTAAATTTTATACCTGAATATGGCTAGCTTTTGAGTTAGACCAATTTATTCTTTAATTGTTTCCTTCCATCTTAAAGTAACTGAAGAGAATTGTCTGTTGTGTAATATAAGTAACATCAAATTGTTGCTTTTGTTTGCAAAATAGATCATCCCTGAATATATTCTTCTCTAAATAACTTAAAATATGTTAAAAACAAAATTTCCATGTTCGTGGGAATGTAATTGTGTTTTCTTTTTTTCTGGATGTTGACATGCAATTTGTAGTGGGCTCTGCATATTTCTCTTCTGTACTTCGAGTTTTATATTTCATAATATGAGATGACTGTCACAAGGTTGATAAAACCACTAACCAGATAAAGTGATCTGTTTGGAACACAATTGTTGATGCTGCAACTCCAGCTAAAAGTATTGGTGAACCCCTTTAATGACAGGAAATTAAATCTTCCTATTTTCTCTACTTTTTTTCTAAGATATTATTTTGTTAATATTGCTAAGAGTATTTTTCTAATTTTGAGGGTAATGCTCCTCGAGAGCTGCGTCTTTTGCAAAATTTGCAAAACATGGAGGCAATATATTATGTAATATACAATCAGGTAACGTTTTATACCGGTTCTTCCTCAATTCCTTGTACTTTATGACAGAATATTGCAATCATTATTGGTAATACAATCTCTAATTTGTTTTGGCGGATTAAGTTCCTTTGAAGACCTTACTGAATCCACTACATCAAATATTCTATTTTCATGATAGCTAAGGTGATTTTAGCACAACATTTCTAACATTACAGAACAATATTTTAGGGATAATATATACATATATTATAATAGGATTCATCAGTATTATTTATACACTGAGATTGAAAACATTCTTTCTCTACCAAACATAGTAAATCGAATAGAGAGAGAGAGATTGAATATGGATACATTCCGTGGTTACGTCTTCTAAATCTCTCTCGGATAATGACAAAGAATGTTGTGTATTTAATCAGCCGCAGTAACTTAAGCTTAGTAAGCTTTAGTATTTTGAGATCCACCTCATACTAATTATTCTTTCAAATGCAGGAACATTTGGATATATCATCGCATAATTGCATTCGTTGTAAACAGATGATAGTGTTCTGGTTTATTATATCCTAACACTTTTTATGTACATTTAAATGCATTTGAATGCTTATTAGAGACACATTGCATTGTTAGTAGTTGTTCTAAGATGTATTCTTAAAATTCTTCAGGCTGACTGTGTGTTGCATTTTAATAATATGCATTGTTTAATTGAAACAAAATCAATTATTTAATCATTTTAATTGCTTTATACATTATTTTATAATTCTATAAAAGAATGAAATTAAAAATAAACAAAAACTATTATACCCGATGGGAGTGCTGTGGTCGATCTATCTGTCTATTTGTATGTATCAACGAAGGTTTGTCAACCTCCAGTAGTTTCTCTTTAATAAACTTCGAAGAAGAACACAAATCTAAAAAAGAATTACAGTTTCATGGGCTTCCTGCGCCTCTAATTATAGCCAACAAAGAAGATTTGAAAATTTTTAACGTGTTTCACAATCCATTTACAATTTCTATCATATCTCATCATATAATTTCATCCTTGAAGCTTCAGTTTTAAGGTGTTAAGGTGATTCATTGCATTTAGCAGGAAATCAACCGCTTTGACAATTCTGGGCTTTGAACGTCTTTTTATAGTTCTGTAGTAACTTTGCATAGCAAAACACCGTTCAAGACACTTAACCACTTCCTCCACACACAACATTGCCCCACCACAATCCCCTCAAATCCATCTCCCTCCCTGTCGTTGCTGGCGCTTCATTTGATACAAAAGAACTCAACATTTACTGAAGTCTTTGACACTGTTTGATGATTCTTCTTTTTGATGTTAATTTAGGAAAGTAGACATCAAATAGCTCCTCTTTACAACTGAAAAGGTTGCCTTTGAAGGTTGTGCGCATAAATATCAATAATTAATTGAGATATTTGAACTTGTTCTCCTACATCAATGACCCGTCTCTGTACTGTGCTGTCTTCTATAAGGCACGTTTACGTAACTATATGATGATTATATATCAACAGTTTTGTGGGTTAGGTTTTCCAAGTAATTACTCCAAATTTTCACATATAGAAATAGAACAATAAAGAAATAGAGATGGTTAAGTGAACGAGTATGGGTGCCGTTTCTCCTCCAATCTGTATGTTTATGTTTATAATCATATAATTTTAATTAAATGAGTGACTCTATTTGTTGGGGGATGGGAGAGGAGAAGAGGGGTGGGGGAGTTAGAGGGAGTTGGTTTCAAATTTATCATGACCTAACCCCAATTCCATTGCTGTAATCAAGAGCCAACATGTTCTGTGAGTCTTTGAATCTCCTCGATTTCTTTCTGAATTGGCGGCTGTGGAACAGGACTATGTTTGTTATATGATTAATGATTTTGAGCTGGTACTGTGTCTGCATAATATTTTTTGTTCTTTTTCTGCGATTATTGAATCAGGCTGTCGTATTAAGAGAAGCATAGCAAATTTTCAAACTGATCCTTTTTGTTCTTTAGCGCTAGAAATCGCGAAAGGTAAAGAATGTTGTTGTCTAGATAACCAATCCCCCAAGTATCTAGTGATTTTTGACGGTCAAACTGAAGTAAAGACCCGACAAATATCTGAAGTTGGTTTTTGACTCATATTAATTTAGTGGTATGAATTTACCACATACATATGTTATTGCGGTTAAAGTGGCGGTTGGCGTACTTACCACGCTCCTTCACCCTCCTGAGGTGCTGCAATCGACTTTATTAGGACAAATAATGCAGACTTATTGCTCAAAGAGTGGTCAAGTCACATCCCGTCTGAACCTCAAACATAATCAATAGCACCGCTTTCCAAAATGATTTGTCTTGGGTACATGCTGTTTAATTTTGTCAGTTACTGACTCCGGAATAAAACTTTGTTGATAAATGTTATTTACAAATAGCACTTCTACTAATGGATTATAGATATAAATGTGTCCGACTTGCTGATAATTAAAACATACATTTTAGATTTACCACTTTCTTCAGTTTTGGTAAGACGACACTCGTCTCATGAGTCTTTTTTTATTTTTTTGCGTATTCGGTAAAAGAATGATAGGTGTTTGCCTTCAGTAATGATCCTTTCTCTTTGATAGCTCTGGGCAATAGCATTTATACTGCGCAAGGTTTCCCAATTTACCAAAGAATAGAATACAGTAGGTAAAATACACAAAATCTACAATAAAGCTAACGTAATATTAGTGTTTTGTATATACTCTTTAATTTAGGCCAGTATTATCAGCTAAATGTATTTTCTTTTGAAACTGTAGTCTTATTTAATATATTAATTTCATTACCTTTAAAAGTTGTTCGTTGTCGTCAAATTGGATTTCTATGTTTTCACAAAACCTTTTGCTTTGGTTATAAACCACATCAGTGCTGCTTAAATTTTGATCTTCCATTAACACATCTTAGTATAATCTTAATATTGTCTATTTATATTAATGTGTAAGAAATAATATTAAATTTATCTTTATAATTCAGTAAATCACGAGGTATTTTTTCTCAACTCCATATATTTATGACTATCATGTTTCTTGCATTTTGTTTATTACTTATTCCACACATAGCTTTAATTGGTGCCAATACAATTTGATGTGTGCTGATTTGTGTTTGAAATTACCTGAAGATTACAGAGAATATGAAGTGCAGATCAAGAACGTTCAAATTAAACGTACATCATTCAAGATCATTATTCCAATTCCTTGTTGATCATTTCCTTGCTTTAAGATACTTAACAATAATCCTTTTCTGTATTTTTCGGATATTTTTTGTATATTTCGCAAATATTTATTCGATATACAATAGACATAACTTAAAAATTGTAAAACGAATGCATTATTTGAAATGAAATCCTTTAAAACAAACAGCATGTAAATTTACACACACATTCTTTTATTGAATTTTTTGATCATATCGAAGCAGTTCCGGAACTCGATTGGATATAGTTTCTGACGTTTTAGGTTGACCACCGTTACTTGGTGGCGTACTCATATGTTCTTAGATATACTGGTACCGACACAAAAAAATTAAAACACCCCTCCACCATTTCTTTGATCGAATTTCTACCCAAAATCTGTCAATATTTTCGTCCATGCTATCTACTCCACCCGTGAGTTCATTATGTTGCGAAATGACAAAAGGTTGAGCAATTGAACCCATTCTTTCTCTCCTTCGAGACCCATCTCATTGCCTCTTTACATGGCATAACTGGGTCACGCGAACTTATAGTTAGAACAATCCGATTGTCATTCCAAGACGTTATTGTTGTATCTGTATTAGTGACGGTCAGATACTCGTATGCCCCGCTTTCTTTCTTCTCCATCACTTTCCTCAATAATATTGGACACTTTTCTATTCGCCATAATGGTTCCAGTGTAGCCATATTCCATCTCTTTTAATTTATTTACTAATCGATACGATGAAAAGAACCGATCACCATAAATTTTGCACGGTACGTTCTTTGGAATCTTTGATAGAAGATTCATTACTACGCATCCACCGACGCCTAGGTCTGCATGATCACGATTTTCCTTACCCTGATAAGGATGAAACTGGATAAGATACACTTAAGGCTCACATAAACACCACATTTTGTAACCATAGCGAATAGTAAATCGAGAATAAGTAAAAAATTTACTATTTATCATATTGAATAGTGGCCTAAGGTTAGCAAATTTGTCATTAGGTAATAGATTATCATTATCAGTACAATGTGTGTATTTTTTTATTTGTTCAAATCTGCTTCTTCTTATTGCTTTGGCGACGACTTCATTGTATGTTTCTATCTTTGTTTCCCACAACATACACCAGCTAGGTACCCGACTGTACCCAGACATCAAAAGTATTGCAATATAACATTTCAGATCTCCTACATCCATAGTGAACGCATGATCTACTTTTGATTTAGCATATGTTATAAACATATACACTAAAAAATTACAGACCTCTTCATAAAAAATTAGCTCAAAGCAACTTGACTGCATTATCTGGTGTATTTAGTAAAATTGAACTTATTATTCCAAATTTTTTGCGTACATGGTAGTCCTTGAGGCCGTAATTTTGTCCTCAATTGTGCTAAAGGTATTTCGTCTTCATCGTAACGTTCACTTTCGTTAGTTTTCATTCCATCTGATTCGTTCAACATTTGTTTGAATCGTTGTAATAGCCTGCGCTTGCAATCGATGTCCGCTAAAATGATCTACCTCTACAGAATCTTCATTGCCACTCTTTTCATCGCTAACGTTTCCTTCGTCAAGACACTCTTACACTCTTGCCAAAAATCCTCGTTTTCAACGATAGATATTAATTCTTCCGTTGTAAGAGGTCTGAAATTATGATTGTGTAGTAAGCTCAATGTTCCAAAATTGGAACATACAAAAAGAAATAAACAAACACACGTAAGCAAAATAAAAATTAAACATTTGTAATATCACATGCTACTTATATATGCTGCTGCTCTCTGGCTAATCCGCCACTACAAAATCCCAACCATGAATGAATTACTGAAAATGGCGGATTATAGTGAATAGGAACAACAAATTGAATCAAACAACGACATTTTGGGCTAATTACATATGTATGTATTATGTATTATACTTGTATTTTAAAATCAACAAACATGTAATTTAAATTACTCAGGTTTCGAACAATGCCATTCCATTCTCTTGAGCTCATTTAATACAAACATCAATACGCCATCTAGAGCATCTTCCGATTTGACGGTGCAACCTACACGCAACATGACTTCTTCGTTTGTTGAGTTCTCCCGTTCAACGGTTTATTTGAAAGCTCATCATCACCTAAATGTGGCTAATATATTTCAGTGTTTCCTTCAAACCAACATCTTCACGTGTTAAGCCAGCATTTGAAACTGTTGC
Source organism: Holotrichia oblita (assembly GCA_023690525.1). NCBI lineage: Eukaryota > Metazoa > Arthropoda > Insecta > Coleoptera > Scarabaeidae > Holotrichia > Holotrichia oblita. The sequence continues at coordinate 14,015,729 of CM043023.1, read as the reverse complement.
TAATTTTATTAATTCTTGTAATGTTCACATCTTCTTCTTCCCAAGTCTCGTCATCTTCAGTAATGGTGGACCACAAGTTTTTCCAAGTTGATTTAATAATTTTTCGTCATTTGTATTACATTTTGGTCCATTGGTTAAAACTGAGTCTTTGATATTCAATTGTTTTAAAGTTTCACTAAATGATAATTCGTCGATTTATCGCATTATCCAAGAAAAGCTTTTTTCGTAAATTTTTTTGTCATTTGTATTACATTTTGGTTCATTGGTTGGATCAGAGACGTACAATTAGCAGGCAGAAAATAGAGCCATCACTAGATGATAATTCGTCATTTGGGCCGTGCCCAGGAGCATTATCCAAGAAGAGCTTTTTGTGGTAAATTTTGTTACTTTGAAAAACGTTTCACGTCAGGCAAAAAATCATGATGAAACCAATCATAAAACAATTCCTTGGTTACCCATGCCTTATTTTGACTCTTATAAACAACTGGAAGGTTGATACTCTTAAACAGCCTAGGATTCTTAGATTTTCCTATAACTAACTACATGGTAAAAGTCATCAAAATAAGCTACTTAAATCGACATTATAAACATGATCGACCGAAAAATTAAGTTCTTCAGTTTTTATTCTTGAAAACTCCTATAAACTTCTATAATCTTATTCCAAACCTTGCTTTAAATTTAGAAAGTAACCATTCACTAGCTCTAAAATCGTTCTTGTTATAAATGTTCTCATAGAAATGAAGTGCTTTCTGCCGCAACACATCAGCATAAAATGTTATCGGTGTGTGACATGGACGCTCTTGCAAAAACCACGAAAAAAGCGTTTATTCTAACTGCGAGTATTCACCAGTCCTCATTGTTGGACGTTTCCCTATTCCAGACTCTGCCTTAGTGACGTAATTTTTAATTTTATTTCTGTTCTTCGGAATGTCATAAACCATTGATCTCTCAATATGAAAGTGATTTGCTATGTCTGTAAAAGGCACACCACTATCCACGTTACTTAAGATTACCATCTTTTGCACTAAAGTTAACGTTTCATGCTTTCGTTTATTGGATTGCATGGACGACGACGACGGCATTTTGAAAAGCTGTTTACTTCACGAAAAAGCAGTGTGCAGTGTGCGACTCTTGACTCTGGTTGTCGGAGGCGGGCTAAAGAATAAGGAAGTGATTGCTTAGGACTGTGCGGCAAAGCATAGAATTATAGAACTGTAGGAAAGAGAGGACGAGCTGAAGATTTGCAGTGACCGTATAAGATTTTACATTGTTAGAGATCACTATCAATTTCTTAAGGGACGGCACCACCTTCAGTATTTGTTGCAGTTACAACTAGTCTATTAGCTTGAACAGCAAACAGTTTTCATAGTTGTTCAATTTTTGATAAGTTGACACATGCTACATATTCTTCGCATTGATGAATTCTTTGTTATATTGTCGACAGGGAAATATTTTCGTCGCAAAACTCATTCATCATTTCCTTTTTTGTGGCATTTTGTCACGTATCTTTACTCTAAGCTCAGATAAATTCAGGTACTTGTTTCTCCATAGACAAGTGGAAAATTTTTGTGACATATTTTAGGCCAAACGTAGCTAGTTGAATTCAGTAAGAAGTCTTTTCCCTTAATAGCTTTTGACGATAAAATTTACCGTACTCCAGGTTTTCTCATTCATTAAATGATTAAATTAAATTTGAAAATGTCGAATTGCACTTCTTAGAACTGAAGAAAATGCTATAAGGAAAGTAAGTAAAATAAATAAATTTTTGACGGATTTCCGAAAGTGTTCTATTTATATAAACGTGATGCTTTCTTATCACGTCATCTTGGGGCAATTTAGCCGCTATTTTAATTGAACCAAAATAATATTCAAGATAGTATGAGGGTAGTTTTTGATGCGATTTGTTGTACTACTGGTACACAATCTTGAGAAATTTTAACAAAATTGTCTCTTGTATGCAGATATTATGTGTAAGTCTTGTCTACCAGGTTTTCATTTTTAATCTACATATTCTATTGTCGATCCATTTCCGAAAATAAATTTCGCTTTTGTCAAAGTATCCGTTCAGAAGCGAACTTTTTGAATTTCGAGATGAGATGGTTTCGGAGAGCTGATTAGAAATCGACCTCCTGAACGTTGCTGCAAGAGTATTTTGGAATACTGATCAAAAGTCAATTTTCTACACACAATTAACTTGTCTGTTTTGAAACAGACTTTGATTATCTCTAAAAAAGCGAGAATCAAAAAAAGTCCTAAAAGCAAGCGTCTGCTACTAATTATCGTCCATTGTAACCAAATATGGTGTTCTTAAATATGCATTATGAAAAAGAAATATATCTTTCTGATTTTCCATATTTTCTTCTGAAGAAAATCTGGATGTATTTTCTTCATTTCTTTGATCATTCACACAGATTTTGTTTTTAATATATAGTTAAGTTGAATGTATCCGAAAACTGAAAATATTCACTTCACTGACCATATTTCCATATTTTTTAATAGTAGGCAAAATATATTTAGTCGTTGTCCTCTTGAAATTTGTAGTTATTTTCGTCATTACAGAAAGTAATGCTGAGTTAAAAGCTTCAAAATTGCGGTATTTCTCGTGTGGTAATTTATGTAAACCTATTTTTTTTTCTATGCAATAAAATTGTCATTGTATTCGTAATTTACAAAAAGAGTTCAACATTTTCATAATCTGGCAATATCTAACTTCATATTCCAGTATTTTTATTTTTAGAAATATGTTATCCAGTTAAAGAATTGTATTATTTTACTTGATAAGGTTTTAATTATCAGTCTTCTTTGTTTTGACAGATTTGGTCGGTTATATATTAATGCTCTAGGTTATTGATCAATTTCTTCAAAGAAAAGGAGAAGAAATAATGTACCAGTTCTTCCTATCTTTGTATTTATATAAAGTTGAATTTGAAAATCACGTGTTGATAATAGTAGTAATATGAGACTTTGCTAAACTTTCTGCATATAAAAGTAATAATAAATGGAAACCACCAGGACCTACAACTTCTTCCGATCTTCAAAATATTCTTAATAAATATACATACATACAATATATGTATTATAAACTATGATAATTGCTGTGTATATTTAATTATCTCATCTTATCGACGAATTATAATAATTCTGATTACCTATCAATCTGAGAGTATATTGATTGTCCTCAAATTAGACTAGTACTTAAGATTAAGTATTTTTGACAGCGATACATCCAGAACAGTCTTCTAAATAACAGGATAAGACTATTCAATACATGATTTATTAATATATGTAAGTAACATACAGGTTAGTAAATGGACTGCCACGATGATAAGTTCAATCCATAATCATTGGTCTTAATCATAGGGAGATAATCTAAAGATGCTGGTGAGCCAGGAATGTTCATTGTAATGAAAGTTCTATCCACGTCAAGGTGACCTCCATTATCATGAATAGTAAGAAATTGTCCTGCAACAGTTCTCTCCCTACTGAAATAAGTGCAGTTTGACTAGCAGAAGATAGTTTGGACTAAACATTGACTTTGATCAGTCTTATAGAGACTGTTAATACCTCAGTAATTACCTTCTTATATTCTTCCCCAGTTCATCATTTACTCTTTGTGGATGTGATTTGTTGAAGTTTGCCAAGATCTTCTTTATATGTTCCAAATATTCTATGGAATATAGCTTAGGACAATTCAATTCGTCCACCTTCATCTTAATTGTTATTGTCCATTTAATGTTTGCCTCACGTTGCAGAGCAACAAGGCTCCGTGTTCTCAGAAGTCCAAAATTCTAGGGCTGACATTTTATTTTGTCCAACGATGGAGTTACATCAAATTCAATATCCTCTATTGTAGAGAATAGATTATCAGCCACACCTGCCCTTAGAGATACAAGGTTGAGATAGAAAAATGCTCTAGTTGCCTACCTTTTTGTTGTAATCCTACATATATTTGCAACCATATTTACTAGATCCCGGAGCTAATATAGAATATATAGTATGAGATTTAGAATATCATCTATAAATGGGATATGGGTCCCTTTTGCTGGATTCTTTTATTTCAGCGCATATTTGGCCTCGAATCTTATATGGCATAATAATGCTGTCATTCACTTTGAGCTATCGAGGAACTTTTCTCAAGTGGAAATTTACATCCTTCTCGAAGTTTGCTGGCACATAATATGTATCTAATCCATAATTTAAAACTATATGAACATTTTGCCTGTCCTAAACTCTTGAGCTCGGATAGTATATATAGTATGAGATTCATATCATCTATAAATGGAATATGGGCCCCTTTTGCTTGAGCCTGTTATTTCTGCGCATATTTGGCCTCTAATCTTATATGGCATAATAATGCTGTCATTGGTCCGACACTTTGAGCTGTTGCAGACCTCTTTTCTGGTGAGAAAGTGCAACCTTCTCGGAGTATGTGGTGGCACACATCTAAACCATAATTTAAAACTATATAAATATTGAGCTTGTCCTAAACTCCTATGAGCTCAATAAATGAGATAGTGCAGCATCTTTCCATTTCAGAGTATGGCTTTTGATCTTATTCAGAATGTCATCTATAGATGGGATAATATGTGCTGGCACACATATAATCCATAATTTAAAACTATATGAACATTTGCTGCATTCTTAAATTTCTAAGCTCGGATAGTATACATAATTGGATTCAGAATGTCATCTATAGATGGGATATGCGCCCCTTTTGCTGCATTCTTTCATTTCTGGGCGTATTTGGCGTCTAATCTGATATGGCATAATAATGCTACCATATATCCGACACTTTCAGCTATCGAGGATCCTTTCTCAGGTGGAAATGTACATCCTTCTAGAAGTATCTGGTGGCACACATCTAATCCATAATTTAAAACTATATAAACATTGTGCTTGACCTAAACCCTTGAGCTCAGATAGTATATCTAGTATGAGATTTAGAATTTCATCAATAAATGAGATATGGGTTCTTTTTGCAGCATCTTTCCACTTCTGCGAGTATTTGGCTTTTGATATTATGTGACAGAGTAGTGCTGTCATTGGCCCTACACTTTGTACTATCAAGGATCTCTTTTCTGGTGAGAAAGTGCAACCTTCAAGAAGTCTGTGCTGACACACATCTAATCCATAATTTAAAACTATATAAACATTGTGCTTGTCTTAAATATTTGAGCTCAGATAGTATATATAGTATCAGATTTACAATATCATCAATAAATGAGATATGGACTATTTTTGCTGCATTTTTTCATTTCTGCGCGTATTTGGGCTCTAATCTTATATGACATAATAATGCTGCCATAGGTCCAACACCTTGTGCTGTTGAAGATCTTTCTTCGGTGGAAAAGTGCATCCTTCGAAAAGTATGTGGTGGCACACATCTAATCCATAATTTTAAATTGTCAAAACATTGTGCCTGCGTCCTTCCTTCTTGATTGGTATTTGGACATGACTGATCCTTAATACCTTTCATCTTAATCCGAAAGCGCACATGGAATCAAAAGAAGATGCTACTATCGTATATCAGTTGGTTTTATCAGTATTGCAAAAGTTTTTGAATTCAGCTCCTTTATAATTGCTTTCAGGACCTTTTCGAGCAATATTTTGTCTGCCAGCACTATGTCAAATCCCTGAAAAACAGCTTTTGTATCTAGATTTGTATCCCAATTCAAGCTCAGATATTGCCTCGCTTTTTACTCAGTTTCCTCTATAAAATTATAATCTATTTAGTGATAAATTTGAATCATCCTCTTTTCATGCCTTTATTAAGTTCTCTTCTTGATTGCTTTGATGTGGTCAACCATCATCATTACAATTTAATATATTTACTATGCACGTTACTATAATATAACATAATTTCATTGCAATTACAATTTTTTCATTATCATTTTATGTTTCTGCAAAACCTTTTGCTCTGATTATAAACCATTTAAGTGCTGCCTGAATTTTGATCTTCCATTAACACATATTATTGCGCTTGATTTATTACTATAAATCATTTGTTTCACAGAAAATTCTAATTGGTATTTTAATTAGCCAAAAAGATTTAAATTTAACCTAGGTTTCGTACATAATTTATCGTAGATTCATTATTTAGTTGTTGATCATTCACTTACTTGTAGATCCTCAACGATAATCCTCTTCTGAATGTACCAAAAAAGTGAGCATCAAAGTTTTTTGTTTCCTTTTCCTTTCTTTTGTAGGAGTTATTTCCTCTAAAGTTATATGAAATTGTATGATTTTGATTCTTTATAATTTTATCATATCAAATAATTGGTACTTTGAAAGTAATCTGTCCTAGAGCTCCAGCAGCAAAGGATTGACGTGCGATTAAAAATATCCACTAGAGAAACCAGCAATTTCAAAAACAATGTTGATGATTTCCATTGTGAGAGGCAATGTATGGTGTTCCATTACAAAATTTAATGTTCGCTTCCCAAGTATTCCTAAAATGTTATGAAATCATAGCGACATGAAGGATCTTCTCTATCTCTTTGAAGTTTGAATTTTGATATTCTAAAATTAAATGCTTAATGCAGGTTTTGACAAAAACCACGTTTGGTTATAGAAGAGGATTTTTTCTGTTCTATTTTAATTTTAGTCTGGTTCATATGAAAATCGGATAAATCTATTGCAACAGTTACTTTATACTTCAAGGTTAGTTCTTTTACCACTAGTTTGAATTTTTCATAAAATTTAATTCAAGAAAGCCATCTTCCCCTATATAAATGGAGATAAATAATGACAAAATGTATTGCAGAACTTCATATATACGTCTTGAATGTCTATTGGTGGCAATTCCCTCCTATACAAAAGGTATATTTGAAATCTCTTGTTTCAGTAATGCGAAAAATCCATTATTTCTAAACATTCCAGATGCATCGCTGTAAACAGAGTCAATAACATTCATACCTGGTTTATGTTTAGGAAGCAAATCTATTATTAGCTGTATTATAGCTTCTATTTGGTACTTGTTTTTAATTCTTTTAGAACAATTTTTGACAATACTATTTTTGATACCTGAGATAACTTAGTTCAAAAACAGCATCACTTAGTTTGCAGATTTGTTTTGGAATGGTATTATTCGACACAGGTTCAGGAGTCCTAGTTTCCTATTTGGCTTATGCGAGAATAATAGTGCAAACTTTAATTGTAATAATATGGTTTGATCAAGATTTCTACATGGGTATGGGGTTTTCCCGATATAACTACTTACATGGTTCTGACATGGTTCTTATACTAAAATACAACCATATTTTGTAAACATTTTCTCTTTTCTAATTTTTAGTGATTTAATATCGTGTCCTTTAAGTTCAGATACACTGTAGTTGTTTATAAAATGTTTTTGATAATGTTTTTAGGAACTTTTTTCTCGTGTTTTACATCGGCATATTGTTTGAAATGGCTTAATAATCAGAAAAGAAGTTGGCAAAAGTCATCGATATTGAACTTTTCTATTAATTGCACGATCTTTCAGATTCTTCTGTTGATTTATTATATGTTCACATTGATCAATAATTGCATCTAGAGAACCTCTCCACATACTCCTGCAAAATTATGTGCTAATTCAAAGGTAGTCATCTCAGTTTCATCTAGAGAGATTAGGTTTCAAATTGGCACTCCTTAACTCTGAATACGTTGAGAATAATTTAGCGGTAACTGTCATATCATTCTGATATTGCGGTGTCAACAGAAATAAACAGGAATATATAAGAGAAGAACATTAGAAGGTTTATTCGCTTACTAATCCATTCTATGATAAATTAAAGCAAATAATGCAAAGTTTGTCATTGTAGTGTATTCCAGATTCTAATATACTTCATATCTTTCAAGATTGTTGGTAAAGAAATGAAGTGAATCTATAATCATTATATGATGTTTAGTCTTTGAAAGATATAGTAGATTATTTGCTGTTGGGCTTGCTATTTTATTCTGCTCTCCTAGTAAATAATGGCATTAGTTTTGGGTAAGCTATTGCAGCTTGTAGTGTGATAACAAAGTTTTGTGGTGATCCATCTAGATCTATACAACTTCAACGGCTCTTCTAAAAATTTGTAGTTATTCCTAATTTATACTTAAATGAGAGCTACTAGAATGAAGCTTTTCCAGTGACTATCTTTCGATACTAGTTGTGTCACTGCCTAGCGAATATTTATGGTACTTGCATTAGATGGTGTAATCTCCTGTATATAATGTCCACTTCATTCAGTGATAGCATTAATCGATTGAGCGCTTTTGGCCTTTATTGATCTATCTTGCAGATGTAACTGTTTCTTTAGAATATCTGAAATGTGTTGTAATGTTTTTATTTCATATTTCATATAGTCAAGATAATAAGTGCGTCCAAATTGTAGCTGTAGCTTCCGGGGTGTGGTACATGTTATAAATTCCATTTGCATTAATTTTAAATGTGGCTTCACAAATTTAATATTATTGTGCTTCATTGATACTTCAGGATTATGAACTTTATTAACAATTCAAAACTTACTTATTTCGCATTTATGTTCTCCAAAAGATTGTATATCTTTATATTTGCTGTTGTATTTAGGAATGTAATTGAGCTCAGTTCTCATCTTGGATCTGTAGTTGTCACCATACATTTGAATCAAGTGCTCTGTGTCTCTGGATGTGTTGTAATCATTAGACCTGTGAGGTTAGGCGGAGCAGTACATACATATTATACATTATACAAAAAAATATTGCAATATACTCTATTAGAAAAGGAACTAGATAAATTTTAATGAAACAAAAGAGAAATGTGACACCTGTTTTGCGACAACTTAATTTTGCTTATTATTGCGAAATCTTTGGATTCAACATATTAAATTGTCAAAATTTTTACTTTACAGTACTCATAAGGGTGGTTTCTAATCGGTTTTTAAACTGATATGGTTATAAATATAATTGGACCATTTGTTGATTTCCCAAGTTTACCTAAAGGTTCCATGTTCTATCGGTGTATAATGACGTTCCGTTGGAATTACTGTTCCCGAAATATAGGCTACCATTTCTGGATCAACTTTTGGATCCTCCTAGAAGAAACATCACCCAATTTCATATCTAGAAGCATCACAAGTTCGTACAGATTCCTTGATAGTTTAAAACATGTCTAAAAATTGTATTTTACAACTTTCCAAATTCGCTTTTGGATTTGTTAATAGTAATACCTTTCGGTTCAAGTTTAGAAAGGGCAGTTTACAAGTTTGCGTCATGCTTTTCTTTAGTTTTAGCATACATGAGTATTTGATCTGTGAGGGCTTTCAGCTTTTGACTGCGTCGTAGGTGATAGTGCACCCATCAATATAATTTATGTAGATTTATGTAGATATATTTAAAACCTTTAAATGTTTCAATAGAATCTCTACTTATCATCTTCGAAATCTACTACAGTTATGAAGCAGTACCTATAATATCTAAAATACCACTTACCTATAGCGTGGTAGGCTAGTATCCGAGCCACTAATTCTTTTCCTAATGTTTGTACAATTGCTAATGGAATACAATTTGGTTCCTGAGTTGAAAACAAAGTTATATTTAATAGTTTCATTAAATGCAGCTATTTATATGCAGGTACACTATCCAAGATTTAAAGTTTTATTCGACGTTTCCATCATTCCATCATGAATGCAACTATCAGATATTTTAATACTATTAACGTTTTTTTTATCTAGATTTCTATATATTTTCTTCTTAATGTTGCATCCATGGCACGTAGAATTTCTTGTTGGACATTCATTCCGTGGATGAAGTTTGTATCCATAAAATAAACAAAAAATCGGTTTATATTTTGAAGAACTTTGATCTTTCGTATCATCCTTCTTAGAATGACAATTTATTGAAGTGTTATTTTGTATTTGAGTCGAAGTTTTCCTATCCTTATTCAAACTGTTTTTCAATTCTGTTTTGTTTATGGAATATTTCTGTTTCTCAAATTATATGAATCTCGTTTTTTAAGGTTAAGTACAATCTCTCTCCGATCTCTAATAAGTTTTTCCTTGAGATTGTTAAATTCAAATAGTTCTGCTTTCTCCAATTTTGATTTAGAAAGATGTATCTGTCAAAATATACTTGATCCAACTAAGTTGATTTGATATTGGAATAAGAAAGTACTCGATGGACTCTTTCCGCAAAGGACCTTTAAGAAATGTAGTTTCTTCGACATTTTCTAGCAACATTAAAAAACATTTCATCTTGAAAAAGGGACGTTTTCCAAGTCCTCACGTACTTAGCTGTTATTTTATGCCGATTGTATTTTATTGTTATAAAGAAAGCATTGAATCTTTATCCAGAGCTTTATCCAACTTAAAGTAGGAAATAGCAAAGAATATGGATAGTGTGCTGTTAGTTTTGGGAACAGAACTGGCAGGCATTACTCAAAATTTATAAACGTGGATTTCAGAACCAAATTGGAACAGCTCATCAAAGAAAGTTTGGTTTTAGAAGAAATGAAATACATAGAATTTTACAGTAACGTGATTTTTACATTGGAGATCCTTTGAAAGCAATATTTAAGAGTTATCTCAGTAAAGTTGTTTATTTCATCGAAGCTATCTTTATCATTGATAATAGCCCATTTTATTTTTCCCGTCAAGGCAGATAGATGTCGCTTTAATGGGATACATTCCACACAAGATCATTTTAGAAATTTACTTACTCTTCTAAATTCAAAAAGCTTGCGCACTTATTTCGATAAAATGAATCAATTAATAGAAACACAATAAAAAAAATCTTCAGCAATAGACATCGTAAAGGGTTGGATAAGTTTAATGAACCACAAGATCTCTTCAGCACAATGGTGTGTATATGGTTGTAATTTTCCTCTAAAACCTTTTTTCGAAATAGCACAAATTCAGAACAATTCAAGAACATGCTATTTATGAAAAGGGGTTCATTCAGATTGGAATTGAACTTAGTTAAGATAGTGATTTACTGCTAACAGGCGTCAATTTTCATTTTAAATATGTAGTTGCCATCATATTTTTGAGTTTAACGAGTAAAATAAAGCAACACTATCTTATGTAAGTAGTGAAATATGTATAATACTCTTTTTGGGATGTGTTGCAGTAGCCGAATCTGTTAAGCATTTAATATTTACATCGGTTATAATGTAGCTTTAAACATGATATGGCGTGTATTTTTTGAGACTGTACTGTCTGTCTCTAACTTGTTTCATAATCATGATTTTTATACAAAATACATAATCATTTTATCTACATATTTTATAAACTTTATCAATATTTAAGGTAGCAATTTTATTATTTAGCTTCTGGATGTTGTAGAACTTATTCTGGTATGGGGCCAGTCTTTAATTTTGTTCAATATATTTCAATTTCCTAAGTTGGTCGAATTGCTATCTACTAATGTTCTAGAATGATTTTTTATGAAATTAATAATGGTTTGAAATTTGTTTAGGAACCCCGGAAAAGTAAACCATGTGTTAATGCCAATTTTTATATTATTCCATTATAGTGTTGTTTTTACGAAATAAATCACGACACACAACTTCCATACATCTTATGCAATTATCTAGCAAGTCTGCTAAAGTTTTGTAGTTCGTGTTGATTCAAAAGCCACTGCTGTTGGTGAATAATCTCTAAATTTTCAAAAGTCATCGAAAAATTATTTCAAAGATGAAAAAGTGTCATTGTAGTTTGTTTGGAATGTTGTAAAAGTTGAAATATTTATATTGTTAATAATCTATAAATCGTTCTTTAGGCTAAATACGCAACTGCTTTCATACGCACATCTAGATTTGATATTTTCAAGAGTTTCGTTTTCTCTTTGCATTATTCGAACATTTATTTTACTGATCGGTTCGAACTTAACATTTAATTTTTCACTCTTTTTCTACAATATTTTACGAGATCGTAATTTACTTTTGCTCATATCGATCAGATCTCCACTTATTTGTAAAAATACATTCCCCACTAATAATTGATGTGAATACTTTAGGTTGTAATGAAAATTATGCCTATTAAGCTGTTACCAACGTCAGACTCATAAGTTAATGATGACATTATTTCTAATTTCGTTTTGATTAAAAAATCTGTCTTCTATCCTGGCTATGGCGATACTAAAACTTTAATTCATATCTCTGATGATATCATCCAATCATCCGTTAGAATTTGGATTGATATCCTTCTGTCTATCCTCATTTACGCTGGTTTGGACCTTTCAGTGAATAACTGGTTATATCTGAGATCTAATGTTCAGCAGAACTCAATACTATACCGCTTAGACTAACCTCCAAAGATATACTAATCAAATTTACGAATACATTTAACAATTTGAACAAGTGCATTGCAAATGCTTCTTCTTTTAAGCAACCAGATTCGTGCCAATCATTCAACGCTCTTTCTCTTGTATTCCCTTTTTGTTTTGTGTCTAATAAAATTATTGTTTCTCTTTTTCAGCTTCTATTTGATTCAATTTTGATTTGTGTCTTAGGCAATGACATTACTCATTCGGCAGTTAAAATTTCTCAAAAGAATTATTAATTTAAATGGTGATGCTGGAACTTTTATTTTCTTGATTCTTTACTTTCTATTTTCTTTATCTATAGTTAAAATTCTTAGATATACAAAAGAAAAAGATATATTTACGACGGTTATTCTACCTTTTCTGCCGTTTTTTTAGCTAATATCTTTGGAGGTTTGGGAACAGTGTTTTTTAGGGAGAATTTATTAACTTATAAAAAACTAGTTGGCTTCTCCAAACTGAGTCAAACTGTAAGTCTGTGGATTCAACTGTAGACAGACTTTCTTAAATTTTTTTCGAATCCTGCGCATATCTTTGTAAAGCATAATAACTAGTGAAAAAAGTTATACAAAAAATTCTAACATGGAACTTTGATCTGTTTTTTGACGAGTTAGTTTACGTACTTCTGCTCATTAACTTATAAACAATTATAATACAGTGAAATCTCTCTAAAATGGAGACTATTCGATCCGTAATTTTTGTCCGGATTTGAGGGATGTCCGCTCACGGGAATTATCTTAAAATAATTCAATTTTTATAAGCTATACATTTATTTGTATCTTTAATTAAAAAAGATATTTTCCATTTGCATTAATTCTGTTTAAGCGAATGCATAATAACTAGTGAAAAAAGTTATACAAAAAATTCTAATATGGAACTTTTGATGTTTTTTTTGACGAGTTAGTTTAAATACGTTGTACCTCATTTCCAAGATCTTCAGTAGTAGGTAAACATAACATTCTTTATCGACCCTATTTCTTTCTTTTGTGTAAAAATTTTCTTTTCTGATGGATATTATTGGACATTATATCTGAACAGATTTTTTAAATTTTAAAAGTTTGACCTTGCAGTATTTGTTCACACTGAATACAATGTACCGCTAACAGATCCCGAAATAAAGCAACTTGATACCTACATATCTAGTCACATAACTAGGGGAATCCCAAGCCAACACAATACCGTCTGTCCGCACAGGAGTGTCTGGTTAAGAGAATGCCCACTTAAAAAAGAACTTGTTATTAGGAAATAAAGCCGTGTGCATCGGTTCCATAAAAGGTGTCCGTTCTAGAGAGATATCCGTCTTAGAGAGTGTCCGTCTTAGTGGGATTTCACTGTATATTCTTTTAATTGAAAATAATATTTATAAATGGAAATATATCACATAAAAGTAGCAATATGAAACAATAGTTAATATCGTAGTTTGCGTGTGAATTTTTTGACAGGTTCACAAAGCACATTTGTTGCTTAAATTTTTGTAGTTCACCCAGAGGTTTAAAAAAATTATATTTCTTTGACATTTTTACCATCACTTTTATTTTGTTCTGCCATTTTACTACAATATTTTTCACCTAAAATATGTATACACGCATATCAATCCCGCACAAAATGCTCGTTTATTCTATTTGTAATAAAAATTGATTCGATGTACTGCTCTGATTTAATTAATAATTTTGCTATTGATCCGTACATATTTTTGAAATATTCAATTCTAAATGTTCTATCAGATATCAATGTATGTTGGCCTGGCAGCAACGTCTTGAAGGTGATAGAATGGTGATAGTTTTGCCAAATTGCATGGAATTTTTTAAATAAATATTTATTTCGGTTGACCTCTTGGAGTTTAATAAAAAATGATCCGCCATTTCTTTTAATCCTTCAGTAGTTTGTTTTGTATTTATATAACATACATATGAATATTTTATTTGAAGAGAATTCACAATATATATGCGTATTATGACCAGAAAATATAAATACATACGATATGTAAATAAATACAAATAAAGATCATCTACATATTCTTGAATATTATAATAACCATATTCATATAATTGGAGACTTTTTCGTTTCTAGCTCTTATTTGATAGTTACACAAGCTTGCCATTTTTGCCTAATTATTTATCACTTTACCTAATATTTTAGTTGAAGTTACTAGTTGTAGTGATCTATCGCTAATTTCTAATAATAAAAAATACTCCGCGGGCTTGGAATATCTTGCAGCTTGCAAGAGTTTGTTGTTGAACTAGCGGTCTTTTGGTTTCAACATTATTACTCTTGTACAAACAAGTATTATCAGCATTCATAACCAGTTCATTATCTTGGAAGAAACTGGTCGAATCGTCAATAGAGAATAGAGATTTTAGTGATCCTAGAACCGATCTCTAAGCACACCAATTTGATTTTTTTCGATCGAACTTGGCTAGTACTGATCTCCACTTGTTGGCTTCTTTCCCTCAAATAAGATGTAGCTATAGCTATAAACTACATCTATAAATATTTCACTACATTAATTATGTCTAAGCATTACAGGATTTTATTATTTTTGCATTTATTGTATTTAACCTACTACACTTTGCTGTTTTGACTTGGGTTATTGCTAGTGCTACACACATTGATGAAACATTCGTAGTTGTAATTCTTAAGCTTTTTAATGGCTTTATCATTTGAATTTGTTTATATCTTCATTACTATGGTAGTCGACTAGCATACTTCCCTCATTTGGGTCTTTTATTCTAGTTATTGCTACACTCACTATGTAGCACAGGTTTCAATTTTTTGAAGTTTTTAAATCCTGCTTAGTTTTCACTGTAACTATCTCTCGCACTAACTATATCTAGAAAAGTATCACCATGTATTAAGAGGGACATGCCGTCTGCATAATTTGTAATATAGGCATGCGGATTACCTACATACACTTAAGTCGTTAATAAAGATAACGAACAGAAGGGGACCCAGAATACTCCCCTGTGGGATGCCCAGAGCTACCTCAAGTTCCTTAGACAGCACATCAACACCACCGCTTGGGTTCTTGATTCGAGTGATTTGTTTTCATTTATGTAAAAATGAAATAATTATTGCGAATACCATAATTGTATCATAATCGAATGTCCTTGAAAGATCCAAAAACACTCCACAAGCGAGACCATAGTTTTCAAGAGTTTGGAGCAATTCACATGTGTAGCGGAAAATTGCTGTGTCTATACTACGAGATTTAAAAAATCCGTGCTGTGATTCCCGGAAGAGATTGTTTACACTAAAGAAGTTGTACATTCGTATATACATGGCTTTTTCAAAGATCTTAGAGAAAATGCTAAGCATTTATGGGTCTGTATTTATTCATTTGGGTTGGATCTCCGACTTTGAGTATCGGCGTCACAACTGAATATTTAATCGCTCGAAGAAAGACACAACTAGGAAAAAATTCATTAATAATATGGCGTAGTGGGTCTATAATAGAATCAATACATCTTTTAATTACTACTATAGGAACCTCATCATAACCAGTGCTGTATTAATTTTTAATTTCTCCAATAATACATTTTAATTCTTGTTCTGTTACTGGCTCCACAACTAAATGCTGAGGATTCACTGGAATAGCTTTAGCAGTGATAGATGGTTTCTGTTTTGATGCTGGCAATTTAGTAGCTAGTTTTGCAAAATGGTTGTTAAACGCATTTGGTTATTCCTTTGTATTTAAGACATATGATGCGTTGTCTTCCACCCTATTATTGAATCATGACCCACCAAGTCTTAGATTTGTTGTCCGATAAATCCATCCGTTGTTTAAAGACTTTGTTTTTTTCTCACACAACAATTCGCTATATAGTCTTTTCGCTTCCACAGATACAGCCTTAAAACTAACATACTTACTAGCTAAGATCTGTAATAAGTTTAAATTTGATTTACATTATTTCAAAGTATTACAGATTACATCAAATTTATATTGTTTACTCGGCTCTACAATCTTGGGAAAATGTTTGTTGAAATATAATAGAAAAGTATTTCCATTGCCTCGATTCTCTTAAATATGAGAACTTTTATTGCATCACTTTGTCTCTTCAAAGACCATTTACTGACTTCTCTAGTAACCATAGCTTCTGACAAAATCTCTGCTAAATTCCAGCAATTGACTGGAGCAACCTGTGCTTCCACTTACTAGTTTTCCCAATCATGTTGTACATATGTAGGAACGTTTTGATCAGCCAGGTCTACATCCCCCATGTAATTGTTATAAAATATTATGAGTGCTCATCACGGCATATAAACTTCAGGTAACGATTACATCTTTTGTATTCTGCCAGTTAGTTGTTGTGGTTCCTTTGGTATTATATGAATATTGGCAAGTGGCTTTTAGCTTGCCAATATAAGCATTCATGTCGTATATGTAACCAGTCTTCCAATCGCATCTCTCCGCGTTTTATGAAGCATATAATATGGCAGATATTGTTTTAGAGCTGAGCGTCTTTTGAATTTGGTCATTCTCTTATCTATCGCCTGAAACGGGTTAATTTAACATCATTTTTCAAAGAATTTCTTTGGACGATTTAAACGATTTCTTTGGATAATTGTAATACATTTTAGACAGCAAGAAAGTACACCCTCTCTCTCTCTCTTCCAATGGCTTTTTTATAAATATGTTTTATAGTGACTCATTATTAGACCAATAATTAACGAAGGAAGGGCTTTAATGAAACAACCAATGTGATTGTATATATATTGTATTGTCTGGTATACCTCAGGTTATCAATTTAGGCCCGCTGTTCTTGACAACTAAAACTAAAACAGGGAAACTGGTGATAAAATATCAGGTACTGCTTACGTTTTGTAGATTCGAATTTCTGAAACTGTATATATTGCAGGATCGAGCTATTTGTACGCACGTTTTGGAATTTGCTCTCAGATGAAAACTGATAGTCTTGTCTTCATTTATTCTTTCCTTGTATTAGGTTATGCATTACAAACACAATATTTCTCATATTAAAATGTAAAATTTGGATTGGGACACAGTGGTCTAACAAGTGACTTATGACACTATTATTAACATAGGGACTAAGACAGTCTAAATTGTAACATTTTCTTGTACGCCTTTTGTAACTAGACTTTGCAAAACGCCTTTTTTAAGCGGGAAGTTTGCATATGAGATTTCTAGTTAATATTTAACACAAGTTTATGCAATAGATTTGCTGGCGATAACTTCTGCTGTTTATTATGAAACGCGTTAAGGTGTGTCAATTTGACACTTAAATAAATTATCTTTTGTTTCGATTTTAATTTTATTTCTAACATAACTTGAAGTTTTTCTTACTCCTTAAATGTTGCAGTTTTTTGTTTAATATTAGATACTCTTCAGAGGCCAAGAAAAGCATGTAATTCTCTTTGTGTCTCATAGGTACTTCTTCTTGTTGTATATTCTTTTTCAAGTCGTTTTAACTAAATACGTATATGTATGCAAGGTATTTGTTTTTGAGCAAATATGAATAAAACTTTTTAGAGTTTTGAAAATAAGAATGGACAAATATGAAGGTATTAATGATCATTAAATATTTTAAGATAATATGCTATGTATTCGTTAGTCAATTGTTAGTTAATCATAAGACCTGAGGGCACCAGAATTATTTTCGTTGGTTTTGCAAACGCTCCAACAATATTTTTGTTGTATGTATTTTTATTGTATGCTTTGTTATGCTTAAAAAATAAATTTTAAATTTGGACTAGCAGTGGATAAACTTGCACCAGTTCAACAGGCTATTTGGATTTGGGTTATTCTATATAATTAATGCAAAATGAATTAAAAAAATCGCGATTTTTATACTCAATCAATATGGATACTTTTATTCAGATTTAATGGAACCAATATTTAAAATTCCAAACCTTCTTGAGAATCTGAGAGAGAGAGGGAAGTTGGATGACAAATATAGATTGCTATCTGAAATTTTGCCTTTTAAAATTAAGGCTATTTTTTGAGCAGAATCCTTCCCATCATGTTCTTAATTCTAATTTGTAGCTATTTTATCGAGAGCGATAGAAAAAAATATAAATTAATTACATTCAACAACTTAATATCAACTTAAACTCAAGGCTATTTTTTGAGCAGAATTCTTCCCCTCATGTTCTGAGGCGCTTCAACACATGTTCAAATCTGATTATAATAAAGAGCTTTTATATATATTCTGAGATTTTGATATTTTTAATCATTTGAAGCATTTTGGTATAATTCTTTCTTGCGTATAATGTTCGTTCTACAGCTTTGTCGGAAGATTTCTTTACACATTGAAGGCAAAGTTGAATGAATTCTTTCTTCTTCGTATTCCTCTTCACTGCTTGTTTGTTAATCATTAAATTATGTCTTCATTCGCAGTTGGAAACTCTTCATCTCATCGTTCATATGCCATTATATAATTTGCATGTAAAAGAATCCATTATTCCATTCCAAATTAAACTCCTTTATTTTCCAGGAAAATCATGGAACTTATTACGAAAAACCCGCAATGG
Source organism: Holotrichia oblita (assembly GCA_023690525.1). Classification (NCBI taxonomy): domain Eukaryota; kingdom Metazoa; phylum Arthropoda; class Insecta; order Coleoptera; family Scarabaeidae; genus Holotrichia; species Holotrichia oblita. The sequence goes on along the minus strand of CM043023.1, from coordinate 13,996,979 downwards.
AAAGGTTTGATGTCCTCTTAGATGCTATTCCAATAACTAGCTGTTTCAGTAAATGAGTACCTGAAATGAAGTAAGTCTGTTCGTACTAACTTTGTGACCTGATGTCGTTTTTGTCGTACCAATTTTGTTTGAAAGTACTCTCCAAAAGAGTTCAATCTTATCAACATTGTAGACTGGATTTGGATATTAATTCTACATGTACAACTTTCATGAAAGAGAGCAACAACCGCATAACTGACAGATAACTTTTTAATAACGTCAACACGGCAATATTTTCTCTTCCAGTTATTTCTCGATAAAACGGCTGTGTGTTTACCAGTTCCCATCAGAGTTTGCCATTTTGTCAAAAATTATTGCTGTATGAATTAGATATAAATGAATATAAAATTAAAAATGTGGTGGAAACCTAATACATAAGATGCAGTGCTGTTTTCTGAGAGTTTTATGAGTATCTGTGATTAAATAATTACGACGATGTCTTTTTTAGTGTACTATAGAAACGAGATCTTTTTTAGCGTACTTACCTTATGTATGCATACATTTATATAGCATATTTCTATCTGGATATCGAATCCAGAAAATCCACTAAATAGCCAAATTTCATTTCACATTTCATAAATAAGAAAAAATTGTTCTATTTAACACTGGAATTGTGAAAATTGTCTTGAAAAATTTTGGCACTTCCCACAATAAAGTACAACAAGTTTTAATATCATCGAAATTTTTCTAATACATAAAAGTGATACTGCAGTAAAATATTACTAGTAATAAAAAACATCGTGGATGCAGTAAATCCATTTATCTATCTATCCATATACACATGTATATAAAAGGCTTTGTCCTCACTGACTCATCCTCGCCCAGCCCAAATTGCTAAGGATTGCTAAGGCATTTTAAATTTGGACAAGGTGTTTGATTTTATATTGTAAGCATCGTTTAATAACGGGATTTTTCGATGTGTAACTCCTAAGAGGATGAAAGTGAGTGGCAAAATTTGTATGGAAAATAATAGTTTTAAGGTGAAATTCATTTGGTTGAATGCTATTTGATATTACCTTAACAAGCATTTCTCAAGTATTGCGGATCAATATGGAGTGCCTCGACGATCCATTCTCTTATCAACACATTTGTAAATTACATTACTTACATAAATTATTCTGAATTTCTGGAAATTCTCGTCAATAGAAGGTGTATACAGAAAGCCGGACTACAAATCCTACAAAATTCAGTATTTCAGAAATTTCCAAGTGATACATTCCTATATATACCCTTCAACATGGACTGTATTCCTTTTCAATCTGAATAGATGTAATCTATCTTATCTGAGTGCTGATGTAATTTTGTAGTTCATTTTATTAAAGATTAAAATTATATGCATTAGGTCTATGTATATGCATATTCGGTATTTTGTGAACAATCATGTAATCTAACATTCTCAACCTAAAATTTGTAGTTTTATTTTAAAATTAAACCGATTTCCTGAGTAGAATCCTTCCTCTTATGTTCTAGAGCGTGTCTCTTATTCGGTAATCATATAATTCCGCAAACATAAAATTTAATATGTTGCAAATTTAATATATTACATATCCGCCATTTTGCTCTGAATGTGAAATATGTATTCATTAAATTCAAAAAAATTTTCAAGTAAAAATAAACTAGCTTAAGATGTAGAATAAAAAATTAAAATCTGCTGGAACTGGAAAAACTAAGGTGTATAAGCTATCTAAAGTTCTTCCAGCAACAGGAAACACAAATGTGAGGTAATTTACTTTTCGACTGCAACTGGAAGATATGCAGCTTTATTTTTAGTATCTTCTTGTAAGAATGTTAAGGATAATATGCTAAACGGAATCCCCATAAACGGAGCTGCTCCATCATCTGAGTGTGTGAAGAGTAAACGTATTCTATCTGTTTTATACCATTTTGAACAACATGAGAGGCCATTTAATGTTGATTATTTAAAGTTGATTATATTTAAGCACCATGAGATCACCTAGATGTTGTTGCTTCATCACTGCCGTAATAAATTACAACTTATAGGTGTTGCCATCTTTGAAACTCTCAAAAAATTTTATGATGCAACTTGTAAGAAAATGCATTAATATAATATCTCCTCTCAGCCAAACCAATGTCCGTTCGCTGCGAACGCTTGAATGTATAAATCGCAATTTGATGGCCGTATCAAGCCAGCAACGTTGGCAGAATATGTCAAACGAACACACGCTACAAATTTCACCCTGAAAAAAAATTACAACTTATAGGTGTTGCCATCGTTGAACCTTTCAAAAAATTTTATGATGCAACTTGTAAGAAAATGCATTAATATAATACCTCCTCTGAGCCGAACCAATTTCCATTCGCTGCGAACGCTTGGACATACAAATTCCAATTTGATGGCCGTATCAAGCCAGCAACGTTGGCAGAGTATGTCAAACGAACACACGCTACGAACGTTATCCTGAAAAAAAATAAGTTACAACTCATAGGTGTTGCCATCTTTGAAACTCTCAAAAAATTTTATGATACAACTTATAACAAAATGCATTAATATAATACATTTTTTGAGCCAAACCAATCCCCATTCGCTGCGAACGCTTGTATATACAAATCCCAATTTGATGACCATATCAATCCAGCAACGTTGGCAGAATATGTCGAACACACGTTACAAATCTCACCCTGAAAAAAAACTTACAACTCATAGGTGTTGCCATCTTCGAACGTTTCAAAAAATTTTATGATGCAACTTGTAAGAAAATGTCTTAATATAATACCTTTTTCGAGCCAAACCAATCCCCGTTCGCTGCGAGCGCTTGGACATATAAATTCCAATTTGCTGGCCGTATCAAGCCAGCAACGTTGGTAGAATATGTCGAAGGAACACACGCTACAAATCTCACCCTAAAAAAAAAGTTACAACTTACAGCTGTTGCCATGTTTGAACCTTTCAAAAAATTTTATGATGCAACTGGTAAGAAAATGCATTAATATAATATATCTTCTGAGCCAAACCAATCCCCGTTAGCTGCGAACACTTGAACGTACAAATCGCAATTTGATGGCCAGAAACGTTGGCCGAATATATCGAACGAACACACGCTACAATCCTCATCCGGAACAAAAATTACCAATATAATATGTACCTATAAGCTTTTTTTACACCCTGAGATCTCAAACAAAGCGAATAAATGTAAGATTCGCCATACCAGATAAACTACTCACTTTCTATCTACAACTTTTCTTGCCAGTGGGGATATTATTATCTACAGAGTGACATAGAAAAAACTACAATGCATAGCAACATGTGATAGAGCACCAAGAAATAACAAAAAATGTTCCGATACACACATGTCCGATTGCTTTCTGTTTTCAAGTTAGAAGCTGTTGAAGTTAAGAGGCTTTTATTAAACAAAACAACATTAAAAAATATAAGATACATATTAGTTCTATGTACATAAGGTGTTCAAATTGGTGACCTTGTTCCTGAATACACATTAAAAAATATTCTTCCTGTTAACGACTGACGGAATCTTTGAAACATGTTAGTACTATTACGAAATTTATCATCAGACTCCATAATTCTGTTCCATAACTGATCTTCACTATTTATTTCTGCGAAATACACTTCACATTTCATAAATCCCCGAAATGAAAAATCGAGGAGATTAAGGTCGGGACTACGAGCTGGCCATGGTATAGGCCTCCCACGACCAATCCACCTATTTCCAACTTTTCGTTGCAGAAATTCCCTTATTCTCCTAGAATAATGAGCTGGCGCTCCGTCATGCATGTAGTACATTCTTCTTATAATATTCAATAGAACATCTAATAAAGTATTCAGTTCATTTTCCAAAAAAGTTCGTCCGTCAATCGTCTAGGCATTCGAAATGGACCAATTAGATAATTGTCGATTATACCTGCCCACATATTAAAGGAAAACCAATGCTGGTGATTCCGTATTATGTTCTGTTGAGGGTTTTCATCGCTCCAATAATGCATATTATGAATATTCAAAATGCCATCACGACTGAAACCTGCTTCATCGGTAAACAAAATTAATGGCAGAAAGTTTTGCCTAGGCAAAGTAAAAAACAAGAACAATATAAAAAACGGTTTGTAACTTGAAAACAAAAAGCAGTCGGACATGTGTTCATAGGAACTTTTTTTGTTATTTCTTGGTCCTCGATCACATGTTGCTATGCATTGTAGTTTTTTCTATGTCACCCTGTATATCTACTACACTGAAGCTCAGAATATAAACAATAGTTTACTTGTTAGTTTTTAGGCCTTATACTAAGAGAGCTTCCAACAAATGCCATTCGATACTAAGAGACAGCAGAGTAAGCCAACTAATTGCATGAGGGCGTGGGAGTATTTTTATCGTATTTTATACCGTAAAGACTTGGCCAAGTTCCACAATGACATGTCTTAATAATGCAAACCCTGAATCATCATTTATACATTTGAGTTTCTCTTTGTGAAGTTCCTTCATCTTGAAATTTGTGGTTACCTTCAGTGGCATTCCAGAACAATGTTTATCCCAGCAATCTTAGCTAACATATTGCAAAAGAAGGCTTTTTTTTAAATTTATTTAATATTATATTATATTAATATTATTTAGGTGTATTTCTGTAATCTACAGAAATCTGTTTAATAGTAAATTAATAATTTTTAAAACTTTCTTTCTTGAATTTCTGATAGTAGTCGATCATGCCAAGAAAACCACGCAATTTCCTTATGTTTGTGGGACTAGGAATAGCTTTAATACCTACTATACGTTGCTGGTCGATTGATAAACCATTGATGTCGAAATGATATCCTCCGTGACTGAATGCATGTATACTTCATATAGCTTTCTAGTGGAAAGAACATTCGTTTTATCTGCCTACAAGTGGATATGAGTAGGAGTCAGGAGGCTAGTTATGTTGTCTGGGGAGCAGCATCAGATAGCCTCTTTAGTCCTCTAGTTGTTGATATGATGTCGTCAATGCAAATAATGGAACCCATCTGAGCCTTTACAGCTTCTTCCCATTTCCGTTTATATCTCGGGTCTTTCGTCTTTAACATTTGTATGAACATTGTCAACGGACCTAGACTCTGAACTATAGCAGTTCTCCTTTCAGGATTGTAACTTATTTCTTCAAGAAGAACATGATGTGCTCCATTTAACCCAAGAGTTGATATTGGTGCTCCTAGGATTGAGCATTTATCGTCTTTTCCTGTGATTATTTTGCCGTGGCCCGTCCTCAATTCTTTATATCTGAGGTTAAATCCAGCATTGACTCTTCTCACTGCCCCCTTGTTCTCTAAACTTCTGATACTTGAGTCCTGCTGAAGTTATAGCATTATTCCATATGGAGGATGCTTTATCATATGTTATTGGGTGTTTTCCTTTGTAACTAACCATAAAGCTCTTTGATTTTGCTTTTGTCTCAAAATTAAAGACCCCTGTACGGTAGCTAATATCATTACAGTATTTACTTAATTTATTCTACAATTGCTTTTTTAATTTCTATTTACGAAATTTTATATAATTTTATATTATTAATAATTTCTAAAGGCAAGACCACAGGCCAATCCAAGTTTTTATACTAAAATAAGCCGAAATCTGTGCTAATCGTGCTATATTTATAAGATTCTCCATCGTTACTAATTTACTGATAACACTACGATAAATTATATAATTTTCTACAAGTATCTTCTATTTCTGACTAGGAATGCTGATCAATTCTATTACAGGATTTAAAGTTAATTAGGTAGTCACCAATTTATATGTACTTCCTTGGCCATTTGATTCTATACGTTTTACCCATCTCTCAGGCAATTTGTGGATGCCATTTGAAAAGAATAGTTCCTCCTTTTAGTTAAACCATTCATGGAGCCATTTTTTTATTTTTTCGATATCGGCGAAGTGCTGCTCTGCGAGCGCGTGCCCCATCGATGCGAAAAGGTGGTAGTCGGATGGAGCCAAGTCTGGAGAGTACAGCGGGTGCGATAAAACTTCCCATCCAAATGATTTCAACACTTCTTTGACTGGTTTTGATGTCATGCTGCAACCATGTCCACCTCATGTCTTTGAGCGTATTGCGGACGTTTTTTATCAATGCACAGTTCAAATTGATCATTTTTTGTCGGTAGCGATCAGTATTAACTGTTTCTTTAGGATTCAACAGTTCCTAATATACGACACCAACCTGATCCCACCAGACGCAAAGCATGATCTTGCGACCAAAGCGGTTTGGCCTTGCAGATGGGTCGACTCCGCCTGGCGATAACCATGATTTTTTCGCTTGGGATTTCGAAATAAAACCACTTTGCATTACCTCTTACTATTCGATGCAGAAAATACTTCCTTTCATACCTTTGAAGCAGCATTTTACCAATGATTTTTCGATTTCCAATTGCCCGTCGTTTAATTTATGTGACACCCATCTTTTGGATCTTTTCCATCGCTTGTAATCGTTCACAGATTACTACTCGGCTCACATTCAACTTTTCCACCAATTGTTTTTGAGTTTGTGTTGGATCTTCATCCAATAACTCCTGCAATTCCGCATCTTCAAACGTTTTCGGCCTACCAAGCCGTTCTTTGTCTTGAACGTTGAAATCGCCACATTTGAATTGTCGAAATCACGTTTCACATGTTCTTATGATTGGAGCATGCTCAGCGTAAGTCTTTACCAGCAAACGATGGCTTTCAGCAGCTTTTTTCTTTTGATGAAACAAGAAAAGTAATGCGTGCCGCAAATGCACCTTTTCAGGCACAAAACTCGACATTTTCAAAAAATTATAAATCTACAACGCTTACAGGTTAAATTGAATAGAATAAAATGATATATGTATCAAATCATAACATTGTGTACTTGTGGCTAGTCACATCTGTTACAAAAACCGGAAAGGAATTACCGACACACCGTACATTAACAGTGTGCCATTTACGACAGATATTGATCATTTTTTGGTGGTTTTGGTCTTATACAATCTTGTCTTTGTCTTAATCACATACCTCAAATTCGATTTCAAAGTTGAAAAGTCGAAGTTTTACAATTTTGAATAAAGTTTTGGCAATTTGCGAGTAGCCAAATAGTAGTCCCTCCATATAATGGTGTATGAGGAAGTATTATGATGATAATGAAAGATTCCATTTATCATATACCCGTATACGGATTGTAATTTCGACAAATCAGCGCCCACAATCTGCGAACTTCTTTCTTGTATGAAAATTTTGAAACTAGTCTTACTACCTTTTATTGTGAATTATGTAAAAATATCTTTTGATTAATACGTTAATAATAATTCTTTTGGCTGAGTAGATTTTGTAGTTTGGTTTTCACATTTAGAGAATTTATTGCATTCATAATGTCGATAATAATAACGTGGTGGTAAATCTAATTTATATAAAAGCATCATCTAATGGAGATAATTTCAAAATTTTAAGAAATATCTGACGTTTTATAAAATAATTTAGTTTACATTTTTCTTGTGTGTTAATCATAAATATCTTGCCTTTGAAAATAATAGTGTGACTCTCATGTTTACAACATTATTATGATCATTTTCTTTCAAAATTAATGCATATGTAATTATCATCGTTTTGTATGCTTTTCTTGAATAATTTCAACTGCATAGCTTCCTCTTACATGTGAGACTAAGATATTAATGTTCTATTCTGAATAGTTCCACCATATCCTCTTCATAAAATATTATCCATTTCTGATTTTTGGTTTGTTATATTGTCTTCACATATGTCTGTGTATTGTGTTAATTCAGTGTAGCCATTCGATTAATTAATGTATCTAAAGTGGAATAACTTTCTGCCAAAAATTTCAACAATTCCGAAAATACGATTGTTAATAATAGCAGGGATTCCTGAATTGTTAGTTTCTACTTTAAAATATCGTCCATGTAAGTAAAATTTGAATTTCTGTATCGAATTCACAATTGCATAAAATTCCTTATCTAAAATGCTACAATTTTGTTTTTCTGCACAAAGTAGCCTCTTTAGTCCTCTTGTTGGTGATATGATGCTGTCAGTGCAAATGATGGAACCCATCTGAGCTTTTACAGCTTCTTCCCACTTCTTTCTATATCTTGGGTCTTTTGTCCTTAGCATTTGTATAAACACTGTCAACGGATCTAGACTCTCAACCATAGCAGTTTTTCTCTCAGGATAGTAACTTATCCCTTCAAGAAGAACATGATGTGCTCCATTTAACCCAAGAGTTGATATTGGTGCTCCTAGGATTGAGCCTTTATCGTCTTTTCCTGTGATTATCTTTTCGTAGCCCATCCTCAACTCTTTATATCTGACATTAAATCCAGCATTGACAGATAAGGACTCAATGTTCGAATCCTGTTCTCATTGTCCCCCTTGTTCTCTAAAAACTGAGTCCTGATACTTGAGATCATTTTGCTTTTTGTCTCAAAACTTGCTGAACTTATAGGATTATTCCATATGGAGGATGCTTTATCATATGTTATTGGGTGTTCTCCTTTGTAACTAACCATAAAGCTTTTTGATTTTGCTTTTGTCTCAAAATTAAAGACCCCTGTACGGTAGCTAATATCATTACAGTATTTAATTTATTCTACAATTGCTACACTTTCAATATCATTAAATGACTTGCAAACTTATTTTAATTTCTATTTACGAAATTTTATATAATTTTATATTGAATTAAAAGTAATTCAGTTGTCAGGACAAACATTTTCTGGGCTATTAGATTTTGAAAATGATCATAATCTTAGCAAAATGTCAGAGTAGTCTAACAGTATCTCCATCGTCATTGTTATGGAAGATATTATCATTTATCAAATTCTAAATTCAAGTACTGTTTAAATTTTTGTAAATTATCGTTGTCAAATTTTATGTATTATATTTTTCACATAGCTGCTTTTGGTGTCTTTTTCAGGCATAACATATTAAGCAATTTTGAAAAGGGAATTAGTGTTATACATGAGAGAATGAAAATATGTGAATTATAGTGGTGACTAAAATTGAGTTATGAAAGCTCTGTTTATTTTTTTTCCTGAACATATATAATACTGCAATAAGTAGGTAAATAGTACACAATTAGTTAATATAAAACGTAAGTGTACGTCAACATTTCAGGCACTTATGAAAGAAGAGTGAGGTTGTACTTTCTCTATAATGTATTTTCTTTTGTACCAAAGAAAAACATTAGAAAAAGACTATTTGCTGAATATTAAAGCCTTCCCTGTTGTCTTCTGATTAGGAGACATAATCATGTCATCTTTTTTCTTCGAAAGTTTGAAAGGTTTCAACTTTCGTTTCCATTTTTTATTTCTGTTTTATTTCCTGTCAGGTTTCATTTTTTCTACAGAAGTTGAATTGATGAATTGTACTAATTATGTAAAGTTGCCTGCACTAGAATGTTTTTGTATTTTACAGACTTGGAGTAGTAATTAAACTCTTCATATCTGGATGTCCAAATGGCCAATCAAAATGTGAATTTTGTACGTTTGTAACAAATCGTCCTGAGACATTTTCCATAATTGTTAGGGTAATAATCAGCTACAATCACTGCATAACATGATGCAATTCTGGGAATTGTTAAAGTTTCTGGATCTAATGATTTATTAGCGACGTGTACTTTTTATTATCAATATTGTATTTGGAACACAACCAATCCATTATAGTCTTAACTTGATCATATGATTTGTTAAAAAATGTCTCCCATGTGGATCCTCTAGAGGCAAAGCAAGAAATATTATAATACCTTATGATTTCAGTCCTCTTCCTATTATCAGAATCAGACTACGGCGTTATGAGTAGAGCCATTTTTTAAGAGTTAAACTCAAAATCTTAAGCCATTAAACATAATAATTGTTGTTAAATTATATAGTTAAAATACAAATAAGTTATGATTATAAACATTTATATTTATGAAAATGAAATTTTGTTAACGATCATACATTAACTTAATCTAATAACGTACACATTATGTAACTACTTCAATTATGTAGTATATGTACATATATGTGCTAACAGAAAAATGAAATGACATCAAATTCTAATTCTCACTTGAAATCTGTAGTTATCTTCATATTGTTGAATTTAATAAGTCGAGCGGAAAAACTTGGCTTACCCAAGTAGTCAAAGGTTAGACCTTCGTTTTTGAGACGTGATACAGTAGCCAAATCTCGTAAATAAAGAAAATGGATGAGTGTTGTGAAACCGTCCATCTTGGCTACTTACCGTTTCAATATGGTCAATTCTTTTTCCAAAATATGAAATATACACACTTACAATTAGTTATCTTTAATTTATATTAAATTAAATGCAAATATACTTATTAATATATGTTTTTATACAAGATTTATAACATAGTTTAATTTTATAAATATCTCTATAAAATGGCCATTCCTTAAACTCGACTGATCGTGTTCTGAATTGATTGGTGCTATTTTGTCAATTTTCACTTAGTTGTGTGTTATGGCATCATATTTTCAGGGAATACTACCCCTAGCAAGTCCTGATGCACTAATATGTGTGGCTTATTGTACACACTAAGAAGAAACAACGAGCCAATATGTATATTCATAATTGGTCAAATGCTGATAAAAATTCAACTTACGCAAATAAATCAGTCTCATGGTCATTAAAGTGGTGAAAAGAGTTCTGTTCCTCCACACCGACAAAATATATTGGAAAGTAGTTAGTTATTTCTTTGAAATTGGATAAATATTGTCTATCTAAAGTTAAATAACATTATCCCACTTATTTGACGTTATTACATCTTTACTATTACTAGCAAAATTCTTCTTCTTAATAATATTTTATTTCAAACTGCAATAATTGCATGCTAGATAGATAATCTGAAGTCCTTGAATACAATTACATTTATTATACTGTATTGTTTAACTTTTGCTCTTCGTTTTTAATTTTTGTTTGAACTATGTACAGATATTATCAAAGTCAAACAGTTTAAACCTTCTTTGTACGAAAATACAGCACAAAAAATGGATGGTTTCTGATATCTTTTATGAGGAATTGACTCATTGATATAAAAGTTCTCAAAAGTAAGTACAGAGGCTGCTCCATAAAAATGCTTTTGTTTACGATAGTACATTCATCCTTATCATACAATATCTTAGCATATAGTATTTCTTCAGGAAAAACTTTCTAAGCTTACGCATGACAGTTTCTAAATCTTGGTGCTAATTCTTTCATCATAAAAGTTTCTAGAAACTCAGGCTGTTCTTCGAAAATATATTTATCTATCATAATTAAATGTTGCTATTCATGACCATGAATTAAGTTATAGATTTCCGCGAAAGCTGACGAAATAATATTTTTCAGTCCTACAGATATAGAGACGATTTCGTTAGAGATATGAAGCTTTTCTTATCGCATAGTTAATTAACATGAAGTTTAAATTTGATCTTATTTCCTCTATAGACCGGTATTGATCTGGAGATATGTTATCTGATATGTAAACAACTTCCACAATTCCTGAAAAAGTAAGGATTCTACTTCTAAGCCAATTTTCAAATTTCTTATATGTGATGTTTCTTGCCATGGACAAAATCATTGATATACCCGATATGAATGCAAGAAGAAATTTTGAGAACATACGCCGTAACATATTTTTCACTTAGTTAGAAATCTCCATAATTTTGCATCCTTACTTGTTGGTTAGGTGAATTGTTGATGTAATTTCCTCAATAACCCCAGCAACCTCAAGTAATCCCAGCAGATTTAGAAGCTGTTATCGTTCTTTCCGAATAGCTGAGAGGACTCGAAGCACTACTGGAACCAATAATCTCTATTAGTAGACACTTACCGGTGCTCCTCACAAGGGAAGATCCTGAGGTGTCGTTCCTCACGGCGGTAGCACCTGACTCATGAGCCAACGATGCCGACTCATGTGCCGCAGCTGCCGACGTATGCGCCAAGGCGGCCGATGTATGGGCCACACAGGCGCTCACCATTGCTGGAGAGGGCTCCACTGGTTCACACACCGGCTCATCCTGCCTGAAAAGTTTAATAAACACTTTAAAACTTTTTACTACACAAAACACTGCTCAACTTACAACAAGAGGTCCGACCTCTCTTAGAGCGTCGGAAATAATGGAACACCTGCAGGGCATTGCGTTGTACGGCCGCGTTGTCCCTAACCAACGGCCATACCAATCCTCTACATTCCTCTACACTAAAGGCGAAACAAAAATTAGAACTCGAAAGACCTAGCAGCTGATAGGATTGTATATAACTTACTTGAAGTAACTGCCCGATTTGATCTTATCGAGGAGCACCGGGTCTGTCCTTACGGCCGCAAATATTTGACCCCGGAGCTCCATGTGCCCCATTACGCCTATACGTGATTTCCACTTTGGTGGTGCCGTCCTGAAACTAAAATTTAGAATATAGGTAGTACAATTCGAATAAATGTAGGTGTCAAAATATGGTCAAAATGTAAAATGACAAAAAACACTCAATAAAATAATACAATAATAATTCGCGCATTTCCAATCTAAACTATCAACACCACCTTTAAAAATATTGTAATCAGAGATTATCACAGGCTTTCCATTTTCATCATCATTTGCAGAGCTATGTATTGAAGAAAGCATCAATACAGCTTTTGATTTCTTTGGAACGGACGATAATAACGTCATTTCTTTAGTAAAACCATAGAGGCTACTAATAACTTCTCTACTTTTGTGAGGTAGAAAAGAAGGTGGTATGTGACTTTTATTTTTCTTCATGGTTCCAAGATATGTGAGCCCTCTTTTTTCAACTCTTGCGCAAGTTCTAGTGATGTGAACCAATTGTCGCCCGTAACGTTCCTACTGGTCTTTTCTATTGGTTTTACTAATCTAATCACTGATTGCGTAGGTATGGCTAATTTTTATTCCTCTGTTGATAAAGGGTTTCCATCAGAACCTTTGCCGCAGTAAATATACCCATTGTACAAGTAATTATTCCTGGCATCTGCGAAACATTGAATTTTAATGCCGTACTTTGCCGGTTTATTAGGCATATACATTTTAAAAGAACAGCGGCCTCTAAATGCGATAAGCATTTTATCCACTGTTACATACGTGCCAAGTGAGAAATTTTTTTGACAATTACAATAAATTTTCCTCCTTTTGTCCTTCTATCTTTTTAACGTCTTTTCTTCTTTCAAAAGTTTTGACTTTCGATCTTTTTAAAAAACCTTTTCTCCTGCACCCGACTTTTCTTTTCACTTTTTCAAAACGTTCTCCCTTTTTTTGTTTTTCTTGACCTCCTTCTTTTTGATTACAATCACCCAAATAACATTTGTGTTTTGCTGTGCGAACAGTTTTTGCCATTCATTCTTGACACCTTAAATTTATTGCGTCCATAAACATACTGTTGGGTATTTCCTTGTGCCATCTCTTCTGGGACATAGGTTTCTGACATCTCTAGAAACGTCTCATTCTGGTCGCATTCCGAAGTCTCTGAGTCAGTGTCATCATCTTGTATTTCTACTAAATCATTTTCGTCGTCACTCTTTAGCTTATTGTCGTCTTCTACAAATTGTTTGCACCATTCTTCAAACCTAGGATCCAGCACGTTCTTTGCTGAAGGACCATTTATTTGTGACATTGTTTCAAAAACCTACGATCAATAATATTAAAACTACAAATATGTTACTATAAAAATTACTATTTACCTTATTATTCACGTTTGTTGCAACTTCATAATTGTGACGCATACACTACCATCCGGTATCTGATACTGCATACACCGATATCTGGAGATGCTATTTAAATTTGTTGTAGTTCACTAGAACCTTCTAAAGTTGTAAAAAAATATTGTATTTCTGTAGTTCTTTCATAATTCTATCACATTCCCTACCATTTTACTTCAACGGTTATCTCTTTCTTCTGTTTCTATTACAACAAAGTTTGAGACATGTCATATGGCATATTGTCCTTGACAGCATTAATTTCTTCAAAATAAAACTACCAGCTGACAAAAATTAAATTTAATATTCTTTTCTGTATATATACATTTGGAATCTTTATTGTCATAGCTTTGTTGTTTATTTTTAATTGGTAGTGTTGCTTACTCTCCAAGATTTCTACATCAGTAATTTCAGTTTACAGTTTCGTGCTATTGTCTTATGTCGTATATATTCATAGACCTTAAAATATCATTCAAGATAAAGATAGATGAAATCTACAGTAGCAGTTCGTGTTCATAACTTTCTATTGAAAAATCACGCACTGTTTAAATTTTGTAGTCTAATATCTGACACTGTTCCTATTTCTAATTTTGTGCTTACTTGTATGAACATAGTGGAACATACCTAGTGAAAGTAAAAGTATCCGTTTATTTAGAAACAATATAGTGGAATGCTGAATTATTATAGGAGAGCATAGTTAACCCTAAGATTAAAGTAGATAACTTGTAGTATAAAGACTAAAACAGGTTTCTGTGATTTTTTTGGTTAAGATGTATTTGTTTGTATGTAACGATCCCATTATTGTTTGTTTTAAAGTAACACTATTCCAAGTTGTTGAGGTATGCAAGGTGGAATGCTTATTCAGTCGGGGGCTACAGAAAATGATGTTTGAATGATATGGCAAATGTAATTTACCACCTATGTGCACTTTAGAAAAAAATTAGAAGACCAGAAATAGAACTCACAATTGTTGTATTATCATTATTTTATTGAACAAAATTTGGGAAGGTTTGAATTTGTTGTGTGATTTAAAATCCTTTGTTAAGGATCATAATATTAACAAATTTGTTAATCTCAAGGTCGTTAGTGAGTTCGATTATTCAGATGATGAAGTATCGAATGTTTTTTTTTTCTTATTAAGAAAAAATTACCAACATTTTTTTTCTTATACAGTGGAATCTCTTGAGCGGACACCGAATAGATCATTGAAATGTGTCCGTACAAGGGAGCTGTCCGGTCAAGAGAAAACTGCTAGTATAAATGAGTACAATTTTTCTAAGATGGTTAGTTTTTATTTAAAAATACTTTTATTAAAAAATAATTCAATTGGGTTTAATAACAAAAATATGTAAATAGGTATTTCCATATGTAATAAAAGTTTAAAATGTTTTATAAGTACATACATACTATATATATTACAATACATATTCCTCCATTCTAGTTTGGCGTGTTTTGGTATTGGCAATAACATCTTGAAAATGTAAGTCAAGCGATGAAAGTACATATTCATAGCTTCTGTATCACCATGCGCTTTAGCCAAAGCCTTATATGGTAAGATTTAGTTTCTTCCATCTTGACGATCTGAAGGTTCAAGTTCATCTGTTGAGTCATCAGAAATATCTTGAACTTCAGAAATTTGTTCTTGTAATGATACGCGTAAGTCCAAAGGTGATCTCTCACCTGGTAAATTATCATCGACATGATAAAAATCGTTTAAGCTTTGCTCACTGACCCCTGCAATACATCTTTTCTGAATTTCGGTAAGTAGATTTAATGCCAACTCATCTTCAGGTTCAAAATCAACATAAAATGCTGTCGGATATTCCTGGCTGTTAAACGTAAACCCTGCCTTACTAAAACAGTTCTCAACTGTTTCAGAAGTAACTTGGTTCCATGCACTTTTAGCTAAATAAACTGCATCCAATAAGTTTATACGTTTCACTAAATCATTGGCTGTGTTAGAAATTTCAATCTTTGTTAGTAAGTGCTTCAGTATCAAAGTTCTGTAATTATGCTTAAAATTTTTAATAACACAAGTACAATTTGGTGGCAAAAAGTGTATTTTAATGTTTTTCAAATTGATGTTTTTTGGTTGCAATGCCGCATTGTCCAGAAAAAGTAAAATTTGTTTTGTGCTCCCATTTTCCGATCGAAATTTTCTAACCATTCACTCATAATTTTAGACCTCATCCATGATTTGGTGTTTGATTTCTAAGTCACCGGTAAATTATCTTTTATTAAATTTTTAAAAGCTCTTGGTCTAGATGCCTTTCCAATAGCCAACAACTTTTACTTGTGCACAGTGCAATATTGTTATTCTTTCCTTAGACAATTTTCCTCCAACACATTTTTGATTTTTAAATTCATGGTCTTGTTTGGTAATGCTCTAAAATAAAGCTCAGTTTCGTCTGCATTGTAAATATCTCTTGTAGGTACTCTTTTCTTAGATTAGGTAGTTTCACCATGAATGCTACATTCGCCGGATTAACAGAGGCGGCTTCGCCAGATATCGTTTTGAACGTAATATTGTGACGAATTTTAAACTTATTAAGCCAACCGGACGAGGCATTGAAAGTGTTGTTACCCATGGATTCAGCTATTTCTTTAGCTTAGAATTGTAGACAAACGTTACTTTAAAAACATTATGTGAGAGAGAAAATATTTATGTACCATGCTCACATTTAACTATATTATGTGATGTAGTAAATATGACAAACCGAGACTTGTTGTTAAGGCGAGCAAATTAAAAGGGTCTTGACAAGGTTATTAGTAAATTATGACATGAACAAAATCGGAAAAAAAACAAACAAAATGTCCGTTCAAGAGATTTTTTTTTGACAAGTGGGTGTCCGCGTCCGCTCAAGAGAGAGTCCGTTCAAGGGGGAGCGATTGCAATGCTTTTCTTTATGGAGCGCTGCCGGGACCTGGCAAAAGTGTTCGTCTAAAGGGGGTGTCCGCTTATAGGAAGTGTCCGTTAAAGGAGATTCCACTGTATATATTTTTAATAACTTAAAATAATTTATATTAGTGTAATATTGAGTTAAGAACAGGACAATTAATTCTTGATAGTATGTCATGTCATTAGAGATTAGGATTTTGGAAGTAGATTAAGAAATCTAGTTACGGAAAAAATATAAAAAACAGATGATAGTAAAAAATATTAAAAAAAAAAACAGTGACAGTGACTGAAAAAAGAAATCAGTGCAAAAAGTAATTTTCCAGTCTTTAAAATAAAAGTTAAATAGAATAGATTTTAATAAGAAAAGAACTTAAGTTTCTCAACTGTTGTTCGACCAAGAAGGTAGAAAGAAATCTGACCGTTTTTCTTTTATTTGTTCATCAGTCATATCATCTGGTAGAAGGGTCTCCTATAAGAGTGTATTAGGATATTCCTTATAACTTATTAGTTGGTTTGTTTTATAAGGATCTGTAAGGATGATTTCTAAGACTAAAGAACAAACAAAATCTTCGGCGCTTTTGTGAAAGGAGTGTAGTATATTCAGAGAATAATAGAGATGACACTCTATGATTATGACATGTTTATTAACTACTATATTACATTCATATGTTTTTGAATACATTACCTACTACTAGGTAATTAGGTATAGGATATTGACTCGTGTCACCAACCTACATATGTTACAAGGACTTACAATGTTTTTTTTTAACTAAAGACAGACATAAAGGCACCCTTGATTAACTTTATACTATTATAAATATCAGGATAGTGTTGTATTTTCGGACAGTGCTGTCGTATTGCAATAAATAAGCGAACGTCAACAATGTACCATATTTCAGTTCCTTTTTAACAGTACAGTCTACAAATTTTAGTTGAGAAGTGTACTGTCTTATTATTTATATATTTTTGGTAAAAGTTTTGGTTATCATTGTCGGAGCATGAAAATAAAAATGAAATAGAACATTCATATTTAAATTTGAATATTGACAAAAGAACAAGAAGAGAAACAGTATAGCATCTTAGTATAGAACCAACATTATTTGCTGTTCTTAAAATATTCTGTAATGGAATAACAACAGGCATTCACTAAATATTGTCTCAAATACTTTGAAACTGTTGCGTACCTACAGTTTACCTCCATAAGACACTGGCAGTCCTCTTGGGTAACTTGTTCTAGTGTTGGCTGGTGTACGGAGATCATCTCTTTTTCTTTGATTATACTCAATCATGAATTTCTTCATTTGTTTCATAGTGTTTAAAGTTCCAAAAAACGTGGATTATTCAAACAAAAAATTAGACCCACAAGCAGTTCGACTTCATCATGGTTTCACAAAAAGAAGTGCAATGAAACTTGCGTATGATTTTTTTCATAAAAAGCGCATTCCAATACCAAATGCTAGATTGAAAACATAACTGCTGGAGAAATGTGGTTATGAGGATTTAGAAAACGGCATACAAATTTGAATTTACGAAAGCTACAGGCAATTTAATTTAGATCACTAGATATCATTTTCCTTTCGATGAATTTAAGAATTTATATAAGAATAGTAATTCCACACTTCATAGATTGCTTAAAGTTTTATGATCAAAAGGTGTTAAGCAAGTAGAAAGTCCAGTGAAAGATAAGTTACAACGATTGCTACAGTCGATATCATTGGTAACCCTGTAAAGCGCACGTTGATTTTTCCCACAGTGCATTCCACCCCGTCTCCCCTCTCGTTCCCTGATTATTTGTGCTCCATTTGTGCTCTTATTACATATAAATAGCTAGCCACTAGAGCATTATGAAAAACTTATTAGCATCTGTGATATTGCTGGATATAAGAATAATAATACATCCTCTTTTTAAGAAGAATATCGAAAAAGATTTCAGGCTACGAGGATTCATCTCTTCAATAATCAAATTTTGAGAGATGATAAATATCTATCCTCATATTTCACTGACCGAAAGCAGACTCCTTTGCAATACCTTTGCTGTTCCATCAACAGCGAAGTCTCAAACTACTTCCACCTCAATCTTGACTAGTCTTACACCATTTTCATTTAAATAGTCAGAAGCTATATGGGTCATTTCAGTAGCGCCGAGAATAGCCCAAAAAGAAAGGAACCAACTGCTACACATGAAAAGGAATATATTGATAATGAAAAATGTGTCAAGAAGAAACACCGGTCAAAAGTTTCCTAACAGTGAAAAGACAGATGTGTCCGAAGGACAATTTCTCAGCTGAAAGTAATAGTGATAAAGTTCCAAGTGGTTTCGTCTGATTCCGAGGTTGATATTATTGGAAAACTAACTCCAGTGATACAAGGATCATTTGCAGCACAAGTAATAATGCTTGAAACAGACTTTTCACTTAATAATGATTAATTAATCAATCTTAATTTCAGTGTTATTGTTTTTATTATATTACAAATTTATTTCCACATTTTGTCCATGCACATATGTACTCTGTAGAAATTGACTGACAATGTGTACTGACATGTTCCGCTTTCAGTGTTTGTTTTTTTTTTAATTGTTGGGCCTTGCTGTTATTGCATCAGTCATGATGGTGCAGACGCAGAAGTGATAAATAAGTAGTGTTTTGAAACCTGAGACTGTTAAAAAAGTCAAGATCTATGAATCATTTATAGCAATTTAAGTATGGGATATTATTAGTTTTGAATGATTAAGAGTGTTCACAATATAACAGGCTGTATCGGAATGAGAGAATCTTCTAATGAAAAGTATCTTTATTAATTAGTCTACGGTCATTGTGAATGAACATATGGATTTCCCATGGTTCAACTTTACGGATTACGAATATCTTATGTGTGTCTTAAGTATTACACCCATTGTGAACAAGCACTAAGAGTGTTCACGATATACAAACTCGTAACAGACTGTATCGGAATGAGAGTATCTTTATTTATTAGTCTATACAACTTTGTATTTTCAATCGACATATCTTCAAAAAATATGGGTTCAATAATCCGTCCCTGACAAACAGCTGCCCAAATTCCAATTTTCCGAGGATGCAGTGGTGCTTCCACAAAGCAGTGCGGATTAGTTGCGCTCCATCCTCATGTCTTGAGAATTTACGTAGCCAGAAACATGAAGCCACGATTCATCCGTAAACATAACTTGCCCTATTAACAACAAAATGGTCAATAAAGTGTTGATAAAATTCCTGCAGTTTCGATCTGTCCGCAGGAAGTATTTCATGGGTCGCTTGCGATCAATAAGACTGTAAATGTAGATCTGGCTTCTGCCTGGATTCAATACTACCAACCTATAGAAATGAAGAAAGCCGTGTCGAAATAGATCACTTTTCGACACGCAAAAGCATGCTTTAATAGCGTCTTTATCAACGCGATATGCTCTCCATTCCTGGAGAGGGCGGCACTGGTTCACACACCGACTCATCCTGCCTGAAAAGTTTAATAAACACTTTAAAACTTTTTACTACACAAAAACTGCTCAACTTACAGCAAGAGGTCCGACCTCTCTTAGAGCGTCGGAAATAATGGATCATCTGCAGGGCATTGCGTTGTACGGCCGCGTTGTCCCTAAACAACGGTCGTACTAATGCCCTACATTCTCTCTGGAATTTAAAGACCTAACAGCTGATAGGAAAACTTAAAAATTAGAAATCGAAAGACCTAACGGAGCATTAGGTAGTGACAATTCCGAATAAATGTAGGTGTCAAAATATAGGGTCAAAATATAAAATGACAAAAAATTTGGCATTCAATAAAATAATCAATTTGGGAAGGCCGTGTAATTTATTTACAACGACATTTATGATTGGTTTGCGTTAATTGATAAGAGTGTTTAAAAAAAAATGATATTTTTATTATACCCGCATTATAATGCTGGTATTTCGAACGCATTTGCGTGCGAAATCGGGCCTTTAAAACGCCTGTTCTAAAGTCGCCTAGGTAACAACAAATTTACATAAGATACTAATAAACATGTATTTATTCACTAGAACATTCAAATTCCTTATCATTATACACTTATGTATATTATAATATACTAATTGTGCAGCTTCAAAATTATCTATCAGCACCTGCCAATATTTTGTAATCCGACAAAACTGGTAACAATTGGTTTTAAATTATTTGTAGGATGCCTTTCATAAATATAGGTATTGTAGATTTGGTGGTTTCAAAATGCCACAAATTGCTACAAGAAATAATATAGACAAGAGAAGTAGTTCGAATATTCCATGGACTAGAAATAACTGTTAATGCATTGAATTCAAAAAAATTCCATATTTAAATAATTGTGCAAAAAAGATACTGTTGTCCACTCCTCCCCCTTCTTTAGTCCTTATATTTTATTTTTGCATTTTTGTAGATGATCCACAAATTAATACACTTATGAATGTAAGTAAACAAAATAGCAAACTTTACTGTTTTATGATTATAGCTTTCTGTTAAAAACGAGAGTAGAGTGTGTGCTATTATTTATTATTTTTTGTTAATGTGCTGGGTATAAGCCTACTACTCGTACAAAGTTTTAGCTTTTTTCAAATACAATAGATATTTTGCACTTGCATATTTCTATGATAAACTGAAATGTTTTAAAATTAATTTTTATGCCAAATAGAAATTTTGAATTATAATTAAATAACAAAATAAATAAATTCCATATACTATGATAATGCACAATAAATATGTTATGTGGATGGACAAAGTCACATAACAGTACATACCTCTTCATATTTAACTCCATTGTTTATTATTAAAACTGTTAAATGCGTTCCCGCTAACATGGCAAATACACCTTCAATTATATCAATTAAATAATTATTTATTTCTTTAGCTCTAAAACTCCAAATCTCTTCTCGTAATAGATTAAGATACGTAAATGGTCTGGTCAGTTCTATCGTATATTCCTATACATACATATTCAATTCAGGTACGTTTTTAAGTTTTGTAGTAACGAGTTAGCTCAAGATTTTATTTATTATAAATTTGCTGCGATAACTAGAACATGCTCATGAAAGTGTTCGGTATATTCAATGTTTTCTGAGATATTAAGTACATACTTGCAAAATGTCAACTTTCATTAAATCAGACGACATTCTAAACTCGTCATCAATTCCTATCGGTGGTTTTAAACTCTAATTTATCCACACTTTTTACATGGTTTTCCAATTTAATAATAATTTAAAGTAATTATTTAATGTCAAATGCATCTTACAGATTCTATAATGTAAGAAACCAGATGCCGGCTTAATTATTAAGTTAATATTAATGATGATATGATGATATGATGAATATGTACAATTCCTGATTAAATTCCTAGAGTAATTCATAAAATTGGAAATAGAAGATATTTAGCACGAAAGTGCAATTTTAAATAGGTAGTTTCTCGAATAGAAATTATTAATAAGTAATAATAAACAAATCATAAATAAAAAAAAAGTAAAATAGTGATCATATGTATTTGACGAGAATTATTTCTTTGGTTCCAACTTGCGATAATAACCAATATGCGAAATACAAAACAAAATGCTAAAGCAGAAGATGTTCATTCTGTTTCTCTATTTGATATTTATTTTAAGAGCCACACTTGCTTACCCGCATGTACAGAAATAAATTGTATAAGTCCTTCATTATAATGAATTACCTACTTCAAACATTCTCATTCCTAAACTATTATACATATTTCCTAAATAACTTTTTGGTTTTAATTTAAAATCAGCTTCATTTGCTGCAATAACGCCTTCTTCTATTTTCGAATTGATTTCCTTCGGCAGAACTTTTCCGTTCCAGTCACCACCAAACATTTTCAATAAGATTTAAATCTACGGAGAGGGCTGGTTAATCTAGAACACACACGTTGTTCTCCCTCTTGTTTGTAGTTGATTTTCTGAATCTCTAAAAGATCAATATAATCGCCACAATTATGCTATCCTTCTTAGACAACTAATCAATTACACTATAAAAGGAAATTGCTGCTCATATCATAACTGAGCCGACTGCTGTATAACGACGGGATATAAATAATTGAACCTCTTCAAATGGTGTTGGAAACCGTCAGGTCCACCTAAATTAAATTTTTTCCTTGTCACTAAAGATGTCTTGTTTCTATTCATCTTTCAAGTTCAAATAAACTCGGCGAAATGTTAACCGAGAATCTTTATGATGCTAAAGTAAACGTGGTTTCTCTTTCATCTTTTGTCGTTGGAGATGGGAACACTTTCGGATTATTGTACGTACATTTTCCTTAATTGTGGGTGCAGATGCAGTAGAATTTGACAGCTCACGTAAAATTGAGGTTTAGGATTCATTTCAGGATCATGAGTTTTAAAAATTAATAGCTTCATCAACAAAGTACAAATTTCTGGCAAATCAAGACGAACCAAAAAGTCGAATACAAAAAAATTGAATTTGAGTGCAACATCTTATAATTAATAATAGCTTACATAGCAAAGTATAAAGCAGATAAGCAGTTAAATTTCGATATACATTTCATATTCTCGACTTAAAATTTGTAGTTTTCTTTTGAAGGTGGTCATTTAAGTTAAAACTAGTAACATTTAGTGACTTAAAATTTAGTTATTAGTTACCTCTCAAAATTAATACACATATAAATTAAAATGACTTGGCGTCAATGTATCTTAGCACCTTTCTTAACGCCTGGTTTGTTCTAACCGCCCTTCATTCATAGAAATATTTGGAAATCCTGGACTCATCGAGAAGAGCATTTTAGTATGTAATCCAGACATAGATTAAATATTCGAAATTTTTGCTCGTATAGGGTGCGTTATTAAGTTAGACGACGATTCAGTCTGTGACATACTAATTTGTAACGAATGCGAAAATTATGAGAGATCAAAAAATTCAAAAAGCTTATATTATTGTTATCTAATTGAAATTTGGTATTTTAGTTGATAACTGTAGCAATCTCCTAAATCGTTCCCATTAATTCCTCGTCTATAGAAATAAAAATCGATTCTCTATTTGATCTCTATTGATTTCCTATTGCAAATTGTTACATCCATTCTTGCAAGTCTTTACTATCATCTAGCAGAATTTGCTGTGTAGCTAAATCAGAGCCATGTAGTACTGGGTTGATCACAATCTGAATATCATGAAAGTCATCCATCGCCTACATAACTAACGGTGGCGATCTTCCTCAAGATTCTCCTTAAAATCCACTTTTGACCTTTTTACGATAATCTCATACTCCTCACTTGTTTACTATCTTTTACAGTAAGCACTTTTAGTACAACATCAACAGTACTAAAACTACTTTCATTCGTATTTATATAACAAAATTAATAATAGTCGTCGAAAAACTCTTTAACAGTTGTTCTATTGAACGCCATAGATTTAGCCTTCGCCAACTGATTAGTCACTGATCTTTCTTTGTATATGGTTAGTCCGAAATGTTATCTACCACACCGAATTAAGTATTGAACTAATTCTATTCCCTCAAATCGAAACAATATTTTTTGGTTGTCAAATCTACATCTATAACTGAAACCACCTTTACCAATAATTAGAGTTTTAAAAATGTTTTGTGCAATTGAAGACTTGCTCTAACTTTTTTATTCGTTACTTTCTAAGATAAATATATATGTGCTTGATTACCAGTAGTACCGCTGGTTATAATCTCCTCTACACAATCCTTACAATAGTCATTGCATTAAAAGTATTTCAAGCTATGAGATGAGAAAATTTCATTGAAAGTCGCGTTTAGGATTTTTAAACAATGAAGGTATTTAAACATATTTTTAAACAACAGTTTTTCATTACAGTATAAAATATGTCGAATCGTCTATATCTACTTCTATTTGCGGTTTTCCAAATTCGTAGGTCTGTATACATTTTGTAGTTCATGTTAATTCATAAGTTGTGATGCGATTCCAGTATGTCTATGTTAGAGAAAATATAACATCTTCTGTTACAGAAACGCAAGATTAAAAACCCAAAAAAAACAGAACAAAGAGATAATTTTGTAATCTATAGCAAAAGTGGATAAGGTGTAGACTCATCATCATATTATAAATAAGATCTACTGCGAACATACATATATACAGGATGACCCAGAGTAAATGCAGTTTTTATTTTTTAAATATGTTTTCCAAATGTCCCCCTTGCTCATGGCCCTTCTGCAATCTGGTACGTAGATTTTGGAATACCCGCCGACATATCTCAAGTGGAATGTTATTTATCCCGTATGTGGTCCTTTAACTGCTCCGTATTGGATATTTAGATATCCCCACAAAAAAATCTAGTATCGTGAGGTCTGGGGATCTTGAGGGGTAGGGGATATCACCAAATGTGGAAATGGTAGTGCCTGGAAATAATTCACATATAGTGTCCATATTGATGCTACTGCCCTGTGTGCCGTCGCACCATCCTATTGAAACCAAGTCCAGTTTAAATCGTATCCAGGGAAGTTCTGAAGAGCCGGAATAAAAAAAATTCGTACCATTGCCGTATACCGTTGGAAAGTTACAGGAACAGCGCACCCACGGGCATCCTCGAGAAAGTAAGGTCAGATTACTCCACGTGGTAATATGGCGCACCAAATTGTTACCTTCTTGGAATGTAATTGTTTTTGATGTTTCTGTTTAGGATTTTCTGGAGCCCAATGTCGACACATGTGATTGTTAATGTTTCCTTCCACATGAAAGTGAGTCTCATCACTGAATAAAATGTTCTCCAAATCCCTTCATCCCAAAACGTATTCATCATTATCTCATAATAATTTTTTGCATTTTATAGTCTGTAGGCTCCAGCAACTGTATCAATTTATACGTAACTGTGCTTTTGCGAAACAACATTGTTTATGTAACTAGTCATACACTTTTCCGAAACTATACAATCTACGCTATTCATCCGTTCTTTTTTAATTCTCCCTTTAAAGTTTGTAGTTCTCTTTACGTTTTTATGAAGATATTCAGCTAGGTAGCTACTACACTACAAGGATCGGAGATGCAACAACAGGGTGGTGACTTACCTAAGCTTTGGTAACGCGAACTTGCTTCGTTATTATACAACGCTATAACTTCAAAATAATTGCCAGTATTAAAACACTGCTGACATTATTTAATCTGTATCTGAAATATTTTTCATTATATTTTTAGTTACAAGTGTAAGCTGCGCCTGCTTGCTATTTGAATTGATTTTCCAATGTGTTCTCATAGACCTGATCAACAATCAAAGATTTAGAGAGAGTTCGAATCGTTGATGAATCTGTGCGGAAAATGTAATGGAGTGACCATCGTGTAGTCACCGGTGGTTACGATGTTATGTTCAATTCAGGACCATGTGCCTATAAGCGGGAACAATTTACATGACGTTTGTATAGACTATTCCAAACTTTCACCTTAACTCTTCTCCAATTTCGTATTGGTCACATCGGGAGAATGTGCTTTTCTATTTGATTTGAAGGTGGTACATGAAATAGATTCTGTTGTCAACCACTGTTTTAACGTGGTTGACAACACGTTTTCGAAATGAAACATTGCTTTCGTTAATACGAATCTCTTTCTCTGGGATGTAGGACACTTCGAATTTAGTCTTCTTCATATTATGGAAATAAAATAGTCTAAAAGTTGGTTATCTGGCGTCGCTACTCTTTATTATTGCATGTACATATGAAAGAAATATATCCAACAAGAATTTAAATCTGTTTCAGTATAGCTTTAATTAATGCAATGAATATCGTCTTTTAAGTGACTGATTTCCAGAATTAGCTGCAACATCAACATTCTGGATTGCAAACCTATTTGTTTTAGTAACAAACAAAAGGATTAAATCAACATCTATCAAATGTTGAGAAAGGATTACGGGATCTTTGCCTGGCAATGTTGCTGCAACATTTGGATTAATATCACTATTTGGGGGAGGAAGACATTAAATGATAATCTATTTCCCTTAACAAGCTTCTAAATATTTGTATATACAAGATTAGCAACTGAAACAACATCATCAGAACCCACCCTTATCTGCGACGTGTCTAAGAGCTTCCTTTAAGGACTCTTGCCAATCTTCTGGCGCATCTGATTTCTTGTGATTTTATATCTGAGACATTTTCTGACGGCTGATAAAGTAATCATAAATCAACGACAGCTAAAAATTGCTACCTCTTCTTTTAAGCTATTATTTACTTCTGATGGATTAGACGAAATATTTACTGCAACAAGTAAGCAATTAAAAAAATTAAGAGAGCTCTTTAATGTTACAATTACAAGATTTTTCTGAATGAGTTTTGTAAGGAAAACGATTACATTCCTTGCTTGGACTCTGAAACTGAATCTAAGTTTATTGACCCTTGATAACTCTTTAGTAAGTATTGACTCCATGCCCCGAACTATGGGTACAGAAATTCCAGATTGTTACTGTACGGTATATTCTGGATATGTGTGAACAAGTACTCAGTCATTCAATATCAACAAGAGTGAAAAATCGAGATGTAGGCTACCTTGTGTTGGTATTTTGGTAGTCTTTTCCAGCTCTCTGATCCACCGTATCTACCTTCAGTCGAGTTGTAAAATAAATTTATACCCACAAATACACAACAAGCAATTTTTTCAGTTTGTCCCGAGACATACATATATGGTATCATTGCAATGGATGGCTGTCTTAATCCAAGATCAATGAAGGCAAACTTATTTTAAATGTAATTATTGCTTTTTGGTAACTTTCATCTCTTTCACGATTGCTTTTAAGCGTAATACTAAAAGTTTGATACAAGTCTTCTGCCAATTCGACAAATGTGTAAGATCTTGATGCAAGACTAGTACCTTTAGATTGCCAGCAAAATATGCCAAAATTCGAATGAGGATGTCATATTTATCAGGCTTCCCTTTCATAAAACCCCTCAATGAGCATGTTTCTGGAAAAGGTGACAGCATCACGTTTACTACAATATTTTTGTTCCCAGAAGAATATAATCCGAAAGCAATGCATTCAAATTTTTTAAAACATTACGAATTAAAGCTTAACACACACCCAGATAGACCTCGGATTGAAGACTGGAATGTAAGAAAATTTGCGAGATAGCGTTCAGCGATAGTTCAAATAAAGACATAATTTTTACGTGGTAGAAGAAGTACTGCGTTGAAAAGATTTCTTTTTAATGTTTTTTTTCGGTAAATTTAAAGAAAATGCAAAACATTTTGAGTTACATTAGCTACTAATGGCACTGTGCCACTGCCTTGGTTGTTCTAGGGTTAAGTAAGACGAATAAATGTATACCATTAAGGGTGGGTTTATCAATGTGAGGATAAATAAATTAACTTGCAGATAGAATTTTATTCGTAAGATAATTACAATGAAACGTTTATTAAGTGTTAAATAGAAGTTATCTGCAAGATAAAGCATTGTAGTTACTAAATTTTATCTGCCAGTGAGCAATATCTGTCAGTTACTTACCTAACACTTTTATCCTCACATTGATAAACCCCCCCTTATTCAAATGAGTGTAGCATCAAAAAGAAGACAGGAGCAACAATTAGAATAAAATAATTCTGAAGTTCGTTAAAATAACAATTTTTTTTTTTGAGAAAATTGATTGAATATTGGATAAAGAGCAGAGGATTGGAAGTATACGTGAAATAAAAGACACAGCGGACACTGAGGAGTACAAAAAAGAGAAAACGATCCTCAAGCTAGTGGTAGTTTCACAAATATACTTAATTAACTGATGAAATGAATACATATACTCGTATAATTGAGAAGGAGTCGTTGCCAGCCTCATTGAATTCCTAAAAGACACGAAAAATAGGTCTTCTTCGACTCATTGCTTCAACATGCATTCTGGGATATTTGCACACAAGAATAGAATATAGAATTGTGAACGTTATTGTTTATTTTTAAAACATTGAATTTCTTTCGGAGAAGATATTCAAACTGATGAAGTTTCAGAGGAAAGTTTTATACAGAACCATAGATATAATTTGCTGCTGCTGAAGTTAAATTCTTGTTTGTTAGATATATGGATTGGCTTGGGAAGGATCTGAAAAAAATAGAACTTTGGTAATAAATTAAATAAATTAAAATTATGTTTTTGCTGCTTAAATTTTGGCGTTTCTATTTTCCTAATTTGAATGAGAAATACTGCATCACATATTATATGAAATTGATAATACTAATGTGGTAGTAACAGAAAACATGTCTTTCTCTCTTTGGGGTAGATTTCTTTGGTTTGAAGTAGTCTTGGAACTTATGCTTATATTTCGTACAGATGTTCTAAATTCTACATTCCAAATAAAACTTATCCGTTTTCGTTGGTTGTACGTTGTTTTCTACTTACTTACTTAGACTAGATTAACCATCTCTGATTCTTGCTTACCGTATTTCAATGCTGCTTAAAATAATACAATTTTGAGCTGTTCATGTGGAAGTTTATTTGACGATTCTGCAATCACTAGAAATACATATTTCATAATAACCATAGTTATTATCACCGTAAATAGATATTAATGGTTTCTTATGTAATCCAGCTGTAGCATCGCTAACTATCCGTAATACAAGCTTAACTGCTCAGCATATTCCTCTAACTTTCTCCTAATTTTGAAACAATTAGCAATTTCATTATAATGACATATTCTGATTAATATACCAGAGTTTCTGATTTTATCACAGTTTTCAAGCTCTGGAGATACACGACATAATCACGTTTACTAGCACTTCCCATCTAACCATAATTTCTCTAATTTTCAAATTGGATTTTCAACTACAGAAGATTATTTCTTCTCCCCAATACAATATCTCTTCAAAATGAATGCAATTTTATTATGTTCTTTAGAGGATTAACTGAGCAAATTGAAATGGTTATTATGTCATTATGTCATTGCATTTGCTATAATAACACAAACTCTCAAGTCTGGAGTTTCGTTTTTTGGATATTGATACTTCTCACACCAAATACGACCAGCTAATGTTTTTTTTGTCTAGATTCGTGGAAAGATTTAGCAGTTCCAACATGACATGATTCCCTTTCTTGGCACTTTACTGAACACAGTAGGCAAACAATTTTCAACATACCATTTAGCGGTAACTGTCTTCTGATCTTCTAATTTAATTGCGGCCACCAAACCCGCTAAAAAATACTGCGTACATAACTTTTTTAATGCTTGTTGTTTTTTTTTCACCACCGTAGGGGTTTCCTCATCTTCATCCAGATTTGGCTTTCTTGGCGAGTGGGAACATCAAAAAACGGTATATACGTTTCATCGCCAGTTACAATTTTAGAAATAATTTGATGGCCTCCAGCATTCAACATATCTAAAGTTTGTTGGCAAATTCTAACACGTTCGGCTTTTTGTAAATCTGTCAGATGATGGGGTACAAAACGAGTTACAACCTTTTCCAAATGTAAATGTTCGTGCAATATTGATCTCACTTGCGAGGATCCAATCTTCATATTGGACTTTATCATTGCATGGGTAACATAGTTGTCCTCTGCCACCATCCTCTTCACCGCAGCAATGTTTTCGGGGTTAACAGCGGTTAAAGGAGGGCCAGTTCCTTTTCTGTGTACCACCGACTTACAACCTCGTTAAAATTCTTTATTCCAAATTAAATGATGTTGCGAGATCACCAAATGCCGATTTTAAACTTTCCTTACACTCATACGCGCTCAAGCCTTTCTTGAAATCATAGGGAATCATTATCCGAAAGTTCTCTCGTTGATAATTTCATTTTTTCGATAACAGAAGCTTACTCTATGGACTATTTCTCAGACAGTATTCAACCGAATTGCACAAACTAAACTGCAATTGACAGATAAAATAATGCACTATTTAATAAACAACAATTTGTTTTGCACGGGTAACTAGATTTTCATTTCTGAATGATTGTAGCTTATCCCTCGTAAATGTAAAAAATGGAATAAAGTACCTTCTTTCATACTACTTACTTCAGTTTTCAGACCACTCTAGTAAATCTAGTAAAATTTGTTAATAAGTTGTTTCCTTTTTAATTTCTTTATAGCGCAATTGTTTTATCGGTATTGATACATTATTTTGTAAATATAAATGCTGCTTAAATTTTGTATTTTATTTTTAGTAATTCATCCTTCTTATAATTGCATAGATGTATAGATCCAAAAAAGGATATGAAATCATTATTGAGAAAATACTTTTCATTTTGTTATAACATATACCCACATCACTACGCAAATTATTTCGCTAAGTGATTTGTTCTTCCTCTGTACTAATCATTGATCTTTGATTACCTGTAGGAACAATTGTTATATCTTGTAATTCGTTTAAATTGATGAATACGTTGTATTGAGCTTGATACAATATCCAAACATGTGTCTAGAATTACCCACGTTTTTGCTTCATGTTTGATTGTAATTATTTCTTCTACTATATCAACAAATCTTTCACCATTATCAGTACATACATAATTTTAAAGTAAAGCTAAAGCCAAATAACGAGTTTACCTGTATGGGAGATATCGAAACATTTCGGAATATTTTTCCATTGGAGAATACAATGCATTTTCAAATGTGGATTTTGCAATGTCAGTACAAGTAGGTATCGGTACCTTAAAAATATAAATTTCTACACAATACTTCTTCTGTTACTTGATTTTATTATATGCGCCAATAATGATTATTGTAGTGCTATAGTACTATATTACACTAGATGTACCTTTTTAATCATCTGTGAAAAATTAGATGTGCCTCTAATATTTGGTAAAAGGGGTACATCGAAGTTTTACCTTTTTTTCCTTATATCATTAAATTCGAATTTTCTATATTATGAGAGGATGTCTCAGGTGATTTGTTAGAATCTCCTCATATTTCAAGTGATTCCCTCTAAACTGGTAAAGCGCTACTATTAAAGATTCGAAACAGAAAATAAAATTACACAAGCTCCTAATAAAGCAAAATTAATGCAGGACATTGTGTCAAAGCTATAAAATGCCAATAATAAATACAAAAATATTTTTTTTAATGCAAAAGAAATAGTAAATGTAATCAACTTCACATCACAAAAGCTTTTTGTGTTATCTTGAATGTAAATGAATTGCTTATTGTATTATTTAACCAATGATTAGTATGTATTAATGTTAATAAATGACTACATCCATATACTAATACTATCTTTAAGGGAACTCCTGATTACCAGCGAGTTAAAAAATAGCTCCATATTATAAAGAGTAAGGAGAGTGATTTAACTGATGTCTACATAGTTTCCTAAAATTCTAAAAGTCTTTATCAATTTTCTTTTTGAGATATGTCGTTTGGCTGCTTGCTTTGCACTGAAGATAATTGGGGAATTCTTTATCACTACAATCAGCTTCCAGCGATATTGTAGCAATTTTAATTCCTACCATTTTCTCGATTAGTTGTACTCCAGAACTATATAAATTATAGTGTTTGTTTAAAAAATATTAGCTTTTAAACAGATATTTACTTATGTCAGCTAAACATTTTACATGAAATGTAATAGCACTGTGACATTGTAATTTCGTAATTAATAGTAGTAGAATAATAGCCAACAATATTTGATAATCAATCAATGATGATTGTTTTTCTATTTTGCTAAACTCTTCTTAAAAGTCATGAATTGCAGCACCTTGATTGATCTCCTACATTGTTAAATTAGGGTCAAAATAAGGGCATTGATTGTTTTCTGCTAATATTACATTGTCTCTTATAGGCAACATCCGCAACCACCCTTCTTAAGGTTCGCCAGTAATCTGCTAAGATTACAGACTTGCGTTTGCCCTAATATCATTTTTCATTGCCAAAATGTCATGATGGAAGCTTTTGCCGTGCTCATCACTCATGTTGATTATATCTTTGGACGAAAGGATTGCTAGAGTGCTGTACTTCTCTGTATTTTTGTTTACACTCATTAACAACTAGCTTTGTTTTACCTTGTCAATTCGGTTTTAAATGTTCATCATCATTAAATAGTAATTAATGTCTTTTTCGCTAAAATATTGCATTACTGTAATCATGACTTGTTCCCTTTGTTAATTGGAGGTTATAGAACTGGATTATATTCATCATTTACATAGAGTTTTTCGAGTTGACTACGTCTCTACGACATGCTGTCTTTTTAACATGGCAATAGCAATCATCAATGATAAAAGATGAAGTCGCTGTCTTAATATAATGTTTGATACCTTTCTGTTATTAGAAATTTACTGAACTGATCCTCACAAATGCTGTGCTATTGCATCAGGATCATCGTTCTTATTCCTGAATCGGATTTTGGTCTTTTGACCCATACATCTTTTTATGTTTTGTTGGTCATTCTTACTTTGGGATTAGATGTTCTACATGGTTTGATTGTTGCAATAATATTGGGAAAATATGGCTTGTGATGGAAAAAAAAACTGCAGTGGACGTCAAAAGGGAAGTGGTCGGTCTTGTGGACTTGTAGCCTAGAAGACTAATGGAACTTCGCAAGGACTGGCTGTCTCCAGGATGAATCGAACTTGCGACTTCAAATGTATTCGCACAGGTTTATTTTTTTGTAAATATCTTCTGATCTGTATACCACGTAGATATCAGGGTGCTCCTGCTTTTGTTTTTAAGAATGTTGTCTACAAATATCAGACGTGGCACAGAATAAAGTACACCGAAATTAAATGATCCTGTCTAGGCATCTTTTATAATTTAAATGTTACTTTTATGTCAAAGTCACAGTCATTATAGTTAGTGCTGTGCAAAACGAATATAAAAATCGATAATCTTGCTCTTTAGTGAAATATAAAATGAGTTTTTATTGTAGAGGGGCGAAATGGTGGACCCAGTTTGCAATTTGTATCTCCTTGCTTCGGGAACGTTCAACAACAATAAACGTCCACTAACAAAGTGCCCCATGTTATTGCTGATACGAAAATTTGGAATTATGGGTTCTGTGTAATTAGATGTTTCAGCAAGACGGTGCTACTGGGCTTACTGCTAGGGAAACTTTATTTCTTCTACAGGTGTATTTTCCTGAATATCTCATCTCCAGGGGAACTGAGTATCCATTTCCCCCAATCTCGTCACATCTTATATCTCCTGATGCCTCTTTGTGAGGAATCTTCAAACACAAGATCTACCAGGATTCAGTGTCCCAGAATATTAAAGAATTGAAAAGTATCAGTTTCTGCTATCACGGGAATGCTCACAACCTTGCGGGTCAGATACGAAAATTGCCTTCAAGAACACGGACAACATCTCAAACATACCAATAATTAAAATTTCTTTATCATACTCAATTATGTAGCACTAAACATACGAAGCTGTTAACAATATTAATGAATCATAGGAAGAATTGATGGCAATAACAAGGAAATCAGTACGTTCTTTGATACAAAATTTTTTTCACGTAACTATGCTGTTTCCAAATTAACTTCTTGTCGAATATTCGGTGTAAATAATGAACCTTAGGACTCTATAGGAGCATAGTGCAATCCAAACGGATATTGGTTAGTGGGAATCTCTTCTTGTACGTTAAAGGATACCACAATGCATTTCTCAAAGTTTAATGTTAATCCCCATCTATTAACCCAAATCAATACGTCGTCCTCCACTTTCTGGTATCTCCGGTAGAGTATTTCTTCATTTCTGAATGTCTATATCCTCAAAAACGGTAGGATAAAATCCTTACATCAACGGTAAATCAATTACAGAGAGTAAGAACAGCTTAGAGAGTCTTGCGGCACACCACTTCTAGCCGCAACACGCTGCAAACAAAGTTATCATTTCTCAGCCAAACGGCACGATCTGTCAAATATGAAGCAATCAATCTGACGATGTTCGCAGTAAGTCCCGTTTTCAACATTTAGTAAAGGAGGCTTTGATGCCAAGCTGTATCAAATTCGTTCTAAAAAAACTCTTGCAATTTTCAACAATTAATAGTCTGTCAAAGAGGCGGAAACTTCGAGGAACTCAAAAGCTTGCATATGATGAGTATAATCGCGCTTTTCCAAATAGAAGAGATGGCCAATCGATGACCGCACGAGGAAGTTATTTGATGGCCTTATTAATAATGTTATTTTCTCCAAGGATTTTTTCTTGGATAAAATCTCTTCCCTATCGATCGACCTGATATTTTCACCTCCCAAAATAAGGAGAGACCGTATCAAGTCTCTTATAGAAATATAGTTGTGAGCATCCCTACTAGGATCCTCCACGAATGTGTTTAGGGATTTAACGGATGTATCCACTTACATATTTCATTTCATACTAACATTTTAATTTTTTAATAAAACACATCTGTATACATTAATTACTAAATAATTTGCGCGAAATCAATATAAAATTTAACAATATTGTAGCTTCTCAGCATTGTTTTATTTAAAATGTTTTTCTTCCTACAATATGTGGTTTGTGTTCTAAAAGCTCGTAGGCACTCCTTTAGATAAATGTATAGTACTCATTCTATCATAAAACGTAAGCTACATACAATCCTCATACAATGAGAATGCAATAAATGTCTGATGGATATGCGAATAATTTCGATTGATGATATATCAGGAAGAATTTTACTAAAACACTTTAATCCTTGTGTATTCTTTTTGTAACTGTTAATTATAAAGAGAAATCACAAAGAATTGGGGAGAAACATAATATCAGATCCTTGGCGTTTCAACAGTATTCAGGAAGTTAATTATAACAAAATGCCACTTAAGAACGAATATTATCTAACTATTGTAATTTAAAACTTATGATACCAAATTTGCAATTTACTGAATTGAAATGCCAATTTTCTCTCGCAAATAATAACTTAAGCAAACCTTTCTTCAGCTATAATGAACATTTAGAGAACTTAACTTTTGTTTCTAATATGCTTTCAATTACATTGCTTGAAGTGATAGTAACCTCAAAGCTTATTCTGAATTGAGGAATGGAAAATTTGCAAATTTGGCACTCAAACAAAAATATGTTCATCCTAAATTCATTGACTTCGAAACAGACACTTTTTGGAGTTATCTAACTTACTACTCACTTTAGAATTGTTATCACAAGCAAAACTCTGTACTTTCTACTAGAAAGCCGTCTTGTAGTGCCCATCTCTAAGATGTCACTATTCTTCCTTATGTTTTAAGTTCAGTGAAAATATTTTCTAACATAGGTGCTGGGCTAACAATTCTTCGTTAATCAGTTAATTGATATGTTTTTCTTCTTATTCCTTTTTGAGAAGATCTATTTCTTTGGCACTAGATAGTTTTGACTACAACTGCAATTTGATGGAACCTCGTTACGTGTTTTAATGCGCCCTCTCAGATTGCCCAAGTTGTCTTTGTAAGTTTCGCATATGGCATGGAAAATAGCTTCTCTTATCTGTGGGAAGCGCATTGCTGTATGTTCCTTTCTTAACTTCTTTTTGATTCTTTTTGATATCCCATTGCAATTACTATCAAAAAATTAAAGGGAATTTAAGCTGTTGAGGCATGTTTAATTGTGGTAATCCTTGTTATATTGACCAATAAATTTATGATGTTTTTAATTTTGGAAGTTTCTATCTCGTTGATTAAGGTTGTTGTCAATGCTGGGGATGTAGAAAAATGTCCTCTTCATCAGAGTCGTCCATTCGTACAGTACAAATTGAGTGTAATCAGAACGTATTCCTTACTTATTGCGGTAGGTCCTTCTACGTAGAGTTAAGCTACAAATGTTTACTGCTTACAACAATTATATTCCAGAAAAATATTTGATTATGTGCATTACAAATAGTTCGAATAATAGAAATAATGTAAAATTATAAAAGCTGCGTAGTAACGGGTAATTTCATAATTTCGTTTCCAGTCGTCGTCCATTCTGCAAAATCTCTTCTGTTAAGTTGTCCGCCATTACAAAAATCTTTGAAAGATTTACTATTGTTAGTTTGTCTTTGCAGCTCACCTCAGTTCCTTCTGATTCCTCCTGTGTTATCACTGAAGTATCCTCAGCATTGTGGTCATTAATCACTTCCCCTATATCTTGTAGATCGAAGTGTGCAAAACCTTCTCCGTTCAGTGACCTTCCCAGTTACAACACTTCTTCTAGAGTATCAGCCTGAGCTTCAGACGTTGACGACAGTGTTGATGTTGCAGAACCCTCACAGCATTCTGGGGCCAGATATTTTTCCATGCAGAACTTAAAGTTGTTTTCCTCACTTCATTCCATGCAGCTTTCGTGTTTTCTGCTGCATTCATAATGTTGTAAGATTTCCAGAAAGCACGAACAGTGTCAGGGCCGCCTTTACTTCTTTCAGTCATTTATAGCATTTGTTTCAATCTTAAGCGAAGGTAGTAGAGTTTGAATGTACATATTATACCTTGATCACATTACTGGATTAGAGAGGTGGTGTTGGATGGTAAAAACATAATCTTTATATCTTCATCAATAAACTGCAAATTTGCAGGGTAACTCGGGGCGTTATCCACGAGAAGTAAAGCTTTTCTTGCGAGATTTTTGGTTTTGAACTGAAGAATTGCGTCACCTCTGGACAAAAGCAATTCTTAAGCAAATTCTCGAACAGTACAGCTGTCATCCAGCCCTTCTCGTTGGTTTTCCAATGCACAGGTAGAGTATATTTGTCGGGGTTCTTGAATGCCCGAGGATTTTCGGGATGATAAATTACTACATTACTGCAGAAAAAGAGAATGTATATATCTTTGATGGTTTTAAATCCAGGGGCTTGTCGCTCTTCTTGCGATACGAATCTTCGAGAGGGCACACGTTTTCAATACAGACCGGTCTCATTGGCATTGAATATTTGGTGTTTAATAAATAATCTAGCTGCAATTCATGTCTTTGCTTAGACCTACCACACTAGCCCTTACTTGCATTAAAGTTTCTTCCGCTTCTAGAAGCTTCACCATCCGTGTTTAAGGTTGCATACAAAAGCTTTGCTCTTGTTCGAATTGTTATCGAGTCCATTCCCAATTCGTTTCTGATTGTTGTTTTCTATCCATTCTAATAATATTTTTTCCATTGTTTCAATGATTGGTTCATGCACTTTTTTGGTAATCTTCGCAGAGGTCGAAGTACATTATAAAATCGATTGTTTAATTTTTTCTGGAATTTTATACTTTGCACGGTAGATTCGTTAGTGTTGAATGTGCGTCCTACAAATGAGGCACTTTCACTTTATAATCAAAAAATTGCATCAACAGTACTCTTGCATTGTTTTTACATCAATGTCAGAATAGCCTTTAGATGTCTAAAACTACAGTAGATTGCAAAAAAAAGGGAATGACTTTTGAACAGCATCACCAGGTCTAATTGCAGATGCAGTTGCTAGTTTGTTTGTAATGCTCTCACAGAAATATAATTTTCTGTAGAAACTCATGTGGTGGTTACATTTTGCAGTTTGTTATGTATTTTAAATCGTATATTAAATGCAATTTTAGGCATAATACACCAGAAGGATAATAAAACCTATTTTCTGCTTGATTGGTATTTTGAGACCAATTGCACCCAAAATCTGGAAATTTCCTAGTCGTTATTTGCTATACTTTCAATATCATCGAATTAGTTTCGTAATAAGTAAATTGAAATAAAGATTTAAAGTAACAAAAATATCATTGTATTTGACGTAAGATATATTAGTACAGTGATCTTAGATAGCTGGCCAAATTTGTATATCCAGTATTGAATTATCTAATTGTTTGTTTAATTTACTTGGATGCGTTGGTTAGTATTGAATAGCAGTTTACCTTTCTTTACCAGTGTTAGCGTAAAGAGAACTTAGAATAATTATAATTACACTCCTTTCAGAGATGAACAATTCAAAATATGATATTCTAACATTTCTAATAGAATTCTCTTCAAATAATTTCGCATTATTTTGTAAACTTCACATACCTTCGTTATCTTTTGAATTGATTATTTGTTTTTATTTGCAAATTATCGTAATGATGAAAAGAACCCTGAGCTTCCAGTTGGAAGAAGTAAGTACACATCCCAAATATCTACTGAAGTCATAAATATGGGATTCAATTTTAAATCTGGCATGTGAATTGACTACGTCGCTATGACTGTTCTTGAAGTTAGTCATGTTCAGCTTCTTTATATTTTTATATCAATTTATATATCTTTTAATATGTATGGCGTCTCAAGATATTCATATTCTGCTTAAGTTTGTTGTAGTTCGTCAGGAATTTTCAGGAATTCATCACTTTATATTTTTAACGTAATAATTCTTTTTATTATTATCATTGGTAGTGAGGTCTTTTAAACCAAATAAAATCATATCCAAACCATCATTTATTTCATGGAAGCAGAAACAAGTCGAAATAAAACGTTCGTTAAGATATGTATAAAATTTCTTATAAAAAAATAATTTCTTCAAAAAAATAATGATTTAGATCTGATTTTGTTTGACTTAAAAGGTACCATTTTCGAAAATAACTGTCATATTTCAACTTAAAGATCAAAAATATAAAATTAAGTATGCTATATATCTATGTGTATCTATGTGGATGATTTTCCAGTTGTTCACGTTTTTAACTTTAAAATATTTTGCGCAATTGTATGCTTACACAAGTTCGTTTATTTTAACCCTCATAGATATGCTATTGAATCGCCTTGTAAGACTGTCTAAATTAGTTAGATCTCTTTTCCTTTTACGCCCTTAACTACTGAGTGAAGCCTTCTATCACAATTATATTTGATACCAATAATAATTCGTCTTCAATCATTTTGTTGCATACATACATTTTGTTAAACAGGAAAATTTAAACATGCAACAACATAATGATACGACTATAAAGAACCCAACGAGCTTAACAATCTCTAAATCGCCTAGGTAAATTAAAAAACTGTAGGTACGTTGTTTAAAACGTAGCAATCAATTTGTTTTTGTCACACCTTAACAGTTGAAACGATAAACAATTCGCGATACAGAAGAAGAGGTTAAAATTATTTTTCAGAATGCATTCCAAAAGAAACCAGAATTTACATTAAGTCAGGCCAAATTGAAGTATACTTCCATTTTGGAGCATATATGTGAAACAGAAGAAGAGTTCCCTTAATCTACGACATATTAAACAGTCAAACGTAACTAATACTTTAATTAACCCTTTCAGAACTGGCATCCATTCAACGAGCACATCATTAAAGTCGACAAAGGCAACGTCTGCTTAACAGATCCTTTACTTTTGTCGACTTGGCGATTGGTACTAGCCTTAACTTTGCCCGTTAGAGGAAATGAGGTTAGAATTAGTTTGTCATCTGAATTCTTATTCAAGTTGGTGAGGCGGAGGCATCTCTATACTTAACCTCTTTTATTGCTTTTGCTTGTAGGGTGATTCCACTAATTATATCATGAGCAAAATTATCTTTTATTTCGAAACTTTTCTACTAGTCGCTGTGTTATTATGAGAACATGCCATCGTTTTGTTTGGAAGCGGTTTCTAGAAGAGTCCAGATTCGTCACAATTGTTAAATGAACACAAATCGTTAAATGAAACTACAAGTTCATTACTTGAGTTTTTCCCACAAATTCCCCTGCAATCTACCTGTTGCAAAATTTGATACCTCGTATCGGGAAATTAAATATAAAGGAATACATAAAAAGAAATCCCTACTCTTAGGATGTTTCTTTGTGGACAGTCAGGCCTTATGTACGATTTTTTTAAAGTCCGGTACAGCAATCTCTTTATAAATTTTGATTGGGTGCTGCAGTGGCTCTTCATCTCTCATAAAATCTATCTGAATACCATTATTTATATTTTGATAATTTTTTCACCACATATAATTCATTGCAGAGGAAGCAAACTATGCTGTAGGGACCATTATATAAATTACACTTCCATGATGTATGATAACTGATAAAGAAGCTAAAAAGAAAAGGAAGTTTTTCCGATGAAGCGATAGATGATAATGAAAGTATAGTTCTTTGTAAATAGTCGGATAATAGGACTATTACATTTGGCTCGAATTTGGTGGGAAAGAAAAACGTAGATATTGCATATAGATGCGATAAAATAGAGCAAAAAAAGTGTCAAATTAAGTAGTAAAACTCGACAATTAGTACGGGAAGCGCTGAGAACCTGAACCATCTATTAGGATTTGTTATGCACAGATTAAAATACAAAGTTCACTATACAAGTTTATATTAAATATTAACCACAATGTAAATCTAAAGTTCTTTTGCAATGTGTGCAAACTGTTCGAGTATAATTATTATTTTAAACTACAAATATAGTTTTTGAATTTAGGTGCTGCTAATATTTTGTAGGATATATTCTTTAATATGACTCTAATTGCAACTTTTAGTTGTTGAGTTTATAACAATATCAATACCAAATATTTCTATTCTATTCTAATTCTATTATTTATTAGCTTCAAATGTTATAATATATACAACAATGATGACAATGGGCAATTGTGACTTCTAATGCTGTCGCTTCTGATTGACAACACTCACAAAAGCACTTCTAAGCGGGAAGTTTGTTTGTGAGGTTATTCTGTATAACTCGTAACAGAATTTCTTTACTGCGTGTAAGAACTTTGTACACAGAGTAACTCTTTGAATATTTGATAAGAAAATCCGTATATAAGTCATTTATATCAAATTTGGACTACGATATCCTGCTGCATGCTTTTTTTTTAATTTCTTCAACACAAGTTTACAAGTTACTTTAAATTCGTAAGAAGCTCCGCTATATATACTGTCACTATCTAATAAAAGCTCTTGAAAAACTTTCTTAACTACAAAGTTTTCCATTGAAAATTTCAATAATTAATGTCTATGATTAATAAGAAAATAATAATAAATAATAAGAAACATGTTAGGTTCTGAAAAAAGTGTAGTAGCTTTGGACAAATCATCAACAAATAACAATGGTGCAATTGTTGAGCCCTGCAATAAATCTCCTTATAGTTTACCAATTTTGCGAGAATATAATTTGAATTCTAAGTTCTTCTTAAATGTTGCAGTTTATATAGTTATTTATTCGTAATATATTTCAGAATAAAATTTACTGAATAATTTTTTGTAAATAATTTTTATTACTATCTCGTGTATCAGATGACTGGGTCTATACAGATACATTTTTGTTTTGGAATTTCTAGTTGGATTTTACTTTTTATCTCAAGAACCAAAAGAATTGCATGCTATTGGGAATATCTGCTCCATGTGCTTGTACTTTTGAAAAATTATAATTGGATGTCACACCACAGAAATATGTGATGATCTTTTTAATATCAATATTAATGAAATTAGTTTTTTTTAGAGATAATCAACAGAATTTGTCAAATTTCTCCACTTTTACGCTTCTCATAAATCCATTATTATCCATTATGTTTACATAATATTATGAAGAGCTATAAAATTATAACACCTTCACCAAAAATATTCACAAAAGAAGATTTTGAGAGTCCGAAGTTTTATTTATAAAGATCCATACATTTTCTTCCTCAATTACAACTTTTTTATCAATTCTAACTAGTCATTTTGAGGACTTTTTTGAAGCGGAGTTTTCAAATTTTTATTTCAATAAAACCATAAACATATTTGGCCACATCAACAGAAGTCATTTTGAATAAACATGTTTTGGTTAGCTGGATGTGGTCCACAATGTCCACGTGTAATAGCGACTTAAACTCTTCTTATAAAATTGTTTTTAATCTGAACTCTCCTCCAACGCATAACTGTTATTAACAGCGTCTATTATTGCTATAGTTTTATGTTGCTTTCAAACTTTTGTTTTGATAACCAATTGGCCAGATATAATAGAAAAAAGCAAAAGATTTATGGTAGTTTTCCTCCCAAGTACCAAGTCCCAAAGTTTGTGCAGTGATATCTTGTTATTCAATCGCCTATATCAATTCTAATAATTTTTTAGTCTTTATTTAGTATTGCTTAAAAGTAGTTATAACTGTCTGATTCATAAGTTGAAGCAGATTTGTAGTATTTACTTCATCTAATCCAGCATTGTCTATAGTCTTTTTCAAGGAATCGTTTTTTACTGAAGGTATAAAATAATTTTTAAACTACTCTTTAAAAGGCCAATATCAAACTAAACATCTGATTATTAATATAATACATATATATAGTATATATCTTTTCCCCGGTTCATAGTTAATTCTGTCTTCTCACGCCATATATTCCCAGTTTAAGCCTTATTGTAGCATCCATTAAATTGATAGTTAATGTTGATAGTGCAGTAGCAGTACCTTTAGCTATGACATAAAAATCATCAGTAAGGTTCTTTCCTTGTGGTGTTATTCTTTATGTTTCAACATAAAATTGGGAGACAGATTCTCCATCCATGTACCATGACGTATATTCACCAAAGCTTTGTGCAAAATTTGTTTTTTCAGCTTCAATACATATTCAAAGGTTACTTCTGTTTGTGGCTATATATATTGACATTGAATCATCACTAGATCTAAGAGTTATTATTCTTCTTTATTGATCTTTATTAGATTGACAGCTAATAATCCTAAAGTAGTTGGACCAGCATGCAGCATACCCATTAATCTTCCTGGGCTTGCAGATAAGAATTTTTCATCATCCCTTAATAAATGCTTTACAACATTGTACCATTCAAATGTTCTATAGTTCATAGTATTCATGTTTTTATCTATTGATTCTCAAATTATTCTTGTGTATTCTGTATCACTTTCTACCATTGCTCCTAATTCTAACTGAATTTCTTTGAATTCCGTAAAGAAATGTCCAGTTACTGCTATTTTTGAGAATTGTTTACCTAATTCTGATATTTTTGGTAACTTTAGGACTATCCTTAACGAATCGTCAAATAGGGGTCTGTGTATTAATGCAAATGATGCTGGTGACAAACATTCATTCCATTTGGTTGCATCTTCTGTGCCTTGTAATACACGACTTGCTAGACAATCATTCAATGATGATGTGATACCAACATTCAATACAAAGAAATCCCTTCCGACTAGTGTCAATGAGTCTTTCGCTAACCGATTTAATAAATGATGAGTTATGATGGAACGATACTCCATTTCTTATGCAAGAGAAAACATACTGGTCTGAATTAAGGTCATTCAATACAGTAACTAATATACGAGAACACAAGAAAGTTGTAAATAAATCCCTCTCTGTCTTTAGGCAAACTAACTACCTTTGCAACACCTACTCCATATGAATTTCTATTTATATCCACGCCTACTCATCAATAAATTTGTGTAAGATCAACTTCAGCGAGTTGAAGGCATCCATGTTCTTTAGAGAAAGTAATATCTTCATCTATGAGAGCTGAAAAAGGGTTTCCAGGATTCATTATTTTTAACAAATATGTTTTTTCCTCTTCAGTTTTAACTTTTCTTCTTTTAAGAGATATGTCTTTCAGATCGCCATTACTACAGTTTCACAAATTCTCTTCACCATCAGAAAGAACTTGCACTTCACTCGAGATCCCATATCTGTCCCACCAG
The DNA here is from genome assembly GCA_023690525.1 of Holotrichia oblita. Classification (NCBI taxonomy): domain Eukaryota; kingdom Metazoa; phylum Arthropoda; class Insecta; order Coleoptera; family Scarabaeidae; genus Holotrichia; species Holotrichia oblita. The sequence continues at coordinate 13,953,028 of CM043023.1, read as the reverse complement.
TCCATATTTAGTTCTCCACAGCCTTCTTACACCATATATTCCCAATTTAGACCTTATTTTAGCATCCATTGGATTGGTAATTAATGTTGATAATGCAGTAGCAGTACCTTCAGCTATTACATAAAAATCATCAGGAAAATTCTTTCCCTGTGGTCTTATGCTTGATGTTTCAATACCAAATTGTGAGACGAAGCTTCTGTCCATATACCATGAGGTGTATTCACCAAAGCTTTCCATGAAGATGAATGTTTTGTCATAACTGGGGTTGATGCTAATCATTGCAACATTTGTTCTGCCAGATTTAACACATATTCTAAGGTTATTTCTGTTTGTGCCTACCTATATATATTGTCATGGAATGTCACTAGATCTAAAAGTTCTCTAATAATCCTAAAGCAGTTGAACCAGCATTTAGCATTCCCATTAACATTCCTAGTCTTGCACCATTCAAATGTTCTATCATTCATAGCATTCATGTTTTCATCTATTGGTACGCAAGTTATTCTAGTGCATTCTGTATTTCTTTCTGCTATCACTACTAATTCTAAATGAATTTCTTCATAAGCCATGAAGAATTAAGCTAATGAAGCTGGTGATAAGCATTCATTCCATTTTGTTGTATCCTCAGTACCTTGTAACACACAACTTGTTGGGGTATCATCTAATGACGATGTGGTACCAACATTCAGTACTTAACCGCATAAATACTTATTTTACCAATGTAGTTGTTACAGAAATAAGACAGTTTTGGTTGATATTTCACCGTTTAATACGTAGGGATCAATTTGAAGACAAAATCTATTAAATTTCAAAGCCCTTTATTGGTACCAATATCTACAACTAATGTAGATGTCCATATATGTAAAGCTGCAGTTATGCTGAGGTCGTACACTCAATATCTACTTCTTCTACAGGCACGTCCTCTTCCGTTTCTCTCAGCTGTATTCTTCGAGAGTTATGGTGCTTACCATGACGTGAGTGATGCTTACCTCCATGATGCTCACCTCCACACCCATCATCGGAATTTTTAGTGCACTTTAATGCAAAAACACTCTCGACCTGGCAATTCTTAAGAAAGAAATTAATAATTTTTCTATTAAAGGATTGTTAAAGTTGCGTTTAATCCAACGACTATTAGTTCCTTAGAATTTAGAAAGTTTTTGTTGTTATTGTGATGAGTGCAGCAGCTTCCTAAGTTGCTTCTCAAGATTACGAGGCAGCTACTTCTATAAAACTTTCAAGATTTGAAATCTGGAACATACGTAGTAAACTACTAATGACTGGCAGCTGTTTAATAATGTAAACATGTCTACAAATATTTCTCAATTATTGTGTGTAAATGTGGATCGCAGTGTTATAAAATAAATTAAAAAATATGAAGCAATTATTAATTTTAGTTGTTGTCCAATGTTATGGTTTGACTTTCAATGGGTGAATTTCGTTAAAAATCAAAAACATTACAAAAGTAATAAAATATCGTGTTAGTGACTGCGTTGTTACCCTGCTAGAATCATTTATGTTTAAGCAATGGTTTAAGTCTATCTTCGTTTTGTACATTTTTTTTCAAATTAAACGTTTATTCTAACATATTATATTCATATCAGACGTTGTGTTTTGTTATATTTATTTATACATATTTTACATACATGTATTCCACAGAATTTTAATGTCATTAGATTTTGTACCATTTACTAAGATATTAATCTGAATTTTCTTTCTGGAATGTTCCCGCCTGCAATAAATCTAGTTCAACGTTAATTGTATCCAAGATGAGAAAAATTGCATCCGTCAATATTTTGCGAATTCTATACCTTATAGACTATTATATCATTGCTTTCTGGAGAATATTTTTCTTTTATTTATTTTGATGTATTTTGATGTAGTTGGTGCAAATATTATATTGTGACTGTACAGGACAGTATGTACTTAATCTTGATAGCAAGATCCACTTCAATATTAATGTAAAATTAAATGTAATACCTATTTTAGCTGGAAATTCAAATTTACTTTTTAACGGCCAACTAGAATATCCAAATGCAATTTCGATAAGACAACAAAATAGTCTATTTATTCAAGTCTCTTCTTAAAATATGTTGATGTTAAGGATCTGTCAAGATATGTAGTTTTATACAACGTCTACTGTCCGAGGTCTACTTTAAACAGCTTCGATTTCTAATTCAGTTTGTGTTTGTATATATCACACAGCTATTTATCATAATGTTGACAAATTTCTGCAAAAAAAATGTCAAAAATGGTAAAATATGTACATATCATAAATATTTTTGCTACAAAAACAACTGCTGTTAAAGCAATATTACAACTGCATCCTTTCTTAAATCCCGATTGTGTTATAGGTAAAATGTTATTTTCTGGCACGTAATTTCGTAATTGTTGCTCAATAACCCTTTCAATAACCTTCGATAAAACGGGAAGCACACTTATCGGTCTAAGATCACTATACTCACGAACATCAGCTTTCTTCGGCAATGGTGTAAGCAATGAAACCTTCCAATATCTTCGAAAGCACCCGGTAGTTATACATTCATTAATATTGTACGCGTAAGATAAGAGACAATACGAGGTGTACTTACATAATTGAATGAATTTTAGTCCACCTATACCGGCAGCATTAGATTTATAGAAAAGATTAATTCATAAATAGTCTGTTCATCCACTGTTTGAAATTGAAAATCAACATCAAGTCAACACGTTGACATGTAATCATTAAAAATGGTACTATCTTGATGCAAATTCGGAAGAGAGTTAACAAAAAAACCATTTACTCCACCAGTGTTTTTTATATGTGATGGTAGGCTAATTTCCTTAGAAGCAACTACTCCCATACCTCACAGCAATTTTCATTTTTGTGGCCGCTTGCTCTCCCAAGTTGATATGCAACGTATGTACGTTTTTCCCGACGTATTGGCTCGGTTATAGTACTACGCAATCAGGTCTGAGGCGACTTCTTTGAGAGCGGACTACTTCAATCTCCTCAGTTTCAATCACGCATTACTTAACAAAATGTCGTTCTTTTGAAACCTAGCTTATAAGTGATTACTTGTGACAGATTTTATATTTGTGGTACAATTTTATCTGTTTTTGGTGTTACTTAGTGCATGAATTCAAAATGGCTAAAGTATATACTATAAGACAGAGAGTCTCATGGAAATTGCTTGACTGTAATCAACGCTTTGCCCCGCTTCGATTTGATATATCTTTCCAAAGTATATTGCTTTTATAATGCTTTCTTTGACTCTTTCACCGCCAATTTTATTAAAATATATTGTTTTGTATTTTTTGTTGTTAGGTAAACTATAATATTGGACACTGTTTTAATAACGAAAACAAAAAATTAAGGTTAAGATTTGCATCGAAGCTGAATAAGATTATTGGTAGTACTAGTTTTTCGTATATAGTATTTTTAAAATTCGAAATATATCAATTATATTTTTCAATCTAATTGATTTTTTCGTATGCATCGACGCTAAGATATAATTTTCTGAAAAACTGTAGAAAATTCTGCGTCATTAACATTAAAATTAACATTTCGTTAATCTTAAAATTTTTTCTTTTTCTCCAAACTTCACTTCATTTACATTACATTATTATAGTCGGGGCATCGTATGTCGGAAGCATTCGGGAGTAGAGAAGTAGGGATGCATTAGTAGGCTTAAGGGTACGAGGCAATTGGAGGGGATAGGATATTTGTAGTGGGAGTCATTATAATTAATCTAGCAGACAATAGAGGGTCATAGTATTCACTTTATCAGCGTTTATAGACTCGGAAGTATTTCGAGCTTTCTATCAATAGATGTCACTGTTGAAAATTGAAATTATAATTGAAAACATTCACGTGGAATTCGTCATATCACATATTCATACAATATATGATATGATGATATAGTAGGTATGTAAGTATATAGATACGATATTAGATATAGAAACACCGTAAAATACCCAAGTATATTGCCAAATGTTGTAACATACATATATGTAAATGCTATTTTACATCTCGTTTCTATTTATCTCTCTATTCTCTCTATTTACCTCGCTACCTTACCAGCAAATTATATAAAATTTAATAATAGTTTCCTATGGAATTTTTATTTTTTATTACGAAATTTTTGATAGTAATTATATAGTAATTAAGAAGCGTTCATCGGAAAATATAAAATGTTTAAAATTTGGCAGAAAATATACAGATATGAATTAAAAAAGTATAGATTTTGCAGTGATTCAAATTCACCTTGAATGAGATAAAAGTAATTGATTCGCATGGTTTATAACGCTACAAAATTCGCTAATTGTACAATATTAAATGTCGGCTAGACGATAGAAGAAATGAAGCCTCTGTGTTTATTCAACCAACACACAAGTTTTTTGCTCATACATATGTAATTATTGAGCGTTTGGATTTGACAGCTGGCAACTATTAGTAACCGCTTCTGAATGCATTTTGTCCGCTCAATCAATCTTGTGTTTGATGATTTTAGTTTATATAAAGTGTAGTGTTTCATATTCAAGTTTCTGGAAGATTATCGTTTAGGAAACATTTATGTACTATAACCTTAAATTATTTACTTCTCTCACTTATAATTATTTATTGCATAGTTATTATTGTAGTTACCTACATTTTTAGTGTAGTGTTTGTAAGGATTGTAAATAAGATATACAGGGTGAGGCATATTAATTTTAAAATTATTTTCGTATGTACGGATGTTTCATATTGCCAGGGTGAACCAAACATAGGTACATTTTTTTTATATGGGATACACTATATATTATTTCAAATTTAAATTAAGCATATCTTCCTCGTTCATTTATATAAGGTTTCATTGAGTTATACCGAGTATTTCAGAAGTTGTGATCAATTATATCCTGTGCATTCTACACGAAACAACTTGAAATTCTTTTTGTACCGGAATGACCTTTTTATATTGTTACAGTTTTATAGCAAAGCGATATTTTGCTAATATTGCGAAAACTGTGTATAGGGAGATTCAAAACACAAATGCATTATTTTCTCATCTTACTTAAATGGAACATCTTTATTTTATATTAAGAAACAGAAGGACACTGTATGCACTTTCATTTTTATTAACCATTCCCTATCGTTAATTTCTGAGATAGTTAATATTTTCTTAATGAAAAGTTAGCTTTTTCAAAATAATTGTGATATAACGGATTTCACAATAAATATTCAAAATGTCCACCAAAAAGATCAAACAAGCAGAAAAATGCAGGAAAAAGATGTATATAAAAGTCATATGTCATAAAATTTCGGATCAAACTATCGAATCCGTTCGTGTATTTGTCGTGAAGTTCCCGAGAAGGAACGAAACTTTCAAATAAATCTAATCATAAGCAAAATAATGAAACCTTATATGGTCTGGGATTATAATTGGTATAATAGGTAGATATACCTATACAGTTTTGATACAATACTACCTATAATAGTTATAATAATTTTAAACATCCTTTACTGTTATAATAATATAAATCAAAGAAAAATTACAATAACAATTAATAATTAGTGTTATTAGATTACGACCTCTTAGCAGCTGACCTTGTATAAAAGAAAACTTGAAGCTTGTTCTAATCACACTTCGGCAAAAAATATGTACACCACTCTAACAATGGTCGTGTTCAGTTAGCACATTGATTAGTCAGCGGTAAGTAATGATTAGTGAAGTATCGCACTGAATATCTGTATGCTAATAGTACAATATTTACCATGTAGGCATTCAGTTCACTACTTTACTAATCTGTATCTACCGGTGATTTACCGATATGCTAACTGAACACGACCAATGAAATGTGGGACAAGAAACAACAGTACAACAGTGGAAGATCGCATTAATTAGTATAATCATTATAAACAACGAAAATTAACTCAGCGCTGCTAAGCATTTTTCTTTTTAGATATAGGCAGAGATATAGGTTATACATTCCTAAATATGAGTAGTCAGAAAACCTAAACAGCATAATATATTACACACATACGCAGCCAACATATTTCTGGGATGACATTAGGCAAACATTTCACTATGTGTTGTTATAATTCGAATATGGAGGTTTTTATAAATTTTTATTATGATTTGTTATTATAATAAATACTTTTGTTTTCTTTTTCTATTAAAACGAGAAACTTATTCATTCATCATAAAGAACACTATTTATTGTTTTTGCTCCGATTTTTACCATTTTTTCTCTTCGAAATTGCAACATTTGTTTTATTATTACTGAATGTGTCGGCAACATTTTCAAAAGGTTATTTTAAGGCACTCTACAAAAATCTATACATATTTAATTGTAAATAGTTGAAGAAGAATTGATTATGATAATTCTTTCTATGAACGTTGTGGAAATGATGCACGCCAATCCACACAACATCGTTTGTATTTACAAAAAAATCTAAAGTTGACGTAAAATTAATTATGACGTCATCGACCACTTTCATTAGTTTTAGGTTAAATAAAAAATGGGTTTATAACAATTGAGTACAGAAACAAATCGCGGTTTAGTTTTAAAACTACTTTTATAATATACCTATAGTTTGTTTTTATGCCGTATTTATTAATAATTTTTGTTGTTTATGGTTTGTTAATTATTTGCGCCATCTATTAAAAAATTGCTACACTATCCATTTTAAGTAATTCTGGCACATCCCGAGCTGCGACACTTTTAGGTGAATTGGCCAGAAGACTGATTTTTGATGCAAGATTTTTGTTTATTTATAACAGATTAATGTAATTTTATTGTCGTAATCTATAGCCTTGTTACCTACCTAGTACTTAACATAAACAGTTTATGAGTCTGATTTGTAGTTTTCGTAATATAATGCATTTTCTTACGATGTACACACAAACCTAAACTTTAAGATTTTTTCTGCTAGAAGTTACCACATTATTTAAATTAAAAATATGTCATTACCTCGATAACAGTATGCTAGTTACTCCTATAATTTTTTTTCATCAATCATAGTTGTAATTTTTAAAAAATCTTGCATCAAAATTTTACCATTGTCGTATATGGAGCACTTTTCCCGCCATTTTACTCGACCACGCAACCTTAACTCGACAGTGCACAGTTGTATTGTATTAGCGAGATAAAGTAATTCATGCTATCGCAAATATACGATTATTATTGTTACTATTACTGATGCTGATTGTTTTGTAATTCATTGTGGACATTTTTACCCTTCAACAAAAGAAATATATTAAAAAACAATATCACCGTGGTTACTCAATAAGAGATATTGTATTTAACGATGAGTTCCAACAAACTACTTGTTTTGAAACAGTTCGTCATATAATCAATAACTTTGAAACGTATAGCTGTTTAAATCCCTGTAAAACTTGTATTTACGGACGAATCTCCGTTCGCTTTACATGGTCGACACAACTCAAGTGTTGCAAGGTATTGGTCACAAGAAAAGAGACTTACTTATGACGCTCGAACACAATACCCTACAAAATTAAATGTTTGGGCTGGCCTATTACATAACAACATAATTGGGCCATTTAATTTATTTATTTATGAACAGAAATTATTGGCTTCGTTGCATGTGTAATTGCTTCTCTTATTTCTGACGAATTCATCATCTATGTTTTTACCAAAAGCTTCTGTTTCGTTTATAGAAATTTTGAGAATGAGCAAACAATTATTATATTGTGCGGTCTCGAGTGAAGCTGCATCTAACTATCTACTAATACATCCCTACTACTCTATTCCCGAATAGTTCCGATATACGATGCCCCGACTATAGGACGGCTGTTTCATCTGTATAAGGACATTATCATAAAATAAATAAGTTGCTATGTATCTAAAACAAAAAATATGTAGCGTTGTAGCAGTCATAATCTTTTACTGATTGAGCAAGTTTTTTTTTTGTCATTAGCTCCAGTTGGGCCTCTTTATACAGTGAAACACAAACCGGGGCGTTTCTACTTCAGTGACTTGGGGATATCCATGTTCTTTTGAGGAGGCAATATCTTCTTCTTTAGGAGCTAAAAAGGAGTTTTCAGGGTTCATTATTTCTAACAAATATGCTTCAGTTTAGTTGTTTAAAAAGATATTCCTTCCAGATGACAATTACTACAGTTCCACAAAGTTTCTCCACTATCAGAAAGAACTTGCACTTCACTAAAAAGAGAGATACCATATCTTTTTCCCGGTTTATAGTTATTCCGCAAGATCTTCTCACACCATCTATTCCCAGTTTAAGGCTTATTCCAGCATCCATTGAATTGATAGTTAATATTGATAGTGCAGCAGCAGTTATTCCATAAAAATTATCTGGCGGGTTCTTTCCGTGTGTTCTTATGCTTGATGTTTCAACAGCAAATTGTGAAACAAATTCTCTATCCATGTACCATATGTATTCACCAACGCTTTCTTTGAAGAAGAATTTTTTGTTATAGTGTAGGTTAATGCCAATCATTGCCAGATTTTTTGTCCATTTTTATATTGACTGTAGAGTAATTATTTTCATCTCTTTTTTATTCATTCTATGATTAACAGCTAATTGTCCTAAAGTAGTTGGACCAGCATTCAGCATACCCATTAACATTATTGGGTTTGCAGATAAGAATTTTCCACCATCGCTTAATAAATATTTTATATCATTATATGTACCATTCAAATGTTCTATCATGCATAGCATTCATGTTTTTATCTATTGGTCCCTCTCTCTGACTGAATTTCTATATAAGCCATAAAAAGTTTCTAGTTACTGCTATTTTTGAGAATTGTTTACCTAATTCTGATATTTTTGGTAATTTTAGGACTATCCTTAACGAATCATCAAATAGGGGTCTGTGTATTAGTGCAAATGAAGCTGGTGACAAATATTCATTCCATTTGGTTGCATCTTCTGTGCCTTCTAATACACAACTTGCTACACAATCATCCAATGATGATGTGATATCAACATTCAATACAAAAGAAAACCCTTCCGACTAGTGTCAATGAGTCTTTCGCTAACCGATTTAATAAATAATGAGTTATGATGAAATGATACTCCATTTCTTATGCAAGAGAAAACATACCGGTCTGAATCAAGCTCATTCAATAGTCTCTAATACACGAGTACACAAGAAAGTCATAAATGAATCCCTCTCTGTCGTTAGGCATTCTTATCTTTGAACTCTCATTTGAAGACGTCACTTGAGAACTAATTACCTCTGCAACACCTACTCCATTTATATCTACGCCTACTCATCTTACAAATAAATTTGTGTAACATGAACTTAGTGACTTAGAGGCATCCATGTTCTTTTGAGAAGGCAATATCTTCTTCTATGCTAGCTGAAAAGGAGTTGTCAGGGTTCATTATTTTTAACAAATATGTTTTTTCAGTTTTAACTTTTGTTCTTTTAAGAGATATGTCTTTCAGATGGCCATTACTACAGTTTCACAAATTCTCTCCACCATCAGAAAGAACGTGTACTTAACCCGAGATCTCATATCTTTCCCCCAATTCATATTTAATTCTCCGCAAGCTTCTCAGACGATCTATTCCCAATTTAAGCCTTATTGTAGCATTCATTGGATTGGTAGTTAATAGTACAGTAGCAGTACCTTTATCTATTACATAGAAATCATCTGGCGGATTCTTTCCCTGTGGTCTTATGCTAGATGTTTCAACTCCAAATTGTGATACAAATCCACCATCCATATACCAGGACGTGTATTCACCAAAGCTTTCTTGAAGGAAGAATGTGTTATCACAAGTGAAGTTGATGCCAATTATTGCCAAATCTATTGTACATATATTGACATATAATCGTCACTAGATCTAAAAGTTATGGTTTTCATATATTTTTTATTGATCTCAAGATTGATAGCTTATAATCGTAAAGTAGTTGGACCAGTATTCAGCATACCTATTAACATTCTTGGGCTTGCAGATAAGAATTTGTCGGCATCGCTTAATAAATGTTTTACATCATTATACCATTATATGTTCTGTCATTCATAGCATTCATGTTTTTACCTATTGATCCCCAGTTACTCTTGTGTATTCTATGTCACTTTCTACCATTACTCCTAATCCTAACAGGGGTTTTCAGGGTTCATTATTTTTAACAAATGTGTTTTTTCCTCTACAGTTTTTAGTTTTGTTCTTTTAAGATATATGTCTTTCAAATGGACATTACTACAGTTTCACAAATGCTGTCCACCATCAGAAATAACTTCACTCGAGATCCCATATCTTTCCCCCAGTCCATATTTAATTCTCCACAGGCTTCTCACACCATCTATTACCAATTTAAGCCTTATTGTAGCATGCACTGAATTGGTAGTTAATGTTGACAATGCAGTAGCAGTACCTTTAGCTATTGCATAAAAATCATCTGGCGAGCTCTTTCCCTGTGGTCTTATGCTAGATGTTTCAACACCAAATTGTAGTACAAATCCTCCATTCTAATACCATGATGCGTATTCTCCAAAGCTTTCTTTGAAGAAGAATGTTTTGTCATAATAGGTTGATGCCATTCATTGCTAAATTTCTTCTAACAGATTTAACACATATTCTAAGATTATTTCTATTTGTGCCTATGTTGTCAGTGAATCGTCACTAGATCTAAAGTTATTTTTATTTCTTTTTTATTGATCGTAAGATTGACAGATAATAATCCTAAAATAGTTGAACCAGCATTTAGCATTCCCATTAATATTCCTTGGCTTGAAGATAAAAATTTTTCATCATTGCACTATCAAATGTTTTATCATTCATTTAATTCATATTTTTATCTATTGGTTCGCAAGTTATTCTAGTGCATTCTCTATATCTTTCTATCAGCACTCGTAATCCTAATTGATTTTCTTCACAAGCCGTGAAGAAGTTTCCATTGACTACTATTTTACCTAATTTTGATGTTTTTGGCAACTTTAGGAGTATCCCGAATTCATCGTCAGATAGCAGTCTGTGCATTAATGCATATAAAGCTGGTGATAACCATTCATTCCAATTTGTTGTATCCTCAGTACCTTGTAACACACAACTTGTCATCTAATGATGACGTGGTACCAACATTCAGTACAAAAGAAAAGCTCTCCGACTTAGAGGCAAGAGGTCTTTCGCCAACCGATTTAATAAAAAATGAGTTATAGTGGAACGGTCTTCCGGTGGAACGCTTTTTTATGCAAGAGAAAACATAACTAATACACATCAACTCAAGAAAGTCGTAAATGAATTCCACACTATCGTTAGGCAAATCTTTGATCTTTCATCAGTAGAATTAACTAGCTTTGTAACACCCACTCTAGATGAATTTCTATTCACGTCTACGCCTTCTCATCTCACAAATAAATTTGTGTAACATAATTGTGTTTCTGAACGTATATTCCTAGCGTGTCTTTTCTGCTTATTATTAACTAGATAAAGTATTATCAATAAGCTGATCCTTTAATAATATCAGCAAATATATTGATTATTTATTTAATAAGTAAATATATCATTTTTAACTTCATAAATACTTATTTGATCAATGTAGTTGTTACGGAATAAGACATTTTTGGTTTATATTTCAACGTTTAATAGATAGGGATCACTCTGAAGACAAAATCCATTAAATTTCAAAGCCCTTTATTGGTACCAATATCTACAACTAATATAAATGTGCATATATGTAAATCCGCAGTTATGCTGGGGTCGTACACTGAAGATTTACTTCTTCTACAGGCACGTCACCTTCCCCATCTCTCGACTGCATATTTCGAGAGTTATGGTGCTGACCATGGCGTGAGTGATGGTTACCTACATGATGACCTACAAAGAAAAAATATGTAACAAACTTTTACTTAAATATAGATCACGAAACATCTGCAGGTTTTAATTTTTATTTTCGTTAAGTGGTTTCTATTAAAGAAAGTTACGCATGCTATATTGATAAAGATATCAACTTTTTGTGACGTCCCGATATGTACTTCTCGAGACATTTTTCGCTGTTAGAACTGCGTTACGCCATTTATTGTTATGTGGTTAAACCACTTCAGTTGCAGACACTATAACAAAAAGGTTAGCCACTAATAGACTTGGAAATACAATAACATCATTCTTCCTAGATACTGAACATTTTGATACTGTTTATGAATTCCCCGTAGCTACAAATGAAAATAGCAATGTACCTCTGTTTAACTGTTAATGTGCTAGACAAACGTGGGCTCTCATCATCGGAATTTTTAGTACACATAAATGCAAAAAACACCCTCTATCAACGGCAGTAAAATTAGACCCGGCGATTCTTAAGAAAGATCTTAATAATTTTTCTATTAAAACATTGTTAAAGTTGCGTCTAAGCCAACGACTATTAGTTCCTAGAATTTAGAAATTTTTGTTGTTATTGTGATGAGTGCAGCGGCTTCCTAAGCTGCTTCACAAGATCACAAGTGCAGCTCCTGGTATATAAGTTTCAAGATTCGACGCCCGGACCATACGTACTAAACTACTAATGACCAGCAGCTGTTTAATAATGTGAACATGTCTACAAATATTTCTCAATTATTGTGTATAAATGTGGATCGCACTTTTATAAAATAAATTAAAAAATATGAAGCAATTATTAATTTTAGTTCTAAGTTTCTCTGTTAACCGACCACCCCTGTTTAGCAACCAACACTTGATTCCCCGAGGGTGGCCGATATTGAGGGGGTTTGCTGTATATTCATGTCATTATCTAACTTTAAAAAAAAAGGAAAAAAATATTACCAAGTACAGCCGTAAGGCACAGGCACACAAAGAGGACGACTAAAGTTATTCTCATCTTACTGCTTGACTGAATAAGCTAGATTCGTAACGAAAGTGCACTGCATATATGTATGACAGCCCCTTTTTATACTACAACCAGGCTCATTTTGAAAATATGTTTGCCATTTTAATAATAAGCAATCTGCAGCAAAAACATTGGAACTATTACTTCTAAATGAGAAGTTTTTACATAACTCAACTAATTACTACTACCAGATTCATTTATGTCGGCAAAAACTTGCGCTTGTTAATTAAACAGTTATGGAATTTCTTCAACGCTATTAAAATAACATACAGATAAGTACATGAAATTGCGTCTTAAACTCCAAAAATCTCAATCTATAGAATTATTGGATGGATCTAAGATACTAGTAAAAGATTAAGTATTTAATTCTGCCAATCCCAACACCAGAACTCTTGTAAAATAATAGTACAACAGAACAAAGAAACCTGTGAATGTAGTTTCCTTCATTTGGAATTAATAACTGATAACTATTGTCTTATTCGGTAACAGCTGCTTGTCGAAGGACCTCGAAGGTGTCGGACAGTTAGCTGTTTAAATCTATTCAATAAATGGTCTGTATCAGAGTGGCCAATTATGTTGCACAACAAAGAAATTTTTATCAATTAATGCAGCACACAGCTTGATAGAGTTTTTAAAATGTTTTTTTATGAAAATATGTACTAATTCCACTTCCGCAATTAGGCAGGAACAGCTTAAAAAGGAAGGTTATAAAAACTTAATTCAACCCTCTTAAAATTTCTTCGTTCCGTGGCAAATCTTTAATGTTATGTTTGCTTAATTTAAATGAGAGCACAGATCTGCATGTATCAGCATCTATATCATAACTTCCAGTACCTGGTTTGTAAAGATTATCCCACACAAAATAAATAAAACTATTGCTACGGTTAACACATATATACTCCCGGTGACGGAAGTTGGGACAACTAATGTTTTTTAGATAAAAATGCTCTACTTGTGCAAAATTAAAAATAAAACACAAAATTGTTTAGCAAAATATAATTTTATTGATATAAAATGGTAGAAAATATTTATATTTATCTAATAAAATCGAAATGTTCACCATTTTTTTTCAAATGCTGAGCAAGAATCCACCCTTTGCTTTCAAGACTGCCCGATCAATTCTAGACATTTCAAATGGACATTACTACAGTTTCACAAATTCTGTTCCATTTATAATCGATGAAATAATATTTCGAGCACTTCAACGTTATGTTTTCGTGGAGAAAAAGATTCCAGAAAGATAGATTATCTTTCCCCCAGTCCATATTTAATTCTCCGACTTGAAGGCTTCTCAACACTATCTATTACCAATTTAAGCCTTATTGTAGCATGCACTGGAATTGTAGTTAATGTTGACAATGTCTTAGTAGCAGTACCTTTAGCTATTGCATAAAAATCATCTGGCGAGCTCTTTCCCTGTGGTCTTATGCTAGATGTTTCAACACCCACTTGTGGTACAAATCCTTCATTCTAATACCATGATGTGTATTCTCCAAAGCTTTCTTTGAAGAAGAATGTTTTGTCATAACAGGTTGATGCCATTCATTGCTAAATTTCTTCTGACAGATTTAACACATATTCTAAGGTTATTTCTATTTGTGCCTATATATATTGTCATTGAATCGTCACTAGATCTAAAAGACTTTTTTTTTTCTTTTTTATTGATCGTAAGATTGACAATTGATAATAATTCTAAAATAGTTAAACCAGCATTTAGCATTCCCATTAACATTCCTTGGCTTGAAGATAAAAATTTGTGTTTCATTCATATTTTCATCTATTGTTTCGCAAGTTATTCTAGTGCCTTCTATATTTCTTTCTACCATCACTTGTTATCCTAATTGAATTTATTCACAAGCCATGAAGAAGTTTCCATTGACTACTACTTTATCTAATTTTGATGTTTTTGGCAACTTTAGGAGTATCCTTTATTTATCGTCAGATAGGAGTCTGTGCATTAATGCAAATAAAGCTGGTGATAACCATCCATTCCATTTCGTTGCATCCTCAGTACCTTGTAACACACAGCTTGTTGGAGTATCATCTAATGTTAATGTGGTACCAACATTCAGTATAAACGGAAAGCTCTCCGTCTTAGGATCAAGAGGACTTTCGCCAACCGATTTAATAAATAATGAGTTATGGTGGAACGGTCTGCCGGTGGAACGCTTTTTTATGCAAGAGGAAACATAACTAATTCACCTCAACTCAAGAAAGTCGTAAATGAATTTCACACTATCGTTAGGCATTCTTATCTTTGATTTTTCATCATTAGAATTAACTAGCTTTGTAACACCCACTCTAGATGAATTTCCATTCATGTCTACGCTTCCTCATCTCACAAATAAATTTGTGTAACATAGTTGTGTTTCTGAACGTATATTCCTAGCGTGTCTTTTCTGCTTATTATTAACTAGATAAAGTATTATCTATAAGCTGATCTTTAATAATATCAGCAAATATATTGATTATTTATTGTTTAATAAGTACATCATTTTTAACCTCATAAATACTTATTTCACCGATGTAGTTGTTACGGAATAAGACATTTTTGGTTTATATTTCAACGTTTAATAGATAGGGATCACTCTGAAGACAAAATCCATTAAATTTCAAAGCCCTTTATTGGTACCAATATCTACAACTAATATAGATGTGCATATATGTAAATCCGCAGTTATGCTGGGGTCGTACACTCAAGATCTACTTCTTCTACAGGCACGTCACCTTCCCCATCTCTCGACTGCATATGTCGAGAGTTATGGTGCTGACCATGGCGTGAGTGATGGTTACCTACTTGATGACCTACAAAGAAAAAATATGTAGCAAACTTTTACTTAAATATAGATCACGAAACATCTGCAGGTTTTAATTTTTATTTTCGTTAAGTGGTGTCTATTAAAGAAAGTTACGCATGCTATATTGGTAAAGATATCAACTTTATGTGACGTCCCGATATACTTCTCGAGACATTTTTCGCTGTTAGAACTACGTTACGCCATTTATTGTTATGTGGTTAAACCACTTCAGTTGCAGACACTATAACAAGAATGTTGGCCACTAATAGACTTGGAAATACAATAACATCATTCTTCCTAGATACTGAACATTTTGATACTGATTATGAATTCCCGGTAGCTACAAATGAAAATAGCAATGTACCTCTCTGTACCTGTTAATGTGCTAGACAAACGTGGGCACCCATCATCGGAATTTTTAGTACACATGAATGCAAAAAACACCCTCTATTAACGGCAGTAAAATTAGACCCGGCGATTCTTAAGAAAGAACTCAATAATTTTTCTATTAAAACATTGTTAAACTTGCATCTAAGCCAACGACTATTAGTTCCCTAGAATTTAGAAATTTTTGTTGTTATTGTGATGAGTGCAGCGGCTTCCTAAGCTGCTTCACAAGATCACAAGTGCAGCTCTTGCTATATAAGTTTCTAGATTCGACGCCCGGACCATACGTACTAAACTACTAATGACCAGCAGCTGTTTAATAATGTGAACATGTCTACAAATATTTCTCAATTATTGTGTGTAAATGTGGATCGCAGTTTTATAAAATAAATTAAAAAATATGAAGCAATTATTAATTTTAGTTCTAAGTTTCTCTCTTAACCGACCACCCCTGTTTAGCAACCAACACTTGATTCCCCGAGGGTGACCGATATTGAGAGGGTTTGCTGTATATTCATGTCATTATCTAACTTAAAAAAAAGGAAAAAAATATTACCAAGTACAGCCGTAAGGCACAGGCACACAAAGAGGAAGACTAAAGTTATTCTCATCTTACTGCTTGACTGAATAAGCTAGATTCGTAACGAAAGTGCACTGCATATATGTATGACAGTCCCTTTTTATACTACAACCAGCCTCATTTTGAAAATATGTTTGCCATTTTAATAATAAGCAATCTGCAGCAAAAACATTGGAACTATTACTTCTAAATGAGAAGTTTTCACATAACTCAACTAATTACTACTACCAGATTCATTTATGTCGGTAAAAACTTGCACGTGTCAATAAAACATTTATGGAATTTCTTCGACGCCATTAAAATAACATACAGATAAGTACATGAAATTGCATCTTAATAACTACAAAAATTGAAGTTTATGGAATTATTAATCGATCTAAAATATTAGTTATATTAATTATATCAAGCCTAACACCAGAACACTCGCAAAATAATAGTACAAAACAACAAAGAAATCTATGAATGTAGTTTCCTTTATTTGGAATTAATAACAGCTGTTTGTCGAAGGACCTCGAAGGTGTCGGACAGTTAGCTGTCTAAATCTATTCAATAAATAGTCTACATCAGCGTGACCGATTATGTTGCACAATAAATTTTTTCAAAATGTTTCTTTGTGAAAATATGTACTAATTCCACTTCGACAATTAGGCAGAAACAGTTTAAAAAAGAATGTTATCAAAATGTAATTCAACCCTCCTAAAATTTCTTCGTTCCACTGCAAATATTTAAAGTTACGGCTGCTTAATTTAAATGAGAGCACAGATCTTTTACTTGTTCATTTTTATTTATTATGTATCATCAACTATGTACAGTGGACAGCAGTAGGCTATGAAAAAACTATCAAATAATCGATACCGTTACGGAATTTCCTAAACCAGTTACATTGTGTGGCCTTCAGTTAGGATTTATAGTAGATATTATTATTAGTAGATAAGGTCGACGTTAGCTTGCGGTGGTGTCGATTTAAAAGCTGGCCACTGTACATACATACATATATCATAACTTCCAATACTTGGTCTGTAGATTACACCACAAAAAATAAATTAAACTGCTGTCAGGATTGATACCTAAACCGTTATCAGTAGCTCTTTAGTGTATTGTAACAAAACTGTGTTAGATCTGTAGTCAACTCGAAAACTAGATTATGGTTTTGGGAGAAAATTAATTTGTTTTTAATTTTAATTCGGAGATTTTGGTTATTAACTTAAAAAAAATCTATTCAATTGCAAACTGCTTTATTGTATCAATTTCAATAGATCTCATGATTATATATAATATGCTCAGTCTTCTACTTCTAGAGTATCAATCAAGATATTTCTTCTTCTATCTCAGTGAGTAACCCGTTAAAATGATTATCGATAGAGTATCTCCGCTTCAATTTTCCTGCACTAAACCGTGAAACTGTATGTGCTAGTAAGCACAACTTGAGTAATTTGATACCGAATTCTTGGCTCCTGCCCCATATTTTTAACTTTAAGGATAGCAACTGATAGTTTAATAAGTAATCTTTTGAGCTAGCAGGATTCTCAAAGAAGTCGAATGTACTAAGCTTAGATTTTTTATTCATTCATTTTCATCGGAAGGTTCAATACACTGACGAATATCATTTTCAATAAATGGGGAAACATTTTTTATTACAAAATTAACATTTATTCATACTTATAAAAGAAGAGTCTTTTCTAAAAAGACATGTATGTAGTACCCTTATGACAATACAACTAATTCAGCTCAATGTTTAAGCAAGTTTTTATTCCATGTCATGGTAAAAAAATAGGAAAACACAAAAGAAAAAATCCGAGAATCCTTAAGGTTGCTTTTTACAATATTCCCTGTCAGCATTTTCTGGCCAATCACACACATATGTTTTGGTATGAAATACTGTCCCTGGACGACATTCAAATACGGTAGGCACACCATGCACGCACCTGTAATACTGTAAAGAAACGATAGCATTATATATCACAGAATATATATTAGCAAAACACATACTTTCATGCAATCTTTATCTGGAATAAAGTCTTTTCCATTACAATCGATATGCTTATCTGAATCTGGTACAACTTCTGGAAGAGCAGGTGGTTGAGCAGGTTGTTGAGCAGGTGGTTGAGCAGGTGGTTGAGGTGGTTTTTCCGTCATTGCTGGTGCTGTTGAACTAGCATGAACTGGTTTTGTAGTTGTCGTGCTGGCATCAGGAACCCAAGCTCCTGGTGGTTTTGTCGGCTTCGCCACGATCCCTTCAGCGGTTGTGCTTGGTGGTTTCGCCCACTCAGGCTAAAAATTTAAACTTAATACATCCTGTAATCGACTTAAAAAAAACATTTACTCTTGGAGTAGTGCTCATTGTAGGTTCTGGTACCGTGTAACCTTTCATATTAGCGTGAAGAATGTGCATTAAAACATTGCTTGGCCCGCAAAGACCGTGGAAATCATCCATGTCGATAGCCCAAGTCATTGCGCCGCCGTAACCTTTTGATTTTATGAATTCCATTTTTATCTGAACACTTTCTGGATTTTCATAACCAACCCATTGATTACCTAAAAACGGAAGATAAAGGAATTTAATAACTATAAAATTTACTATAAAACAAACGAAGAAACATAACTTTAAGTGTAGGTTGTTATTTTTTAGACGCATTAAAGTAATACGTTATGTTAACACTTTTGATGGTTGGATTGGTTGGATGACTGCGGACAGTTCGTTGTCTTATTTTTTATTGATAACCATGAAAGCTATGGATCAATATATCCAATTGAGTAAAACCGATCATCTGGAGTACATTTAATCACGTCCCTCCGCACAGTAGTCATAGATTCGATGATTAGACGTATGTAGGTATTTGTGGTCTATGGAAGCAAGTTATAACCGGATATGTGAACTATTCAGAAAGGAAATTGATACCATAGAGACTACTGATAGAGTTTATACTCCACCTTCACGCAGCTCTATGATAACCCTGTAACCTCAGCATCAACAGCTGCATCAGAATTTAGAATTTGACTCTAGAATATACCAACAAGACATGTTCAAGACAGTTCATGTTTATCACCCTTGTGCTCTTGAAGGATATCAAATTACTTCTGCAAGATAAGTTGTGACATATAGAAGGAAAAGTAGGCCTAACAAAAATCTTTACAGACAGTCCAGGAACCTACCAGGAAAAAACTATCTAAAAAGAAGAAAGTAAGACTAGAAAATAGTTCTTCGAGTGATAATGATAACGATAACGAGTCACTACTTAGTTCCAACGAAATATCTAAATGTAAAAGTGAAAAATTTGATAACAAAGTAGAAAATCTAACAGAAAATTTTGGACTTTTTAGATTTTTTGACTTTTAGATATGTGGCCCTACTATCGTATTTTAGTAATTTTATTGTTTTCTGCCTTACTAGGCACTTTTTTCATCGAACAATATTAACGTTAGATATTCAATATTCATTGTGTAATAATTTGAGCTGATTAGTTAGTTTTAGTTTTAGTTTTGATTAGCTGAAGTAAATAAATTAGACGAACTTTGTCATATAATAGTAACTCAGCATTAGATTTATATAAATATAACGAGCCATTCTTAAAATTATAAATAATTAGTCTTACATCGTGTTTTATTGTATTTTTCTTTCCAAGAATTTGACAAACTTGTTTTTGCGTTTGTTTCTTTTTCATATATCGCTCACCTCCTACTGCTAGCAATGTAACATCAGAATAAGAGCTAATAGATTAATTATTTGAAACAATCTTACATGTCTTAGATCAAGCTTCAAATAGTCATCAGGCTGGAACAAGATGCAGATGTCAAATCAGGAAATTCGACAAGAACCAGCAGAGTAGACAAAACTAAAAGACCATATGACACCTGGGTTTAACTTCGATCAGCGGACCTACTTTCGTCCATAGTTTAGTACATGAACGGATCCCAAACAGACACCAAAATGGGAATAGAAATGAGCAGATATGTAAAGTCTCAGTGGCGTTAAGTACAAGCCCAACAATTTGTTAGGTAGAAGTACATGCTATTGAACTATATATCCAAGAATGCTGAGAGGACGTCACCAAGGTACATGCATATAGACTATCTCAGACAGAGAAGCAGCATTAAAGGCTCTAAAGGAATATACCGGGTGTCAACGAGATCATGTATCAGCCCGCCATTTATTTATTATTAATGCGTGTAAATGTGAAAAATACGTTTCTTAATTGTTTTCAAAGATAACTTTGATGGTTGTTACATTTCGACGATTGTTGCGAAGCAGATTCACTTTAATGGATAACTTTAACAGATACCGCCATCTTTGACAGAAATGTCAAAAGCCACCTGCACTAGATGGCAAATTTTTAGAAGAAACAGAATATGAACAGAAATAATACATGTTGTATTTAAAAATTCAAAATTTATGTCACTTCCGGTTTGACCGGAAGTGCTATAGAAAAACTGAGTGCACCTGAAGAAGCCCACCTCCTATATACGGTCCTATATACGGTCCGAATTTCAAAGTTTTATTTTAACTAATAAATAAATGGCTGGCTGATATATGATCTCGTTGGCACTCGGTATATTGCATGGGAGCTAAGCTGAGACTGTTTGCTCATCCCCAAAGCTGTGGTTCAAAAAAACACAGTCCTACTGATGTCGGTACTAAGTCACAAGGGGTGTGAGAGCAATGTAACTGTTGATAGGCTTGCAAAGAAAGACGCAGAGTCTGGATTCATTGTACTAGAGCTATTTTGTTGCAATTGTCATTTCATCCGGTGTCCTCAAGAACTCAAACGTTAAAATAAAATGTCAAACTAAATTAGTGGAAATAAATAGCCATTTCAAGAAATCAATAATAATGAAATGTCATACTAAACCACTAAAACAGAATTACCTTTATAACAATATGGCACCTTTCCATATTCATCCCACTGCACCGTCCATCCTGCATCCTTATTTTGAACTTCGGTACAAATCTAAAATTAGCATTTTAATAATCAAAACCATACTACAAACACTAAAATAAATTACTTCATAATAAGCTAAAAATCCGGATGCATTAGTGTATGGTCCTGGGTTCCCACCTCCTGCTTCTTTATTAATGTATGTTCCCAAATTATAATTATTATTGCTGTTACTCAAAGTGAATGTTCTGCCGTAGAATGGTATTCCAACTATTAATTTTTTCGGAGAGCAACCGTAATTTACCCACAATTGCAGACCATCATTCTTAAAAAAATATGCCGTGGCATTGATACTCTTATAGAAAATACCGAACTTACCACGTTTAATTTTTCGTAAGCCCACTGATCGTGTGGCCTTTTATATAATGGACTGTGAGTATCTGCAAAACCAGCCCAATTTCCTCGAAGATCGTAACTCATGACATGAACGGCATCTAATAATCTAAGCAAAAAAAGTTTATCTAAATATTGTCTAAAAATATTAAATTCTCAGAAATAAAGATGTAATACTACCACATTGAGGCATGAATAAATTTATAAAAGCTGGAAGTGTAGATAAAGTGTAAAGATTGTGTTGAACGACTAAACTTACTCGCACAATTCTGGAACATGATAACCCTCGTCCAATCTAAATTTCGCCATAGGAACAGCCATAGTGATCTCCCAACCTTTCCCTTGCTTGTCAAAAGCGCGCCTCAATTCTTGCACGAAATACAGGAATACATCTTTATCCGAAAATTTACCACCCCTATCAGCGGCTCCTGGATATTCCCAATCCAAATCAAATCCATCAAACTCGTATGTATTCATAAACTCTAAAAACAATTGAATTAAATTTATTCTGCATAATTTCATAACTGCAATCAAACTAACCGACTACACTGCTTATGAAAGCATCCCTTCTAGATTTCTGTGCTACCATAGCGGAATATTTTTCACCACCTTCAGCCCAACCGCCAACAGCGACTTCTAATTTAAGCCCTGGATATTTTGTCCGTAAGTCGGTGAAGTTTTTGAAACCACGTTGTCCTACATCTAGCTGTAATGCATTAAATATTTATATCAATACATACAAATATAGCAGAAATATGTATAGTCTGACAAAAATATTTTACCTCCGGATCGATGACCAAAACCCCCCATGTTTTATCATCAACGCCGATGAAGGAATAAATTAAATGAGTGCAAAGACCTGCAGGTACATCATCTATACCATATCTTCCAATATCTGGTCTGTAGATTGCCCAATTACTAAAATAACAAACAACCTTGGCTGGCTGCGAAGCATCTGAAAAGAAATAAACAATATTTTTTTTTCCTTGTCTTGTGTTACCTATATGTTTATTTAATTTTAGCTTAGATAAATTTTATCTTATGACTACGTAGTATTAAATATAAAAATGAGGATCACTATTGGGAGTAATTTAACAGTTTGCTTAGTGTATCTTTATACTTCATTGACATACTGAAAAAATTAAAGTATGTAACTACATGATTGGCTACGCATTTTTGCTCTAAAACTAACAAGCATAGGATTAAAGTTGAGAAAGTCCAATTGGTCAAATGTCTCTACATGAAAAATGTCAAAGTTACTGCC
This sequence comes from Holotrichia oblita, assembly GCA_023690525.1. NCBI lineage: Eukaryota > Metazoa > Arthropoda > Insecta > Coleoptera > Scarabaeidae > Holotrichia > Holotrichia oblita. Next base: position 13,929,953 of record CM043023.1, on the reverse strand, counting down.
ATTGTTGCGTTGTTAGTCTGATACATACAGGGTTTCCACGGCCGAGTGGAACATAGGGAAAATACATATAAAATCGGTTTTCAGTGAATATTATCTCCCTAATACCACTTCATCCAAATTTAAGTGCCGAATATTATAACTGGGTTAACAATGAACATTTCCACAGTCATAGTACAAAGAAAGTCATTTTAATAAAGCCAAAAAAATTATTTATTTTTAAACCTATTGTACGTGAATTCCTAATAAGGCTTTTAACACGCAAGTTAGTGCAAGTGGCCGTGGCGCAGACGTTCAAGTGACGCCTTAATAACGTAAAGCACAGATTGTTTGGGGTTCGAATCCGAGAAACGAATTTTATTTTTTATTTTTTTTAAATCTTGATTAAGTTTTGTCGTTAGTAACAATTAAAAAATCGAATAATATATTGCACGTGATCATTTTTGTTATTGTAAAAATATTCATTATTTACCTTAATCCTCAAAAAATCGATTTTATAGTCTTCAAAATCTCTGATTTTTGTAGTGTTATTGAATTTGTAGCATTATTGTTGGAGATAAAAAATGTCTGGCTAAACTGCAATCTCCGGGAGTTTTCGAACCCTAAACAATCCGTGCATTTGCGTTATTTAGCCGTCGCGCGAACCATTGCGCCATGGAAGCATGCACTAAGTCACGTATTAAAAGCCTTATTAGGAATTCACGAACAATAGATTTAAAAATAATAATTTTTTGGCTTTATTAAAATGACTTTCTTTGTACTATGATTGTGGAGATGTTCATTGTTAACCCAGTTATAATATGCGGTCCTTAATTTTGAATGAAGTAGTATTAGGGAGATGATATTCACCGAAAACCGATTTTACATGTATTCTCCCTATGTCCCACTTGGCCGTGGAAACCCTGTATATGGCAATATTGTTGACAGACTCACGTGATTTTCGGGTAGTACTAACCTTCAAACACTAAGTCTCAAAATTTCATGGCATTCTGACCGTTAGTTTAGAGATTACAGTCGTTTTAGTGAGCCCAGTTTTGTAATTTTCAAGACAATGAATAGAAAGGAATTTCGTGTGTTGATTAAACACACATTTTTTGACGGAGAAAAAATACTTTTGGAGCCAAACAGCGGCTTGATAAGCATTATGAGGACTCTTCACCAGGGAAATCAACTACTATTGAGTGGTATGCTGAATTTAAACGCGGTCGTACAAGCACCGATGATGCTGAATGCTGTGGTCACTCAAAATCGGCAGTTGCTCAGGAAATTATAAAAAATGTAAGTACACAAAATAGTTTTAAAGAAGCGCAAAATGAAGTAGCGTGAGATAGCTGACACTTTGAAGATCTCAGAAGGTAGTGCCTTTACAATTTTACATAGAAATTTGGACATGTGCAAGTTGCTTTCGAAGTGAGTGCGTTTGCTCACACCGGACCAGAAATAACGCATCGACGATTCAAAGCGCTGTTTGGAGCTGTTCAAGCGAAACAAAAAGGGTTTCTTGCATCGGGATGTGACAGTAGAAGAAACATGGATCTACCATTACACCCCAATCCCCAATACCCCAATCAAAAAGATCGTCAGCTGAGTGAACAGCAGCCGGTGAAAGTTGTCCAAAGCGACCAAAAACTCAAAAGTCGGCTAGAAAGATTATGGCATCCGTATTTTGGGGCGCGCATCCAATTTTGTTCATCGACTATCTTGAGAAAGGCAAAGCTATCAATAGTGGCATTATTGGATCGATTAAGTGCAGAAATGAAGGAAAAACGGCCCTACATGCAAAAAAGGGCTGTTTCATCAGGACAATGCCCCGATAGAAACAATGATTAAATTTGATAGATTACGCTTTGAATTGCTTCCCCACTATCCAGATTTGACCCCCAGCGACTACTGGATTTTTGCAGACATGATACAGATGCTCCAGGGAAAGAAATTTGGCTAAAATGAAGAAGTGATTGCCAAAACTGAGGCTTATATTGAGATCAAGGCAAATCGTTTTAAATAACGGGCATCGAAAAGTTAGAGGAGTGGAGCGTTGGAATGAATGTACATATCACACTTAAAGGAGAGTATGTTGATGAATAAAGTGGAATTTCTAAAAAAATATATTTTTCTTAGAATTTTGCAAAATTTTGTATATGGAATAATTGAATAAAGAACCACATAATTTAAATAACTGCAGTTTGTCCTTATAAATATAAACGTAGTTGTTAAAATTATGTTAATATAATGGTATTTTAGTTATATTGTACAGGGTGATTTAAATTCGTGATCCAACGTGGAATATTATTATAGACAGGATACACGTTTATATATAATATACTTGTCAAAGTTGATAAATATATTGTTCATTAATAACTGAAGAAACGTGTGAAATATCTAATAGGACCTCCCTAAAATTTGCAAAAAAAACTTTCTAACTTTCTAATGGTACTTTTCATAATCATGGATTGATTTAAGTACCAAAGAAAAACGGACATCAAATAAAAGTATAGCCATTTTCATATATTAATAGAGTTATAATTTAAAAGTTTCTTCGTATTATCAACAAACAATGTTTTTTACGAAATTTGTATTTTATTTGTGCTAATTTGTCTTAAAAAAAAGTTTAACGTTTGTTTTAAATGTTTCAGATTAGCCCGATTTTGCCAGGCATAAAGGGATCCTCTTGTTGGAAATGGAAAAACGTCCAGACTGGATTTAAATTGCGCAACATGAACAAAGTATCTATACATGCCATCGTCCAAGCACTCAATACCATACGGATATCTATTCTCCAATACTTCAGATAACTTCTGTATCGATGCTAAAATATCGGCACATAAAAATTTATTCCAAGGCAACCATATACAGTACAAACCTTGCACCTATGGCCGGGGTTCGGCTTAATCACGAACAGAATTAGCTCGATAACTTAAAAACCACAACAATTACAATACAAAAAAGTCTTAAAGTCTTAAAAGTTTTTTGATATGTTCTGTCGTTAAGCCTACGTCTGCAAAGAAAGTGACAATTAGAGTTATTTTTGCGATATTTTGCTTTTTTTTTGCGAATCCAGCTTTAACCGTATAGATATCAAGAAAACTTGTAAGACTTTTTTTGTAGAGCAAGAAATTTTATATAAAATGTCGAGGAGAGCACTATTCTAGTTGTTATGGTTTTCAAGTCCTCGAGGTAATTTTGTTCGTGACTAAGCCAACCACTGACTATAGAAGAATGATTTGTACAGTATACGAATCGATACCTAGGTGTCGATATCAAGAAACAGATACCAAAGAATCGATAGTCATGTACCAGTTCTTACAAAGTTATAAGACATGATTAGCTTTTTTCTTAATGAAAATACATATTTTAGAATTTTTGAATACTTTCCTATTGCACGCATATTTATATAAGCTATTTTATCCTTTAATACATAAATTTAAAAAGATACCTATGTATGTACATGTTTCTAACATATGCTACAATTTTTTTGGTTAAAGATTTTTTTTGTCTGCAAAATATAGAATATAGGTCAGTTTCTAAAAAGAATCGGTCTTGAAATAATAGTAATACATTGAATCATTTTTGAAAATGTTCAACTACATTTTTATGTGAAAAAAAAAACCAGAAAATGCCTGTAACAGGCGCCCATGGTATATTGTTGAAAATCACCCTGCGAACGAATGCAATGAAAATAGATCAAGCATTAGAAGCAGATCACGTGGCAGGATCCGAATGCAAAATCTAATTTCGGAGGTATTATACAATTAAGGTTGAGATGCGAAGCTCGAAACAACAAGATTCACCTCTAGTGCGTGATCTATTTTCATTGCACTCGTTCGCAGGGTGATTTTCAACAGTTAGGTACTACGTTTACATGGAGAATTAAAATAGAACTCAGTATGGCTTTTGTATTCAATACTTCATGTAAATTTTGGTATTGTATCGTATTGAATTTTCATGTAAACACGATGGTATAGGAACCGGTATAGATCCAAATTTAGTCATGAGCACAAAACTCTCATTTGGCGTAACTAACCTTATGGATTCTTCTAGTATTTTTATAATTTGTTAATACCTTCAATACTGTACTGTACTGTAATCAATTTTTCAACCCTCATTAAATATCACCGAGAAGGTCAACTTTATTGACTTGGTTCTTGACTTTTTTATATAGTAATAATATAATAGCAATAATAGTAACAATTTACTATGATATTGAAGTTTTGCAAATATAATATTTCCACAGTTAAACGACCATTTGAACACAATTTCCACACACAAAAACTACACCGCGAGAGTTGCAGAGATAGCCAGACAAGTAATACAGCTATAAATCTAATAATATTTTAGTTGAAGAGAACACAGTTGACTACACATAATTCTGAATTTTCAAATTTATATTTTGGTCAGAACCCTATAAACTTCTAATGAACGGTCTCGCCGAGACACCCTGTAGTACCGATTGCAACATTTTTCTTTTTTTTTCACAGAAAGCGACTTTTTTACTGATGATTTCTGTATGATGTAAGTAGATGTTAGCGATTTGAGCGAGTTTATGAGTGAGTAACCAACTTACTCCCACAAACATTATTTCTAAAATTTCTTCCAGGGCTCATTCGATAAGATCTGAATCGGAAAAAATTGGTGCCTAATAATTGTGAGAGAATATTTTGCTTAATTTAATAACTTAAAGAATTAATAATAAATTAATCTACTACAGATAATAATTCGCCCTGTGAATATTGTTTATACTTTTTATCAATATTTATTATATACGTTAGTTTATAAAAATTAATTTGGACTTAAGAACGAATCCGACGACGCCTATTGTCAAGATACCCAAAATAAGTAAGACTTACATGTTAGCGTGTAACAAAATTGTAACTGAAAGTGAATACTGAAATTATTTTTAAGAAGTACCGGAATTGCCGAAACCACAAATCGTTGGTCATGATTTTTTTGATATGGTATTATTGAATTGATAATACTAATCATTAATAACAACTGATAAAATGCAAAGTTAAATTTACTACTTATCACATTTGATAAATTATTATAGGTAGAATTAATCTTAAATAGCTTGTTATCGAAAGCGTCAAAAAAGTGTAATGTCTTGTATAATATATTAATTTTTGCAAGAGGAAGTTAGCTCAAAATGTGCCTCATGAAGTATGCGATAAAGTTGTTTTCGGTGAAAGAACTGTTGAAAACAACGGGGTATCTTAAATTGATTTCAATTCAAGCGCAAGCCCTACTAGAATCACATTTAATTGTTATTTTTCATCTAGAAGTTTACTAATTGTAAGTAATATACAATATATATATTACATTAGTATACATACAATATTACAATTAACGAGTCGATAGCTGCAGTGGTTAGGCGACTGACTATCGTTGTGGCAGGACGATAGGAGCCGGGTTTCGATTCTCTGGAGAGACGGCAAAAACTACACCGCAGGAGTTGCATGATAGCCAGACAAGTAATGCAGCTTATAGAGTCACTGCAACTAAGCACCCACACATACATAAAAAAATATATTGATTTTTAGAAAGATTACACCTATTCTTTGTCCTTTCGTCTATATTATTATACAGGATCTTTCATAATATATGCGCAGGACTTCACGATGTGATAGCTTGTCCAAAAACTTGAAAAAAGTTTCTATCAACTTACCTTCTAAAATGCACCATTTTCGAGATACAGGGTGTTGAAATTTAATTAACAAAAATTGTTTTTTGTAAATATCTCCGGAACGGTTTATCGTAAAGAAAACAGCTTTTGTAACCATTTTCTACTTACAATAAGCTAAGTTGTGTTTCGAGAAAAATCAACTTTTATGTTGTTAACGTTTGCTTTTCTTACTTGTTCTAATGTTTTAGTAAAATAAAACTTTTATTTCAAAAAATTTACCATGTTTATCAACATAAAAGTTGATTTTTCTCGAAAACGGTCAACTTTAGAGCTCATGATCAACAGTATCTTTTTTGTGTAGAAAACATTGGCGGTTCAAATGGGGGTCTCAAAACCGTACTTTTTCCAGTGGCGTAGAAGTTGGGGAGAAAAACAACTACTACCCCTTCAAAATCTTCACCAATTATGATTAATTATTATAAGCAAAAAATGGTTACAAAAGCTGTTTTCTTTACGATAAACCGTTCCGGAGATATTTCTAAAAAACAGTTTTTTTTTAATTAAATTTCAACACCCTGTATCTCGAAAATGGTGCATTTTAGAAGGTAAGTTGATAGAAACTTTTTTTCAAATTGGACAAGGTATCACATCCTGAAGTCCTGCGCGTATATTATGAAACACCCTATATACAAGTACATATGTACAATGTAGAGTTCATATAAGTGAAAACATGAATTCAAAAAAATTGTTTATTAAGTAAATTAATGAAGCTACTCTATACATTATCACTAGCGGATATCCTTGAAAAAGATGGGTTCTTGGAAAAGGAGCTCGAAGATGGGAGCAAAGCGACAGGAGATTCTAGGGATAAAGAAGTTGAGACATGAAAGGAGATCGTGGCAATCAATCCATCCTTTGGATAATTTCTATACAAATCTTGCACCATATAATTCCCGACAATAACTCAAGGCCTGAACGTTAAATGTCCGACAAGAAGGTACAATCTATGCCACGTTGTGAGTAAATACCAGGCTTTTTAAAAGATAAGTATTTTAAGAATCGTCGTTAAACTTTTAAATAAATTTACTTTGCGCATGTAAGATATATATAGCAACATTTATTAATACTGAGCTTGAAATCGAATTGGTAACACCAATCAGTTAACAGATTTAAGTTATTTTTAAGGTGGACATCATTCCAGGTTTTTATAGGATGGTAGAACTTAAAGTCATTGGCATACACAAGCATACTCGTACTACAAAATCGTCCAAGTCATACAATTTTCTCGTTTTAAATTTTTTCGCGAAAGCGGACATTTTCATAAAAATCAAATTTTCTCGAAATTGGCAGCAGATAGGTATAGGGAACTATTAACAAAGTTATCCTAATTTATGACGTAGAATCCAAAAATGGTATACAATATAGGGTGTTCCATTAAAAATAACCTAACTTTGATATGCAGTACTTTTTTGAATCACCCTGTATACTTGCAAATAATTTTAAAATTTGCTCTTTATCGTCCTACATATTTGACTAAAATTTGAAGCACATATCTTTTAGCGTTTAGACACAAGAGACCGAGGGAATAGTCGTGATTCACCCTGTATAATTATTATACAGGTTGTCCCGTTTCAACGTGGATCTTAGATATCTGCCACATTTGTGAAAATAGAAAAAAAGTTGTAAAGAAGAGTTATCCGTATAGCGGAAGTACATATCTACCAACTTATACCGCTTATATTAAATAGAACATGGTCCTTTTTATTTTATTTTTGAATTTGAAAAATACCATGTTCTATTTAAAGTAAGCGAGTTGGTATGTACTTCCGGTGTACCGGACTTTTTTTAATGGCATTTTAATACCTTTCGATTCATGTATATTAAGTTCATACTTTTGACACAAGTTACAAAAATCTTCTAACCACCTTAAGTTATTATATTTAAAAAATATCTAACTGGCTGTAGCGATTTGTTTACCGGTAACAACTGATATAGATTGTCAAAAAATAATTGTATGTATATATTAAACGCAATCAACAATAGGATCATTATGAGGTATTCAAAGGAGGAATTAATTGATATGATTTATTTAATTGGTGACCAAAATATAAGTTCTTGATAGACAAATCGTTACTTTTGCATATTAATTGTAGGTGAACGCGGAAGAAACTGTCTACTTGCCTCCCGTTTATACAGAACGCGCATTCCAGATAGGAGAAGTCGTAGACATGAAGTAATGGAAAGGGTTAAAAATCGGGTTGAGGCAATATTATCAGTATCGTATTATGCCAGAGAGAGAAGAGCGAATGAAGAAGCAGAATTCAGAGTAATAGCTTCTGTAGTCGAAAATCCCAGCATCAGTACGCGACAGATTAGGCACAATACGGATATTTCAAAGACAATCATTAATGTAATTGTAAGAAAGAATAAGCGCTATTCTTTTCATCCACAGAAACACTAAGCTCTTACAGAATATGATTCTGCAAGTAGATTAATATTTTGTGAATGGTGAGAAGAGATACTGCGAAAACAACCAGATTTTTTTGAAAGAGTTACGAATGCAGTTTCAGCAGCGCTAACGGTCCCAATAAAAAGAATAATCATATTTATGTACAGGAGAATCCCCATGTAAACATTGCAGTTCAACATCAAGGTAGATGAACAATAAATGTGTGAGGAGGTGTTATAGGCAGGTACGTTATCGGACCATTTTTTTACGAAGATCATCTGAATAGTCATAGATATAGTAATTTTCTACTACAGGAGCTATTTCATTATCTAGAAGAGTTACCAATAGCACTAGGAAGGAATATGTGGTACCTTCATGATGGAGCTCCTGGCAATAAGTCACACAACTTGAGGGCAGCATTGAACTCTTTGAGGAGGGATGGATAAGTCAGGGAGGCACAATAGAATAGTCAGCTAGATCGCCGGATTTAACAAAATACGATTTCTTTTTATCAGAAGGCCACCTACGACCCAAAAAAATATGCGGCAAAGGATTACAGAAGAATTCACGTCAATAACTCCTGAAATGTTGAGAAAAGTTGAAGTCAACTTTCAAAAAAGTATAAATATTTGCATAAGAGAAAGAGGAATGCATTTTGAACATTTATTATAATTTATTGTTGTTTTCGATCCAATAATATACCTTTGTTTCTTTCTTTCTAACATTATTATGTTATTCTTGTTTTCGTAATATTTTCAAAGTTATATGCAAATTGGAGACAATAATTTTGTAACTTCTGTCAAAAGTGTGAAATATCTCGAAAAGTGAAATATAGTACTTAATATACATGAATCGAAAGGTATTAAAATGAGCAATTCATCGATATAACAAAACGTGTAGGGTGCCATTTAAAAAAATGAAGTTATTTAGGAACAAAGTTCCGGAAGTGCGCTAAATCATTTCCGACAACAGGAAGTAGGTATATCATGATCTCTTGATGTCGTTGTTTAGGCCGGAATATGTAGTTTTCATATTTCCGATTTCATTTCGATACCTATTTTCAGCAAGTATGTGTTTACCTTCTTTTGAGTCACTCTGTATAACTAAACGTAAATAAAATTATCCTAAAGTTAGTAGGATTAGCAGCTAATGGAAAAATCCTTTTAAAAGGAAATAAGACTCATTTATCTTAATTTTAAGCTTTCGAATTTTATTACATTTTTCAGTAACAAAAATAATTAGAACTCTAACTAACACTCTGTATAGTTAAAAATATTTGTAGTTTATGGAGAACATAAAGTGGGATAACTTTTCTTTATGACTTTTTCTCTATTTTCACAAATGTGGCAGATATCTAAGATCCACGTTGAAACTGGACACCTGCACGTTATTATATACAGGGTGACTGGTAATGAAACGGTCATACTTTACAACGTGTTAGTAAAGATCATTTGCTCAATTTGCCTTATTCAAAAGTCAACAGTTTTCGAGATATTGTCTTTTTTGTTTTTTTCGAAGTTCACTACTTACTATCACTCAAACTTAAAATTTACGAAAATAATGGAACTTTTTCAAAATTTTTCAGTTTATCTGGCTAGAAGACATGTGAACACACATTATTTATCGGTGACAATTACGTTAAATACTTGGAAAAATTAAAAGAAAAAAAGATCAAAACTTCCGCTTTTGATAAAACTGTAGACACAATCGCTACCTTTGTGACTATTTAGCGATTGTGTCTACAGTTTCATCAAAACCGCAAGTTTTAATGCTTTTTTTTAAATTTTTCCAAGTATTTAACGTAATTGTCACCGATAAATAATGTATGTTGAGATATGTCCTCTAGCCAGACAAACTGAAAAATTGAGAAAAAGTTCCATTATTTTCGTGAATTTAAAGTTTGACTGAGAGTAAGTAGTGAACTTCGAAAAAAAACACAATATCTCGAAAAGGGTTGTACTTTTGGATGAGACAAATTAGGCTATAATTACTGCAAATGATCTTTACTAACATGCTGTAAAGTATGACCGTTTCATTACCAGTCACCCAGTATAATAATAATAATAATATTATTATTATTATTATTTATGATAAACATTACCTCAACAAAAATAGTCAATTTGCAATTTTAATATATTCAGCTCCCTCATTCCATAATATGAACTAAGAATGATTTAAAGAAACCTTTGATTCATAGATATGACACTGGAATACCAATTCCACAAAGTCATGACTAAATTATATTTTACAAAGACTAAATTTATATTAATTTAATTAGCTAATATGTGCAACTGCTACGTCTGTTTTAAAAAACTATAGAAAAACGTAAATAATACTGATGTTCATTAACGGCAATAATAAAATTAAAATTAAAAACATGAAGGAGTTACGATTTTAAAACAAAAAAAAAACGAGATAATTAGGATTATTGTGAAGATGTGTTATTGATATGTGCTTTTGTTTATGTATAAGACAATAAAAAATTGCAAATGTGTGTGAGTGTGGGTTATTTTTTTTTATTTTTGTTTTTTATTACTAATTTTGTAACTGTTAATTTTTGTATTAACGCTATTAGGTACTAGTCGTGTTACAATTGCACATGTTGAATCATTATTTATTACCGTTTTATTATTACTTTTTGATCAACTAAATGTCACTGCAATTTATTACTTGCATAACTGTGCTTTGATCGAATGTCTGAATATTGCGTGATATTACATTAGATTCATCTTTTTATTTTTTTAATTTAATCCGGCATCTTACGTGAAATACCTGAGCAATAGCTATTGTAATAAATTAAAAAGAAAATTTGTTTCTTCCGTTTAAATTAAATTAAAAAAAAAACAATAACTCGTAAGTACTTTCCTTAACGTAAAAATTAGTTTGCGTTTATACCTTATTTCGATAGCGCTAACGCATAACGCTGCTATTTGAAAACTGCAGTGAGTCAAACAAAGCGAAGAACTACTTACGATAGCTTCAATTGCATCAAAAACTTAGACCATTTTATTTTTTTCTAAAACATTTCAGTTTCACCTAACTTATACTATAAGTAGCTATTATTATATTTCCACAATTGATTTGATTTCTAAATTATTTACTGCATAACTTCGGTTTTATTCTTAAACAAAAAGTCCACAAAAAAAGGAAAGGTATGAAAATAAGTTTGAATTAGAGTAGAAATTATTTTCTCCGAAGTTACATAAGGATGCCGCAAACACTTTTCATTTTATCAGAGGATTATATAAAAAAACAAACTAGTTAAATGAATGTTAATTACACTGAATATTAAAAGTTAAAAATGCCTTTACTTACTTGCAAAAGTAACCCCAGAGAATAACAAAATCGTCACAAATTTAAACCACATCTTTAAGACCGCGAAACTTAAATTCTTCAACGCTGAAGAACAGGACTGACAAGATTTCTTAACGTTAAATATTTATTCTTTCTATGTTTTATTCTTCTATCAACATCGATGCTTGTCCGAGACTTCTTCTTTTAAAAAAGTAACCAAGCAAAGGCTTCACGATCATTTATATGTAAGAGACACGGTTAATTTTTTTTTTCGTTCTTTCTTCGTCGACCAATAGGCGTGGGTTAGATGTAGCTGTAAGTATAGATATTGCCTGTGGAAATAACACCAACCTTTATACTAACTAGAATTTTTAATGATTTAACCTTCCTATTGTGATATAGGTTTGATAATAAAGGTAAGTACGTTTTGTCATAGCATTTTATCGTATTGTAAGCCATATCTAGGAAGAGACATGACTCGAATAATAAATAAAGAATGAGTATGTCGTAGTATTTATATTGGAGCTCAAATTTGTTTATGATAATTAATTTATGATTCAATGATGAACCATATTTGTAAGTAATATAATCCAATCAATTCAAATTGCAGCCAATGACCCCTTCAAAAAAAAACAGTTGTTGGGTATTATTTGTTCCCAAACAATCCTACTTTTTAAAAAATCTTCATATGAGGTAAGTCTCAATTGATCAATGTTTTTTTTTCTGTTGAGTTAAGTTGAGTTATTTAAACAATACAAATTACATTGCAAATATATCTTATCATTTTTTCCAACAAACGAAGGTATTAGTTACTTGCTCATTTATTATAAATTACATACCTGGTTTGTATACAATTTTAATGTATCGCGTGGAAATACCATACAGATCGTTAGCTAGAATTTCAAAGAAATAATTGACTCATATCCATATCGACGTTTAAAAATTTTCATTATTTTAAATTAGCCATTATAGAAATAAAACCATAGTATTAAAGCTGGAATTAGGTATATTAGGAAAAAGAAAAATGCGTGTATAACATAGTAATTCAAATAATCTTAATTTAGCAAAAAAAAAAAGAAAAACGTCCAACCATATTTACAAAAAAGTTGTGTGTAAACTGCCAGGTGTGGGATTCGAACCCACGCTCCCATGAGGGAACCAGAGCTTAAATCTGGCGCCTTAGACCGCTCGGCCAACCTGACCATATTATTGAATGCTTTTATTTCATCATAAATACTTACGGTATCTTGGAAAATAAAATTTATTTATTTTTTAAATTATAATAATTGATTAATGATAATAGATTCTTAGAAAATGATATGCAACATATATTTTATCCGGAAAATAATAAAATTAGTTCATAGCTGGTTAAATTATATTAAAATCTCCACATTTGAATTGTTATCTGTGACATATGAATTAATAATAAAGTAATATATTAATAACAAAATTGATAAAGTTAAAGTAAGAAGAGATAGGTATGCGTAAGGGAAGTACTATTTTATCGCTATTTTGTATAACACATTTCCACTCAACAAGTTATAAAGCAGAATAGAAAATATGAAGGATTCATTATTGTGTCTGAAGATAATTATACTACTAAGAAAACGGAAACGTAGATCTCAAAAGAAAGAAAAAAATAGTCCAAGAACAAACCTAGCTAAAAGAAGAGATAAAGACAATTACAGAAGAGAATTAAGTCATGAGCACAGAACACACTCAATTAGCTAAAGAAAACCAATACCTACATCAGCATCCAAATGGAAAAAAGAAAGAAAACAGTTAGCTATCTGGAAAAGGAAAAGAAAACTGAAATAATTAGAAGACTTAAGCGGCCTACAGAGGAAACGATGGGTTGTACGACTTGTCGTACTACAAGTTGAAAATAAAAACGTAAAGACAAGTTAGTCCCTATTTTTCTCCACAGATAGATCGTTGAACTAACTATACTATATTACAACAGATTGTACAGTCAATCGTTTCGTCTGTAGGCCGCTTTAAACCGTCGAATCAACTACGGTTGTACAACGGATTGTACAACGAATCGAATCGTCTGTAGACCCCTTAAAAGTTGAGGAGATTCATGTCAAAATTAAAATAAAATCGCAAAACTGAGTGAGAGGACATGCATAGCAGAATTAAAAAAAAAAAAAGAAGATAAGCAACTAGTTATGCAGAATATCTTTAAGATTTTCAGACAGAATATTTATAAATGACAACATGACTGAAAAAGAGTAGCCAAAAAAAAACAATATGTAAAAACACCATCATAAAAAGTTAAGAGAAACACACATTAAATGGAAATAGAACAAACGTTGGAGGAATTAAAGTTATTTTATTCAAAATACTAAACCAGTTGCAAAAAAGCAAAAAGAAAATGAACGTGAAGATGATAATGAAACGTAAAAAGAATGGAGCGATCAATAATAACCAGGGTTTGAAATTGGGTAACTACTACTTATCCGAAATGAAGTGACAAAAAGACTAAGATAATGATTACAAATTAACGAATTACATGAAAAAAGAAATGGAATGAGAAATATGGAAAATATAAGAAAGAGACAAGAGAGAGAGAAGTAAAAAATAACGGAATCATTGGAAATGTTTGAAAACATTGACAAGAAAATAACTTCCGGAATTAAGAAACATAATGGAAATAGAAAACAAGCAGTATGGTGAACAGAAAAATTAGGCAAAAAATAGACTAACATGCAGATATATTAGGTAAGTAACAGAACTCAACGAAATTATATCAGAGATGATATTCTAGGAATGAAGAATGAAAAGGGAGACATTTTAAAAAAGAAGCAGAATGAATAAACGGAAAGAATACTTTCAAAAATTGCTTGAAGCAGAAGCAAGAATAAAGATATTAGAAATGGAAAAAGATGAAATAGAACAATCAGTAAAACAGCAATGAAAAGAGATATTATAACTCCAACTCTGAATTAATAGACATTATAGAAAAACTAAAAAATGGGCAAGGGCTGGAAAAATCGTAAAAGGCGTGGGATAAGGAGGAACCGAAATGTTGTATGAGTAGCGAAACTCGGCAAAGAGGGGCAAGTTTCGGAGAGCGGCCCTATCAAGGCCATCTGCTGGCACACGTTTAATAGTTATCACACCTTACACATTTAATTCTATCGTCTTTGCATTCTAAACCCGTTTCCTAATTTCTTCGAAAGACGCCGTTTCCGAAATGTACCTATCTACGACATTTTCTAGGTGTGTTTGTACTAATAAGCACCCCTCTATGTTGATCTACGCCCTGCACTGAAACTTGCCCCTCTGTGCCGACTCTAGTAAAGGCTGTAATAATTATAGACGTATAGCTCTGCTAGAGAGAGATATAAACCAATATAGGTATGTATGTATTTTATATTATAAAAGAAAAATAAATATAAAAGTATGTAATAGAAATACCTAAATATTTATATAAGACCATTTAAATGGATTAATAAGCAAAAACAGGAAATCCTGAAAAATTTTATACGAAAGCAGGAGTTCGGTAAGAAGGAAACCAAAGTCCTTTTTCTGCCTATTATTTACATCGACGAAATAATAAAAATAACAAAAATGAATGGAAATTATAGCGATTTCCAGAAGCATTTGCAGAAAAAATCGTCGTTGTCGTTTTAGTTGTGCACTGTTTTCAAGTCGTTGTTCGACCAAGTCGGAATTAAGTTCATTTTGTTGTGTAAAAAACGTCAATAATAGTTCAATAATGTGAATTAACGCTGACATCTCTTAATTACTTACTAACTTATTATCTTGAACTGCAAATGCATGTGCTATTATTTATGATCTATCGACAATATACTTATGAATTATGTTAAGTTTTTAACAACAACTAAAACTATATCCAAACAAAGCGGTAAATGATAATAAAATGAAGCAACATCATTAACGATGCATGCAATATCGTGTAGTAATTAATAAACTTGCTGACTTAAATTATGATACCTTGTTCGTTTATCGCTTAAATTGATTGGTATAATGAGTAACAGTATTTTTATAATCAGATGTTTAACTGTAAACGAAGAGAGTGACTATTAAAAAACGAAGTTGATTCACCAAAGATCTATGCCATTAAAAGTATACGAAGGGTACTGATATAAACCGTTGAAAATATTTAAATTTTCTTTGTTTCTTAGCCTTGTTTAATAATTTAATAAAGCTCTATTTCTACTTTTTGATTTAGAGACCACTTTTACGGACTGTTGAACCACTATAAGAATTTTTTTCCTTTTTTAAAATATTTTGCTAATAAACAATACCTACCTTAAAATTTATTCCTAATTGAAATTATTCAATTTTTTTGTGTGTGCTTTACATATTAGCTTCCCATCCATTCTAAGAGCTTTAATAAACTGCAATAACTGTCGAGATAATTGGCTTAGGTTTCCATAATAGTGGTGCTGTTAGATGTCAGATGTTCCTGATTTTCATCGTCCGCCCCGCAGAACCTGCAGTTGCTACTGTGTTTCAGGCTTATCCTTGTCATGTGTTACCCAAGGTAACAATGCCCTGTAAGAACACCTGTGAGGATGGGTAGTCTGTTTCTACTTAGTTCTAGCAAAATCTTTACTCTATGGTTATTGTCGTCTCCAAGGAATATCTTGGAGTGGCTCAAATCAGAGAGATTGTTCTGGGACTCTTCTCTCTATCTTTGAGCTCTTTTTATGAAGGTACTCGTCCCTATACCGGAAAACGTTTCGATACCACAAACAAAGTTGTGGCCTTCCTTGCTAATAGGTTAGCTTCTTCGTTGCCGTTGATTCCAGTATGTCCTGGTACCCAGCATAATGCAATTCTATTTTCTTTGCCTAGGTTGTTTAGTTTGCTAAGAAACTGTCAGACTGATTTCGAGCTGATGATGTTAGAACTCAGCGCCGTTATGGCTGCTTGACTATCGGAGAAAATTGCAATGTTTGGCTTCGGTAGTTCCTGTCCGATTTCACACACAGCACATCTTCCAATGGCATTAGTCTCAGTTTGGAAGACGCTTAGATAAATGACCATTGGCTCGGAATATTTTCTTCCTGGACCGAACACCCCTGCGTCTGTTCTTTTATCGGTGTTAGAACCTTCCATATACCATTTAATGGTGTTTGCTTTTAGGGACTATTCCCTTGTGTTACTTAGCTGCGTAAGAAAGCTCTTTTCAAAGGTATATGTTCTAACCATTTCATCGCTCGGTAGACTTAGAAGAGCGGAGAGTCCCGCCCGAGATGACCAAGCTCTCTGGTATGGAGTCTCGTTCTCTCCGGTCCCCGCCCTGGTCAGCCTGTGCAATGCCGTAAGGGCTACCTTATAATAAACGATGTGTCCTATTCGGTATATTGTTCGTGTTTTTAAAATGTTTTCTTTGGTGCTTTAGTTTTTTCAAAATTAAATGTATGGTTTTCATTTATTTTTTTAATATGCTTCGAAATATTGTTTGGTTTGCCCCATGTGTACACAGGTTTGCTTGTCTATCGGGGTTTGGGTTTTAAGTTTCGAGTTAATATAGTTTAAGTTGCTTCCTTTACGAGGAATATTTTTATTATTGAAAAATTCTTTAATTATTTAAAATGTGGTTTAACCTATGGCAACCAAACACAGGTTTGATTTGCATTACTTGTGTTGAAATTTGTTCATGTTATCTTGTTCCCTGTTGTACTAATGACTTGATTATTTAATGGATATGGTTTAAATTTATTTTGAATTGTTAAACAAGGCCAAGAAACAGAAACAATTTACATTCAATACCATTGATTGAAACCAAATAAAAACCAATAACCAACAAATATATTGAAAGAATCTACGAAACCGAACCAAAATTAAATTCACTATAGCAATTTGTTGAACAAACTGGATAGAATAAAGAATAAAAAAATCTCCGTGAATACAAAAACTACTAGTTAGAACCAAAATGCGTTAACGTCAAACTGAAACATCAGTATTGCTACTGAACTTTTGAATTTAAAGAATGAAAAAATTATGAGTTTTTAAAAGATGAGGAATTCTTTTTATTAAACTTCCACAGAAAAAAATTGAAACAAATTACAAAAAATAAATGTTGAGAAATAGATTCGTTATACGATACCACAATAAAAAAGATTTTCTTATTCATAATATGATATTATAATTTAGCTATAGCCAATATATAGAAGCTGATATTCAAAATTTAAAAGAAGACGAAAAAACAAAGATTAGAACAAAAATATATAACAATTATGAACAATCTACTAAAAGTACGACCAAAAGCACAAAAAATATATACCCAAACATGAATTAAAAAAAAAAAAAGTTCTACAAAAATAACGCCCAAATAATCATTCTAAAAGCAGATAAAACTTGCAAAACTTTCATCATAAACAGCTACGATTACGATAATAAAATTCTAGAATTATGAGTTATTTATAATGTGTTTAAACTATATACCTAATTAAATAATTGATATCCTTCATACCTAGTCAAAGCTTTTATTAATATCCAAGCAGTTTCGCCGCTCCGGGCAAAAAGGTGAAATATGGTCCCTTTATAACAACCTAAACCCTTCCCACGCTTAGTAGTAAAATATAACGTGAGCAAAAAAATTGGTATTAAAACTGTAAAAGTTTTGTTTTTCCAAAAACACAAATTTCTTGATTTATGATTTTGGCACTAAATTGAAATTATGGTTGCACAGAAAAATAGAAAAGGCACAAATCTAGTATATAATTACAAAATGCATATATAAAAAAAATAGTAAAACAAATTATATAGAACCACTAAAAATAAAAAATTAATTATTAAAAATACAGTTAAACTTAAAAATGTTTTTCCTCATTTTTAATTCTGAGAATGTTTTAATAATTTTTTTGACATCAATTTCTTCAGCTAGCTCATGTTCAATGCCTAATGTTGTCAAGCTATTTAACCGATCCTCGGTAGTTGTAGAGCGTAAAAAATTTTTGATTAACTTTAATTTGGAGGAACTTCTTTCTCCACTTGCCACACTTATTGGGAGAGGAAGCAGGATTCTTAAAACTATATCGAGATTTGGAGCAAAATCCAACTTTGAAATGAATTTTAAAATATCGACTAGACTTTCCTTTTTATTTATTAAAGCTAAGACCGATACTATCTCGTCAGTTAACACTATTTCTAGATCTTTACAATATTTTAGTAAATCGCTTTAAGGGATATCTTTTAAATGATAAATATTGCATAAAAACTGGATATAGTTACTGTGGGTACTAATCAAATCAAACCTGGATTCAAGTGCATTGATAGCTTGGTCTAATGTGAATAAATAAAACTCTGCCTTATATATTTCAAAGTAGGATCTTCTAACGGATCATCTCGTACCTCATAGGCAAAATTAACATTTCTTTTTCGAACTCTATGACGTGGCTGAGTAAGCTCAAAATTAGCCGGTATGTCAATTTCATAGAGCATCGCAAAGCATTCCATTAAAGGCCGTGTCCGATCTAAGATCCTTGAAAAAATCTTTACCATTTTTCAAGAATTCAACAATCGAACTGCCTCTTTTCCTTTTATAATAGTAAGGTAAAAATCGTATCAGAGCTGTATCAGGACGTGCTCTCCGCTCTCATACATGTTCAGACAAATGCAAACACAGGGTAAAAAAATCCTTTGCAGAACTTGGTGTGTATGTCCTGTCCATTTATTTAAATTATTATAATTTTAATTTTTAAGCGGGTGTTTATTATGCTTGTGAGCGGTTTCCTTGAAATATTTTAATATATTTATATATTTGATATACAGTAAATATCGTTTATAACGACGTTGAAGGGATCAATGAAATTCGGGCGTTATAAGAGTAGGTCGCTATATCCAAATACCACTTCTCTACTTAACTTATAATAATACATAGGCATGGAGTGCATTGTACATATGTACATACATATTTAAATTTTAATAAAAAATCTGTCATTTTGGTTTGTTGTAAGAAGTGTTTTACACTAGGTAACTTTTTCCAAATGGAGCAATGCGGAATTCGTTTTAGCGTCTTTCAAATTTTGATTAAATGTGAAAAAATGCTGAATCATTTCAACTGCCGAAAATGCATCCTTTCCACTTCATCGTTGTTTATTTCTAACTCCAATTTTTGCATTGGACCCAGCTAAAATTTCATCTTCTGTCATAGCTTCTTCCGTTTCGAGTTCTTCATCAACATTTGAAAAATTATCCCAACCCTCTTGTGTTGCCAGGTTAACTACAGGTAAATCTTCCTCCGTATCATTTTGTAGGAACAGCCACTCAGCTAAGGGTAAATTATCGTCATCAAAAGAGTTTTCTGCTGTGTGTAAATTAAACCCAGCATGTGCAAAGCAATTTGCTAATGTCTGTTGAGAAACGGGATTCCAAGCTTTGAAAACTTGAAAAATAGCCTGCAGGATATCTAGTTTTTTGAGGAACACCATTCTCGTCAATGTCTTTTAAAAGCTTTATAATTTGAAATTTTCTAAAATGTGTCTTTAGGGACTTTATTACACCCTGGTTCATCGGTTGAAAAACTGACGTGGTATTTGGTGGAAGAAAGGCAAGTTATATAGCTTCTAAGTTTTGAATGAGTTTATTGTCCCATCGCACAATTATTTTTTCAAATAATGCTCTTTAGTTATTTTAATATTCAACAGGTAAAGATTTTATATCTTTAAAGCATCGAGGATGCTTAGCTTTGCTAATAACCACAAATTTCATTTTTTCTGATCCAGTCATATTTGCTGCTACAAGAACAGTCAATCTATCTACTGAGTTTACGACCAATACGTCCCCCCTTCTTTCCCCGCATTTCATCATTCTGAAAAATAAACCAGTCTCATCTGCGTTGAATATTACTTCGTCTGTATATTCTTTTCTTAAATTTGGCCACACTGTATTTAACCAGTCGTCACAAATCCCATTAGGTACATCTATTGCTTCGCCACATATTTTACCAAAAACAATATTCTGTCTTTTTCGGAATCGTTGAATCCATCCAACTGTGCATTTAAAATCTTCTAACCCTAATCGTCGAGCAAAATCAATTGCTTTCTCTTGCAATATCGGACCGCTAATAGGAATGTTGTGGCTCTTCTGAATTTTGAACCATTCATATACGCGTTACAAGAGATCTTTTTCGTTTCTAATGATGAAGATCTATTAATTAAATTGTCTATTTATTCTCTCTTTAATTTCCTGCTGTTGATTTCCTTGTGAATCCAGTACCACACCCAAGTATTTAAACTCATTGACTTATTCTATATGGTTGTTGCCAATTGTTATATTCACTTTCCTATTTTCACTTGATACTACCATTATTTTTGTTTTTTCTACATTCATCTTCATATTTACTTTAGACAGAGCAGCGTTCCATATTTCCAGATTTTTTTGTAGTTCTTTCTCCGAACTTGCAAAGATTGCCAAATCGTCTCTTATCTTTACCGGTGCTAGATTCCAATACCCAATCAGTATTTTACCCACCTTTGCTGTTATTTCTCTCATAACTTCATTCAACATCATGATTAATAACGTAGGAGTCAAGCAGCTACCCTGTCTCAACCCTTGGTTAATTTTGAACTCCTCCGATTGCACATTTCTGTTCCTTACTACATTTCTACATTCTCCGTACATACTTTCAATTGCACTTGTTAGCTTTTTACCAACCTTATTCTTTTTCAACATGTTCCATATTTCAACTTTTGATATCCTATCAAATGCTTTTTCAAGGTCTATGAAAGCCATCTATGCCTTGAATACTATATCCCCTCCTAAATCCACTCTGCGATTCCATTAAGTTTATAATTTTCTCCATCAGTTTGCATTCAGGAACCCACTCGAACACTTTTGCTACTACACTGAGTAAAGCCACTCCTCTGTAGTTTTCACAATTTCAGGAGTCATACTATTTAAATATCCGTCGTTATAAAAGATAATTTGATCCAAATTTCAAACTAGTTTTCGTCGTTATATTAGTTTCGTCGTAATATCCGATGTCATTATAACCGATAGGTTTCGCGTTTAGAAAGCATTGTTTCTGGCCAGGACCTTGAAATTTCGTCGCAAAAACCGATATGTCGTTAAGTCAGATATCGTTATAAACGATATTTACTTTGATATATAAAACATCCGTGGATGAATAAAGATTATTATTATTATTATATTGTATCTATATTGCTTGTATTTTTGTTTCGGTTTTAGATTTAGTCTTTAATAAACGAAATCGCCACTCACTTATCAAAACGTCTTTTTATTTAAAAACTATACATCTCAATCTTCTCATGTAGTTCTCATGCTTGAGGATTTTTGAATTGAGTTGGTACCTATACTTAAAAGTAAGTACATATTAAAAGCAAATTTTATTAAAATTCCACCTATTAATTTTTCATAAGTATTCAAATCTTGATTTTTCTTCATAAACTAGTTAATTTTATGGACCATTTGCCGGCCCCAAGGATGTCCAGACTTGGCCGCCCCTAGCACTGGCTCTGGTGATAGGTATGTGTAAAACGCTCTGTATAAAAATCAAATATCAAATATTTTAAGGGTCTGGAACGCTTTAATAAAGTCTTATGCTGTACCAATATTACCAAACATTATCGACACCCTAATGTGGTATAATTTTATATTACACCTATAACAGCATACCTAAAAACTTCTGATAAAAATTCTTCGTGCCACACCCTACATGCTAATTTCCCCATCGAATTATATTAATTTGATTAATAAATTTAGACTTATCTTAAAATGAATTTATAAATACAACGCTAAATATAACATATTTTCAGCCCAGCCTGTAATGGAAGATCTAAAAAATTCAATAAAAAAAAAATACAATTTTAAATTCCCTTTTATATCTTGGTGATTGCATAATGGCAATTTCAAAAGACAAAACTAAATAATTGAAGTAATAAAATAAAATCCTCTTAATCCTTACAATAATTTTTTGGTCTAGGACTTCATCATCAGCTAGAATCCACAGAAGATTTAGAGAATTTTCTCTTATTATTTCAATTATTTGATCTAAGTACCTTACAACATAGAATACTTACATCTTACATAAAATTAAATATGCACTGGATTTATTTAATAAGCTCTCATCACAAAATACAATTCATTCATGAAACCTAAATGAATAAAAGTATCAATTTTTTAGATATGATTCTAATCAGAGATAAAAATATTATAAATGGTATATATAGCCAACAAATTCGCGACTATACATGAGTTTTTTATCTGAACAACCGATAACAATAACATAGCGACGTAATAGGTTTAATTGATAGAGAAATTAAATTAACTAACGCAGAATTCAGAAAAGAAAAATAAATCCCATGTCTATCAACAAAAATATCTAACAACAAAGAAATCATTTACATTCTATCGATAACAAAAACATAATTCACTTGTGTTTGTGACCTAAAAATTGAGTTTTATTTAGTAGAAAATACTATATTCTTAATAGTTTGCTTAAATCTTTCTATAATAGTCATAACATTATGCTCACGGTCTAGTTGAAAAATTAATATGATAACCCGCGTAAATAAATCCAACACATTTCAAATATGTGGATGTGAATAACCTTTTCTATAACATAGTCCAGTGGTATGCACGGAAAAAACTGGTTTACTACAAAATAGCCTGTAGTACCTATGTATGCATGAATAAATGCAAACCAAATAGGTTTTTTTCATTATAAATTCAGGTACAACCCGAAGCCAGGGGTTATAGAAACATTTACCTGAGATGCCCGCTACATCAATGCATGTGTTTTAGTGCTGCAACAATTATATTGTGAATCGATAACACCGTTTTATAAATTCAGGATGAGTTTGTTACGGTATAACGTCTACATATTAATGATATAAAGAATGGAAATACATATCTGAAACTAACATATATAAGTTAGTAGATAAATGCAAATGACTTAAATTAATGTAAAATTTTTCAATAACCATAAAACAATAGAGTTGAATAAATAATTAAAAGGTTAGAATGTATTTAATTACAATGTAGTGACCTTGATTAGAATATGAAAATGTACACCATGTTAAACAATCTGATCGATCAAAAAATGCTAAAATAGAAAATGAAGCAGAAGTAAAGAAGGCCAAAGCGAAATAGATTATTGAAAATGTGCATAACTGTATCGAAAAAAAGACCAGCGTGAAATAACAGCCCAGATTCAAGTTTTTTTTTTCTTTAGTCACTGAAGCTGGAGTGGTTTGCCAAGTTGTATTGATTATCGAGACTACCCACTGCAGCTATTGCTGTAAATTTGTTTCGTAGAGGGGTTTTTTACATTACCTTGCCATAAATAATATTCTGTTATTAATTATGCCGTTCTTACCTCTATAACTGTCGAACTATGAGTACCACAAGTGTTCCTTATTTCTAGTACTACAGCACAAAAAAGCATTAGCAGATGTACTTTTCCAAATATATCTTGTAGATAAGCAATTTGCAAATAACATACATCGCGTACTTCTTTTGCCGTAAGCGTATTTCCTTTTAGCCTAAGAAGGACCAATTAATATTTTCATATAGAGATACCAAATACAGCATTGCGGAAGTCTGGAGGAACACCTAATTTCTAGCAATAATTCCAATGAAAAAGTGTTTCATACAACAGTTTTGTAATATTTGTAATATATTCTAAGACTAGCTTATCTTATAGCTAAACCTTTTACAACTTAGTTACGAGCTAATCTAGCTAAAATAAAATTAAATCAATAATATTAAATTTGGAATTAAATTCGGAAACATTTTGTATTATTGAATATCTATTGACAGAAGAAGCTAAAATAAAGTTAAAATACAGTAAAATGTTGGTGACCTTGTTCTTTTTAATTTCAAAATCTTATATTGTTTCTTTATTAACTTATTTTTCCAAAAAGTAGGTAGAGAAAGGGCAGGCGTAGTGACTAGTGGGCCATAACGACCAGGCGAGTTTCTAAAGCTCTACAGTGCTGCTGTTCCACGTTAAACATGTGGAACTTACCCTTATAATCCCCTTAAATCTGTTGACTCACTAGAAGAAGAAAGAAATGCATTTTTCATACGCTCAATCTAAGATAAGTTCTCGCTTCATGCAATTATTACATATTTTTTAATTTCATAATTTTTTATTATTGCTTAGGTAGGTATACATATTTGTGTCGTTTTTTTTTTTTCAGGTGCAATCGTTTACAAAGGCAAACCTACGGGAGAAAGGCAATCGTGGATCCAAGAAGCAATAGAAGTTTTGAAACAGAAAGATACATGCGACAGACGATAAAATATTTCAAGTTGGGAAATCTATCTTTACTGAAATCTACAACCATCTACCTGTATTACAAGCGAAACTACAAAAGTCTACCAAGTTCAGTATTTGAACTTCATGAAAAGAACAATCTTCCTCGACATTTAAACACAGAGACCAGGATGGCTTAAAAGGGGTGGATCTCTGGTTTTCGGGAATGCAATTCAAGTTTAGCGCTGGTCTCCTAAACCAGATTCTTCAATAAAAGCAATTGTTTTTAACAAGGATGCTGTTAAGAATTTGACATCGTGATCGAGAAAAGGACGAAATATCCAGCCCATCGAACTTTTGATATTGACGAGTTTGGACGCACAATAGTTCAGTCTAAAAGCCTAGAAGATTTAACTTTAAGAGATAGGCAACGATAAGTTTGGTCTCTTGCCTAAGTTGAAAGAAGGGTTTTGTCATCATGTCCATGTCTTTCCTCGCATTCGGATAAAGGCTGAATTGATGGCTGATGCTCATCTAAGAACTACATTTACTTACTAATGCTGAAAGAGATTTCTACAGAATTGTTTGGGCCCACAAACAATGATCCTACGTTGTTGATATTAGATGGTAGTTCTAACTCTACAAAAAACATTGAGTTCATGGCAGAGCTAATCATACAGCTGTGATCTGCCTACCACCTCACTGCAGCCGTGAAGTACAACCCCTGGACGTATCTTTCACGCAGCTCATAAATATTTTTTACGTTCAGGCAATCGAATGGCTTTTAAAGAAGAATCCCGAGCGAACAGTGACGTAGCTGTAAGTGGGTGATTTTTTTGAGAAAACCTACATGAAAGCGGCTATTTCACCCAATGTAGTGAACAAATTTAGCACATCAATAGTAAATATTATAGAGCCACCACCCATCGATAAGTCCGCCGTTCCTTCACTGCACTGGTGATGATCCACAAAGGTGGTCGTCATTTTCTGTCAGGAAAAACGCATAATTATCTTACGCGACATACGTTTTCGCTAGAAAGAAAGTCTCCTGGCGTAAACATACACACAAAATAAAGAAAAATTGACTGCTACAACTACTTCTCTTAGTTATCTGCAATATCATGAAGAGAAAGAGTAAACTAAACAGAAAGATGGAGAGAGACAACACAGAAAAAGAATTCTTCCTTCTTGAGAAAAGCGAGACATGAAATAAAGTTGAAGGAAACGGAAAACAAAAAGTTGATATGAGAATGGCAGAGATATGGTGCAAGTCTAGATGACACACCGTCAACATATTTTAGAAATAATAATGGAAATGAGCCATTACTTGGTTGATTTTCAAAAAAAAAATCTCAACATAACTACATACGTTTGCTCTGTATAAAATATTTATAACCCAAGTGAGGTTGCAGTACAGAAATTTTCCAAATCTGTTTCAAAATCATTGAAAATGATATTTGTATTTTAAATATTGAACATCTTATTAAACAACTAGAAATGCCAGATGCTATTACAATCAGAAATCGTACCAGATTTAAATTTTCTGAAAGTTCTAAAATATTCAAAAAAAATACTCAAGTGAAATTGCTAATTTTTTTTTAAGTTAAATAAATACCTATTTTCTTTAGATAAATATATACTTTTCTTTAAAAGCGCCTTTTACTTAATGTTGTTAAGTGAACAAATTTGTGGACAATTACTAGTTCTTGTTGGTCAGTTACAGGTGTACATAGTTGATTATAAACTCTTATCCAATTCCTTTTTACTTCTTACAATATATAAACAAATAAAGAAACTAACCATATCGGTAAAAAAAATAAAATTCATAACATAAATCGTTGATGTATGTATATTAATTAATATTCACCATCAACATAAGCAAATCATCGAGCAAGTCACTTAGGATAAGGCCGACCAGTCGGAATATTCAATAACTCAACGATGAGACATTTAATTCCTTCGAATCCCACCTAGGTCAGACCAATACAACAAAGTAATACGTCTAAATTTTTATTATTGGTAGTTCACGCATACGTTCAAATCGCTTCTCGGAAAGACCATTGTATGCAAAAGATGCACAAATTCACCGAGAAGTTATAATTTCATTATATCCTTGTATATTTGTCGACAAACCAACAGAACATGCTAACGAAGTTAATTCTTAGACATTGCTGTTGCTTGAAGATACACTACTGGCAGGTTCATTGAAACTAAAGGTATTTGTTTTGACCATGGAGAAAGAAAGCGATTTAAACGGAGATGGAACTGTACAGTTTAGTTTAACCCGAAGGAAGGATATTGGATTATATGTGTATTTTTTTTTATTAAATGCCAGTTTTTCAGCGACGAATTTCCATTTAGTAAATAAAGGCTTTAGTTTAGAGTGCATTTAATTACTCTGAAGATGTTCGTTAAAGCAATAATTGTTTTTACTCATTTAATTAAAAAAATGCAATTATTTTGAAAAAGATGTACTTTGCAACTTTGAAATATTTATTCATAAATAATTACTACATATTAGTACGAGAATTATACGAATTGTCTATAAATTAATGCATGGTTTTCTATGTTAAATTTTGCTAGTTTTCAGGCTCAACGATAATTACTAAATCATGATCTGCACTAGTAGAAGTAGAATATATTTCGAAACACGTATTTCTTCAGTGACCTAGGAAAAACGACTGCGCGAATACAAAAGTGCATTAGGGCTGGTGGCCGCCAATTTGAACATCTAATTCAATAGCTGTCTGCGTTCTTCCACTATTTACCTTATGTAAACAACTTGTAGCTGCTATTAACGTTTATTTTCTACTTTCATATTTAAAAACGAAGGAAAAACGTTGCTGCACTGACTTTTATCATGTCCTCATTTTTTCGAAATATCTCGATTAATATTAATTTGAGGTCATATGTGGTTTACTATTTTTCTATTCACAACTTATTGCTCTTTTAAAATTTGATCAAAAAAATACCATATGCTATTTGAAAAAAGAGAGTTGACCTTGCTATGACCTTTGTGTCTTTCTTTATAGTGACAACAGTAGCGCCATCGGATGAGCCCCTTCATATAGTTAAACTTTTGTCTAAGACTTTTCTTCATAACACTAATTGTTTCGAAGATATTACAGTGTTACACTTTAATTGGACCACCCTGTATACACCAAAGGCAGGGAATAATCCTATAGGAATACCAAAAATCCTACTGCCCTTATATGCCTGTAGCTGTTTGAAGACAGTCAACGTTCAAGACCTGGTTGTCAGAATAATGGACCAGCACGAGGATGTTTACGACTAATTTGATGAAAAATTCTCTAAATATCATCAGTAGACGATGCATTAGAAAAGAACTCATCATTAATTTAGGAGAAATGGATGCGTAGTTTCTAAACGGACAAGAACTTGAGTAGACCAAAGGCTAAGCTGAGACAGACAGAGAGTTCTCAGAAAGCCACGACGACTTCCAGGACATGTCAAAGACTTTCTAGGAAAACCTGGACATTCAAAGCAAAAATAAAATATTGACGATATCAAATGATAATAAGCTCCATGATTCCTTATACGCTGCTCGTACCAGTATAATTGTCAAAAGCCAACCAAACAACGACAGAATCGATGCTCACCTGCTCAACTGTCTTAGTAGCAGTTCTAATTGCTTTTGATTCTAATCAAAACTAGTGATTAACGACATTTTAATCATTTTTACGTTCAAAATTTTGAATTGAATGTTAACACGTTTACAGTCTATTTAGCTGAGACTTTCCTATTTTAATACACTCATGCTTTTTTCCCCTGAAGAAGTTGTAAATAAAAGAACGAAGGTTTGAGTATTTAGATAAAAAAGTCGTGGTTTTTTAACAAAGTTTTCTTATGTTTCTAACGAGCACAAAATTTATACATAAAAACAGCAGAAAGTAACTGGATTACAGAAAGAACTAGAGAAAACCAAATTGATCATGTGCTCAAAAAATAAACGGAGAAAAAATAACTCGAGATGTAAAATTGTATAAAGGTACACTGCAGTGGATACCAGATGGTCACAGTAATTCGATATGTCAACCACGTTAAGGACGAAAATCTTCTGGTGGATGAGGGATGTAAAAAGGTCCCGGTAACTCGACGTGTCAAGCACGCTAGATTTGATCTTCTGGTATCCTCTACTCACTTTTCGCTCTTGAAGAAGTCATTTATATTAGTGCCAAAACATTGAGTTAGTAGATTTGCGTTTTTATTTTACTTTATTTTTGTATCGTGTATATACAGTAGAGCGTTGATTATCCGAACATCAATTAACCGGAACGTCGATCATCCGAACACAAATGTGATGCTCAGGTCACCGCCAATACTCCCATCCTACAATACGTAGAGGAACGCTTCTGTTATGCGCGTTGACTATTATTTTTATAATTTAGTTTTTTTCGAGTATTTGCGGAGATCTGTTGTGTTTGTGTGTGTAACTATACATTGTATAGTTACCTTGCAAATAATAAACATGGCAGCTGCAGCGAAAAATAATCAAAATGTAATCATTGAAACCAAAGTTAGCATAATAAATCGATTAGAAAAAGCTGAAACCATATCATCTATTGCAAAAGCTTTTAATATTGGAAAATCTACAGTGTTCGACATTAAAAATCAAAAAGACAAAATTTTTAATTTTGCATTGAGGTTGGAAAGTGCAGACGAATCGAAGAGAAGGAAGAGTATGAAAAAACCGCAAGATAAAAATTAGAAGACGCAGTTTATTTATGGTTCGATCAGAAAAGAAGTCAGAAAGATCCTATTTCTGGCCCTTTATTGTCCGAAAAAGGGCTAGAAATTAATAAGAAGGTTGGTGGTTCAGAAGATATCAAGGCAGGTACTGGCTGGTTAAATTCAAGGAGAATCAGGGAACGTTCCGGCGGCTGAAAATTTTAGAGCAACATTTCTGGCATCTCTAAACAAAGAAGGTTATTCTCCAGATCTCGTATACAATGCCGACGAAACAGATTTAAATTGGAAGTCACTGCCGCGTAAATCTCTGGCTTCTAAACGAAAATCAGCGGGTCCTGACTTTAAAGTCAGCAAGGAGCGAGTTACAATAATGGTTTGCGCAAACGCTACGGGAACTCATTCTCTACCGTTACTGATAATTGGAAAAGCCGAAAAACCTCGATGTTTCAAGAATGTGATATGTCTTCCAGTATGCTACAAACCCCAGAAGAACGCTTGGATGAATAGTGAGGTTTTTATAAACTAGTATACAGCAGAGTTTATTCCAGAAATAAAGAAATTTAAAGAAAAAGAAAATAAAACGGGCAAAGTACCTCTCGTTCTAGATAATGCCTCTTCGCATCCGGGATTGGATAAATTAAATTCAGTGAATGAAAATTTTAAGGTCCTTTATTTGCCATCTAATGTTACAGCGCTTGCGCAGCGATGGACCGGGGGATTATAGAAAAGCTCAAAAGAATACACAGAAAACAAGTCTTACGGCGTTCGCTGTTGGCTAAAGATGAAGTAGGTGTAGTTGCATTTACAAAAAAACTCAATCTTAAAGATTGTGCTTATATGATCGCCGATGCTTGAAACAGTTTGACACAAGAGAATATTCAAAATGCTTGGAAAAAGGTATTAGGAGGTACAGATGTCAATGAAGAAGTGGAAGAAGGCGTGAACGAAATTGTGAAGCTTTTTACAAACATTCCGGCATTCGAAAATTGCGACAAAGAAGATGCACAATTTGGTTCAACATTGATGGCAACGATCCTGGCTTTCGAATTTTAAATGAAGACGAAATACTGTCTAGTAAATCACAGGATTCTGAAACTAGTGACGGCGATGAAGACGAAATACTAACACAAAGTGGACCAAGCAATGAAGAGGCTTTTGCGGAATTGGAAACAGGAATGTCTTGGTACAAAACAAGAGGACAAGAAGAGTGCATCCTGAGTCAACTACTTATGCTAAAAAGGATGCGTGATTTAGCTGTCAAGAAAAGAGGACAACAACTGGTTCAAAAGAAATTACCTAAGTGATTTCAAACCATTTATGCTAGGTTAGGACTTTAATTAAACAAATGAGGCAGAATAGCTTATGTACAGGGTTGGCTATTTAAGGTTGCGGTTTCTGAAGTCATATTAAACATACAAAACATTAATAAAAAAAGGATTTATTTGTGCAATTAAACAACAAGATCCCCGGTTTAATAAATCAGGTTTTCGAAGTGAGAGCCTCGAGCCTCGAGTAGACGAACAATTGCTAGATGTGGATTTTCTGTCCCCCAATTTCTCCAATTTTGCTTATTCACATAACCGGATACATCGAAATGTGACTCATCCGACCACCACACTCGTTCCAATGACATGCTGCCATTTTCAATGCGTTCTGATTTCATTCGCAAAATCTAAGCGTCGCTCCATATCAAACGGTCTCAACGGTTGATTTATCTGGATTTTGTATGGTTTTATCTTTAGATCTTGCTGTATTTCAAGTTCTTGAGATGTTCTTGAGGTCGATGTTGAAGGTTGAGCTGTAAAGTGCTCCCGTACTCGTTCTAGGCGATCGTTCGACCCGGACGGCTGCAATGTTGTATTGATGTTTTTGGAGGACATTTTGAGTATTTATTGTGAACCTTGTTGTATTTAAACTTTAGCTAAAATGGTAAAATATTAATTATCGGTATAAGGTTTTTATTTTGTAGTTAAATTTAATAAGATTATTTTAATTAATGATTTAGCAGTTTTCTAATGTCACTTTTTCATGGCTAATGTATTATATTCCAATTATTGCCAAAATGCTCACATTTCTTTAAAAATTATTAAATATCTCAGAAACTAACCACTGTAGATATAGGGAATAGTTAATGAAAATGAAAGTATATCAAGTATTCTTCCCTTTCTTAGTATAAAATACAGGGTGTTCCGTTAAAAAAAAAGGAAATAATGTATTTGTATTTTGAATCGCCCTGTACACAGTTTTAGTAATATTGGGAAAACACCACTTCGTTATAAAAGTGTCACAGTATAAAAAAGTTATTCCAGTAAAAAAATAATTTCAAGCTGTTTCGTATGGAATACACAGGGCGTTAAATACGCTACGATTTTCACACAAAATTGACCATAACTTCTGAAATACTCGGTATAACTGAATAAAACCTTATATTGAAAGAACGAGAAAGATGGGCTTAATGCAAATTTGAAATAATATATAGTGTATTCCATTTAAGAAAATGTATGTTTGGTTCACTCTAGCGATATGAAACACCCTGTATATATGAAATTAATTTTAAAATGTGTAGCTTAAGACTGTCTATGATTCTTGTACATAAAGTTATTCGATATCTTCAATAATAAGGGATATATTTAGCTTTGACGCACTAATGCCTCACCCTGTATATATTGTTCAATAGACATAATTTTTGTTAGTTAAGTAATAAAAAGACAATTAAAATATCAAATAATATTTATTTCTCTCCTCTGCATTCCATAGTTATTAATAATACACAACAATATAATTTAAGAATTGAAGATGAGATGTTGATATGTTGTATATACAAATATTCCCTTTACTTTTACCAGTTCGATATTTCCTTTTAAATTCTGACCCTACGTTAACGGACTAGTTTCAACAATAAAAATTACTAAAAATTGTATGGTAACGTATGTACTTTTCGTATTATATTTTAAGGATAATCGTCTCTATTTATAGGCCGTGCTTATTATATCAGTTTCTAAAAGTGTATATGTCTGAAACGTACAATAAATATAAGAATAATATTACATATTATGAAGATAATGTGTCTTGATGGACATATTGTTATTATAGTATAATATAGTTCTTTTTTATCGTATGAAAGGCACATGGAATACATAAAAATTTAAAATAGTGTGATTCTTTTATAGGCAAATGGAAAATTTGTTAGAACGAAACAAATATCACCGAATAAAAGTGCAATCCTTTTTTGGTTATCATTTCTGTAATTATTAAAACAGAACAACAGAAACAATACTGCTAAATATATATACTGCTCCTGATTGATACAATTCACTATACTATTAAAAGATTCTTGCAAAATTTTCCATTTGATCTATACATTATAATATAACACTCAAGTTAGGATAAATAGTTTTGTATAATTTACTTTTACATAAATAGGATGCAGGTATATGTATGATATATGTTAACTCTTTAAATGTGATAGGTGTTACATTTAGAAATACGTTTGTATATATCTTTAAAAAGAAATAACGTTACACATATCTTATAAAAACGATTACTTTATAATTTGTAGTTAAGGATGTTTTCCATTTATAATAATATCTTACCTATTAGAAAATATATAATAACAATATAAACAAAGCTGCCCATTGCGTCCGCTCATCAGGACAGCACAACTCGAAATATGTACCGGATCTACAACCAGTGTACCACACGGATGCATGTTTGACGTATCTATAAAGGTACGTTTAAACCAAACGAACAAAGAGCTAGAGCCAGAACAAGAGCATTCTTTCTTGATCTTTTAATGTAAACGAAAGCTGCTTTTCAGCGTTTATACCAAAATATCAATGAGGAAGAATGAGAACCAAGAATTAGAATTCTTGCACAATAGATGTTTAGATCAAATCTGTGGTTCGCTAAAACACAAGAACGCTTTGAAGAGACTGCTCCTGGGAGCGAGCACGTTTGAACACGTAAGAACGCTCTAAGTAACTGTTCGTACGCTCTACATAGTTCCGTTTACATCAAGCGAGCAAGCATTCTTAGAATATTCAACAGAATCCTTGTGAACGCAGACAAAACAATCAAAGAATGCTCTACGTCTGTTTACACTAAAAGAAAATAATAAAGTGGGTATAGAATCAGCATTCGCTCGTCTGATGTAAATCGATCTTAACTCGCTAGGCATCATTAGAATCGATTTAATCTCTCCGCGTACGAATGGTCCATATCTTTACAAAAAGGAAACAATAGTTTGTGAGATACATAGTGTACTAATATATTAAATATTGCCTTGAGAATTTATTATGGTACAATTTTGTGAGGTTTTCTTGGTTCATACTACTCGAGACTGCGTGTAAACGTATAGGCTGTGGAAATTTATGTCACGAAATCATGATTTGGCTGTTCAAACAACAGAGGCAACGAGCATTAACTTATTACCAGTAATGATCAATAAAAATAATGATGAAGAAAATGGGGAGTGGCGCAGGAAATATAACCTTAACAATAGCACGATGGTTGGATATAGTGGAAAAGAACCTGAAAGAAGCAGATAATGACGGAAAACCGGACCAAATAAAAAATGTTAGAGAAAAAGTAGAAGTAGTATAAAATCAGGCGCAGGCCTAACTAGCCTGCCTTTGGTACCTCACTTTCAAGAGACGCCATGGTCCTCAAAGGACTGCCAGGGTTAAGGAATAAGTAAGGAAGTAAGATATGGAACTGCGACGCAATCAACATCAATAACCATTCAAAAATATTTTTTTTAAATGATCTTAAGTACCTTAAGCAGATAATAAATGCTGAGTGAGAACTGTGAATTTCATCAATGCAGCTAGAAATATAATTTTACCAGTCTAATGTTTCTTTACTGAAAAACAAATTTCTAGGAAATTTTTGCTTCTTCCTGTATGTATCTTATTTACCGAGGAAGACGTGCTCTGTCTCCATAAACGATCGATATCTGACTCAGGATTTCGGTGATTACATCTTCGAGTCACAGTCATATCTGAGGAAGCGTCTTTTGAGTTGCAGGTTCTGCAGAAATAGGAAAAAGTTTGAAAAAGAGATTGCAAGTTAAGGATTTGTTTTTGTTTGCACCTACAAAACCCCATCACAGCTAGGGCCATGACAGTTTTAATATAAAATATTCTAAATATGATCCTGTAGTATTATTTCTGACCATAATAGTCATATTAATTTAGACATAGTCTAAGAAGCAAACAATATATCTTTGCATCCCATTGCAGCCATAGCATTCAGCCATTCAGCGTAGTTGCATGTGATTCCTGAAACGTTTATCATAATCATATTTTCGAAACTTTCAACAAAACATGACGTCAAAAAATAACATTCTGCGAAGTTAATGTCTGCGATAGCTAATTGTTCTAACTTCAGTCGAACAATGAATGTGATTCATCGTTATTAAATAACCTACCCACCACAAGTAGGAATTAACATTCCTACTTGTCGTGTAACAATACTCAAAAGTACTATGATCAATTGTTAAAATATTGATATCAATAAAATGGTATCTCTTAGAACTGTTTAAAAAACAAAGTTTAAATAGAGAAGGAAAATGAAAGGGCAAATATCACTAGATTAGTACTATAATCAGTTAAAAATCAAAGGAATCTATCCTAGAGGAATTTTAAGAGAAAATCAGACAGAAAAGTGTTTAACTGGATTTTCAAAAATAATAAATAAGAAATAAAGAAAGATCACTTGACTACAGATTTGATCAAAACAGTGAGACAGTGTTAGTCAATTAGAAGTTAGTTTAACTATTTTACAATATAAAAAGATGGTCAAGAGCTTAAAACGAAATGGTGGCAGTCTATCTGACAGTGATTCCAAAATTTGAAGATGTTTTTATAGAAAAGACAATTTCTAAAGCTATAGAAATACATACTTGAAAATGAACACATCCAATCATGAACTGAACGAAAGTAGTGGTGATAAATTATCTTAATTCCCATAAGAAATCGAACAAGCGCAGAAAATCGACACCCAAGATTAATTGATGTGATGAGAATTTTCAAAGACTTAGTCGTATTTCCAATCTTAACAAGCACGTTTAGTGAACCAATAGGAATTGTAAGGAACTTTCAGCAGTAGGAACTTCGACTTGTTCATCATAAGATAAAGGTAAGCTCCATCGTCGTAACAAGGTGAAGCTTGAAGATTTAAGAATGCTAACACAGCTGCCACAATCAATCAGAGCAGAGTTTTTCTGCATGACTGCAAATAGAAGATGGGACAGCACAGATGGTATTCTGTCTACAATATTTTGCAACGATCTTTAACCATTCCTCCTAGGTTACTTCGAGTACGAAGCCTTTCATTTGGATGTTTGAAGCCTTTTTGAATTGAAACGTGGTATCTAAACATTTCGAGGTTGTAGCGACAGAGTCCATCGCCTAATCGCCTCCAGGAAAGTTTTTTGAGCAGTTCTGACATGATCTTTTGAACACACCTTTGGTACCACAACCATAACAAAACACAAATCTTGGAGATTGACATTTGCTATACGAATGACAGTTTGTTGATAATTCCAGCAGGTAATTGAAGAAATTTGACGTTGATAAGTGCTTCAAAGGGGAACACATTACTTAATACACAAGCTGTACCTATGGATGATGCATGATATGCCAAATCGAGTTTCAGTAACTTAGGCTTATGTATAGTAGGAGGTTTATATCGCTCGAACCAGCTATGTGACTCTTCCAACTTTTTATAGAGTTCATAGTTCTGAAATAGTTGGAATATCCTATAAAGCTAGCGAGGCTAGATAGCGAGGCAACAAGTTTCTTCGGATCTTATTTGCTATTGTAACTTCATCAGGTTTTTTGGACAATCTATTGAAAAGACTCTCCAAGGCACAAATGTCTAGACAAACCTTCTCATCTAGACTTTACGTTCGCTGATTTATTTCCTCGATCAAATCATCATAATGATACAGTAAAAAAATCATCTTTGAGATACTGTACTAAATCGCCCCGTGATTGAAGTTTGACACGCTTGATAGGTTCATGTTTGATCCTGGAATAGATCACCAGCAGCACGAACAGGATCCCTCGTAAACACAACTCGAGATAGACGTAAAGATTCAACTTTTTCAAGAAATGAAATGACTGATTCTCTAGAACTTGCACCAGTAAACTGTATGTTCCATATGTGAGGAGGTACTGATTTGACAACTGAGGTGCTCAATATTTCCAAAGCAGCTTTATTTAGATGTACCTACCGATTGATTTGGGGTCGAAAATACTAAATATATCTTTTCATCCAGTTCGCCTTCCAGGGCTTTGTTCTTCACCAAATCTGCCCTATATCAGAGAAATCAAAAATGGCTCCACGTCAGCCACCATAAGAGGTGGGACAAAAAAGTTAAGTATGAAAAGAGTCAAGAACCGCGAGAGTGGACCAGTAATGAAACAAACTTCAAAAGTAAAAAACTTGGAAACCATAAACAATAAAATAATATCTACCAATCCAACTATGGAGAGATAGATTGCCAGAGGAATCACAAGAATATTTTTAAAAAGTTATTAACAAGAATCCGTTACAACTTCTGGCGAAACAATTGTTTTGTTTTTTTACATATTTACTAAAGATTTGCAAAAAATTTTCCTTTCTTATCTTAACTATTTTTTTACAGACATACCACATCATAACAACGCATAGAAAATTTAAATCTTTCATAAGGTATGTATGAATCGACAAAAAAAACGTAATATGTAATATAAAATATGAAAGGCTGAAGTAATACTTATTGGTACATATTAATACAATAACAATATATTAAGAACACATTACAAGTTTTCAAGCCTTACGATTATTGATACCAGGAACATACATACATCCATGGGATACGGTAGCTCGGGGTCCATAACATATTTCGATGCGTGAAGTGCTGCAGAACTTACATGATGGGTAGCCTCAAATATAAGATCTTTTCATAATATGAAATGGATGTATTTAATGTCTAAATCGAATTTAAACAACCGGAAATGTGATAAATACAACTCCAATAAGTATCATTTCAAATTAAACACAAAATACAATCATTTCAGTTAGGTACTTTAAACTTTAACATCTTCACATTACTGGCAAAATATATTCTGTTACATTTAAAAAGTATAGTCATATGTAATAAAATAATGATTTCATTCTATTATACAAATATTACCATTAAATCACATATAGTACTCGATTTGTTGTCAGTTGTTATCCTCAAGTTGTATTAATCTACTGAAAGGCATTTAACGGAAAAGATATTTTAACCAAATGGTTAGGCTATGTATAATCTGTTTCTAAGTTTAAATTAAAAAATTTAGAATTAAATTGTGATCCACACTCATCCCACATTCTCAAACAATATTCAAGGTTACTGTAAATGCCATCAAAAATAATATAGTGACAATTTATGAAGCTAATTTAATATGCATATACCTAAAAATACGGTTTATAATCATGTAAAAGGACGGAACAACCAAAATAGTTCCAACGACTATTGTGAACCGACATATTGTATCGTTGAAGTTGAGATGTCTTTGGTTGACTACATTCGATGTTTAGAAAAAATAGACATTCCGATTAAATAAAATACTAATAAATAAATATAAGTAGTCGACATAATCCTTCTTTCAACATTAATTCAATAAAGGAATTTAGGAGACAGAATTCTACTGTTTTAGTGACGTATAGTAGCAAGTAGACTCTATCACCTTAATCATCCAATCAATTTGTTGGGCTCACCTAACCTTACTTAGATACCTACGACTAAATACCGAAAATCATATGATCAGACGATGTTTTTGTGTTTATCAGATCTCTTGATAATCTTTAAGATTAAAAAATGGAAAACATTGATAGAAAATTATCAAAACAAGAAGGCAATAACTTAGAAGCAGATTACACCTACATTTTACCTAAAATTTGATATTAAACACTTCATGTTTGAATTTGTAACTTTCAAAATTAACGAAGCCAATTATAGTTATAAAATTTGCACGAAAGATTGAGGTATGAGTGTTTATTTCATATGAGACGTCAAAAAAAATACATACAATACTGTGCAAAGCAAAGCGATCCCTTGTATTATAAATTAATTAACTTTCTGTATAACTTTTATAACGTGCAGAAATTGGAAGAAGCTCCTAAAATTTGCTATCTTTCTTTGGAATTGGTATTTAGCTCATAGAAGCAGTCCTGTAAGTCCCATTAAAAGATGACTACACATTCCAGTAAATAATAAATTAAAACTAGTGCTGGACGTTCTGTATGGCCCAAGCCCAGATTTAAATAAAACAGAATGCGACTAGTATTTTCTGAATCAACGAAAAGTCTTGGTAATAACGTGAGTCTTAGTGCTGGTTATTTTGTTATGGCAAAAATATTTAGATAAGTAGAAAATATATCCAACTAATCGCGACGAAATCAGTTTTCCCAGCTTTTAAGAAATAGAACCTATTAAATGTGTTAAAGAGAATCTAAAACCAGTTTTTACAAAAATTGAAATCCATTCTTTCGAAATTGCCAGCGGATGAAAAAAATAAAGTTAATACATCTTGGACGAAAGAATTGGCACACATCCTTGCAAATTATTGGTTAGCAAATAGTCAAAACGCCAAAATTTTATGAGGATGTATTGATATCTACCCCTATTAGAAGTGTTTGAAAAAAGATCTCGACCGACGAAGATATAATTATATCCTTGGCGATCAATGTCCCACGTATGTGACCGTGAAAATTTGATTGAAAGCTCCAATAGTGAAGGGCAGGTTCTGTGTCCGTTCCCGAAAAAGTTGTCGCAGTTGAAGACATGATTTTGTCAAACCGTCGAATTAGGCTAAAACGAATATCTGAGGCTCTGAATATAGTCCACGCATGTCATATAGTCCACGTCGATTTGGACATGGGAAAAATTTCTGCAAAATGAATTGACCAGAAGCGTGCAAGGGTGAAAGCATCACGTTCGATCTGTGCGTGGTTTGAAAATGATGCAGACTTTCTAAGCCATATTGTTCTGTGAATGAAACTTTGGTACATTTCTACGACCCAAAAACAAAGCAACAATCGAATGGAAACGCTTTGATTCTGCGAGGCCTAAGAAATTTGTTATTCAAAAATTTGTTGAAAAAGTTTTTGCTTCAGTTTTTGGAAATTGCTACGAAGTAATCATGATTGATTGTCTGAATAATGGTGGAACAATAACTGGGAATTATTATACGAGAAATAAATATGGAAAGAAGACGTGCAAAGTTGTTTGAAGATGTTTTGCTTTTGCAGGATAACCCTTTATTCACCAAATCTGGCTCCGTCCGACTATCATGTCTTTCTTCAACTGAAAAAAAGTTTAAAAGGTCGTACATTTCGTTCCAACAAAGGGGCGATAGAAGCTGTAGAGACTTGGTTTGCAAAGCAAGATAATAATTTCTTTTTGAAATATCTAGAGGCGTTACAGAGTCGTTGTAATAATTGTATCAAATTAAGAGGAGAGTATTTGTAATAGAATCTTCTTCCGGGTTTCGCACTGTAGTCGCAATTCCAATCGACATTTCGCTGTCCATGCTGCCGACTTGTTCGAAAAAGAAGCTATAGATACCAGTGAGCGGAAACCAAAATGACACGTTGGTGATACTTTTGTGATTTGGCCAGATGGAAAAGAAAAACTACAAGATTAGCGACACATGATAGCAGTACTAAAGAAGAACGTTTATAGTAATACCGAGATAAGAAGAGCGTTAAGGAAGCCCAGAAAGAAAACACCACCTGCCAAAACAGAACCAGCTAAAGGATTCGCCGTCTACCGTACGTCTCCTAACTGCGAAGATAGGAAGATAAGAAGAACATAAAAGTATACTTCGGTACTGCTACCCCCATTCAACACAATTTCTCTGAAAATAAAGACAAACTAGCATGTATTAAAGGACAAGAAGTCTACAAATTAATGTGCGAGTGTGGGAAGAACTATATTGGACAAACGGGAAGAGGGCTTGAACAACGAGTGAAGGAACATCAAAGGAACACGCGAGAAAAAGAATTTGATACATGTTCACCGGCACGGAGTTAAAGTAAACTTTCAAGGGCCTGCAGTATTAGCTACTACAAAGAACTGCCATTGTAGAATTGTTAGGGAAGCCATCGAGATAGAGAAATACCCTAATTTCAACCGTGAAGATGGCTATAGACTCAGCAACATGTGGAAGAGCTTACTACGAAAATCCGTTACGATCAATGAAGCGAAACGATCACGCACCGGTGAATCTAAAAGGTATACGAGTATAAGGAGCGAACGTCGATTGGAATTGCGACTACACAGTGAACCCTAAAAGAAGATTCTATTACAAGTGACACCGGCCGTGAAAACCTACAAAATTACATGCAGAAAGTATGTTGAATAATAAAATATTTGAACTTTCAAATTTTGTTTGCTTTTATAGGAGGCTAAGAATTTTTCGATACCTCCTCGTAGATGCTGTAGTATCATTAAATATTTCAGTTTAGGACCGTCATCCATAGTAAGAAAAAGAGAAAAACATACTTAAAATACCCCCGGTAAAGTCTATAATAAGTGCAGATCTGTCAGCAATAATGTAACTATAAACAAACATAACATATAAATAGTCTCAATTTTATTGGATAAAGTTTACTCAAACTTTTTGGTAAAAAATGAATAACTTTTTTTATTATATATATTTTATTTCCAGTGCTATAGACTATTGAAAGTGTTTAGACTTCTAGGGAAGACAACTTTGTTAAGAGATTTGCAGAAATCGACGAAATGTTGGATAAAAATAAAAATAAAGAATTCTTTAAATCTAGTTGGGTTTCAGTTTAAAATTTGATTGTGCTGAGTTAGGTTGTAGTATATTATTTCAACGATAAGGTCATTTTATTTCACTATATTGATCATACAAAATAATAAATTTTAGCTTTCTTCTGCACGGTATTGTATACAGCAAGTAGAGACGGTATATACATAAGATCCATCATCAACTGATACAGAAAATTAGATTCCAAGGTATTCGTTTTGAAAATACTAGAAATGGCTGTCTAAATACTGCAAGTTACAAATTAATTAATAATTAATGTTTTATAAATAAATAAATATTTTAATAAGAAATGAGAAACTTAAGGTCTTTCCAAATAAATAAATTTTATGTTTCTACAGTTGACATTGAAGGGGCATACTGTCCAAATGCAAGTATTTTTAAACGATTATTTATCTGTTCAAATTACTGCACCAAGTTATCTTAAAAAAATTCTCACAGTTTATCTTTAATTTATCCAGTAGAGCGTG
The DNA here is from genome assembly GCA_023690525.1 of Holotrichia oblita. Taxonomy (NCBI): domain Eukaryota; kingdom Metazoa; phylum Arthropoda; class Insecta; order Coleoptera; family Scarabaeidae; genus Holotrichia; species Holotrichia oblita. The sequence goes on along the minus strand of CM043023.1, from coordinate 13,888,384 downwards.
CAGCTTATTCCATTATAAAGTTACCGTAAAATTACGAAAATATTTTCTCCAATAACAATTCTGTTTTCCATTGTAGTGACATGATATTTACATAATCACGTTAACCAAAATCTAAAGCTTCAACTAGACTGTTCTCAGCTCCATAAGTTTTGGGATGCTTCACCATTGTATATTTTAAGAATTCGTCGTTTTATCGATAGTTGCAAACTTAACATAAAAGATTATGGTATATAATGAAATAATTAAAAAGTGCTCAATTTCATAATTCTTGCGACTATCCCAATTACAAACTTTTTACTTGCTATAATTTAAGTTATATTTGCAGGTAACTTATATATTATATAATTTTTTTATTATTTTGGCACCATAATCATTCATCTTGTAATCTCTACATAGAATTTGACTACATCACAATATTCAATATAATTCAACAATGAATAAAAGAAAGAAAAATATATGGTTTCTTCTTCTTGATAATTTTTTATACGATATACATATATAGCTGTGTTCATTTTCTTATGATTGTATAAAATAGATGAAATGTCAACAAAATTAATTAAGTTTTAATATAGGCAAATCAAGAGTTGACATAAAACAATCTATATAGTTCATTTAAAGCCTAAACGAATCAAAGCATAAACAAATTTATCACATTTACATTGTAAATATTCTTATTATTAAATAATTTAATTTAAGACCAAGTCAGATCCATATTAGAACTTGATTTGCCTATATTAATTCACTACTTAACCTAAATTTTAAAGATAAATATACTAATATATAATTTCGAATTGACTAGCAAAACAGAACAAAAATGACAATTGCCTATCATTTTTTGAGGTATTTATTTATTTTCTATTAGTAATTGTAGTTGTAAAACGAGATCCTCGCTAAACCGAGAACAGCTGAAGCGTTATGCCTTTCAGCCATTTCTGAAACAGAAAAATTGGATGAATTACATTACAATGTACACATAAGTTTATATTTCCCATCAAGAGAAAAAAATTATTTGGAAGGAAGATTGAAGTTGCAGTATGTTAAAATTTTGGTAGCAGTGGTGTTACGACTTGAGCAGCTTTTACCTACAATAATAAAGCCTCTAGATGTATTAGTTCAGTGGATGAACTCCAATTCATATGTAGAATTATTGGAAATGGTTCTAACTGACTTTCGTGAAGAAAAGCGATGGCACAACTAGGTATTTCAGTAAGAGAACGATGCCATCTATACTTCCAGGCGAACAAAGGTAGATTTCAATCAACGTACATACAGGGTGAGGCATCAGTGCGTCAAAGCTCAATATATCCATTATCGTTGAAGATATAAAAAAATGTTATGAACGAAAATTGTACACAGGATAAAGCTATATTTTTTGAATTATATTCATATACAGTGTGGTCATAAAGTTTGGAACCAAGCTTATAACCGCATTATTTTACATTTTTAGGAAAAACGCTCGGACAGGTAAATTTTCTTTTTTAAAACGCCATCTTTTGACATACAATTTTTTTCTATGACGTCATTGGTTTTTAAGGTGATGACGTCATCAACCCTTTTTTAAATGGCAACCATATTATTTTTTTATGGTTTTTGGTAGATCTTTATATCCTCCAAATAGTGATATAAAACAATTGGAATGTTGCATCACAATTTTTTTTAAATAATATAAATTTAGAAAGAATTTATTGTAACAGTAAACGTAAATTTTCAAAATGGACCCCACCAACCAACTGACACTGTCCCAGCCGAGTGTAAACACTTCGTATACTCGCCTCAATTATGTCTGGGGATATTTGTGTAATTTCTACGCGAATTCGTTGTTTCAAATCTTCTAAATTATTCGGTTTGTTAAAATACACTTTCGATTTCAAATAACCACACAAAAAATAGTCTAACGGAGTCAAGTCAGGAGAACGAGGTGGCCATTCTATACCTCTCCATCCAATCCATTTATTAGGAAATATTTCGTCAAGATAGTGGCGAACCTCTACACCATAATGGGGACGTGCCCCATCTTGTTGAAACCAAATATTTGGATGGGGTACATCACCATCCTCGTGATATGGGAAAATAACAGCGAGCGCTGGAACCAGTTCAAATCTTAAAAATTCTAAATATTGCACAGCAGTCAAATTTTCTTCAAAAAATATGGTCCTAAAATGCGTTGTCCAATCATACCAACCCATACGTTAACTTTTCCTCTGCGGTGAGTATGAGATGCTTGAGTCCAATGTGGATTGGTCTGCGACAAATATCTGCAGTTATGGCGGTGAACAGATCCATTTAGGCAGAACGTAGCTTCATCAGAGAAGACGATGTTTCCCAAGAAATTTGCATTTTGGTCACAACGTAACATTACGTCTTCACAGAACTGCAGTCGACGATCTTCGTCATCCTCATCTAATTCCTGTACAAGCTGAACTTTGTAAAGATGATAGTGTTCTTTTTTGAAGGATATTATATTATTATATTTGGAGGATATAAAGATCTACCAAAAACCATAAAAAAATAATATGGTTGCCATTTAAAAAAGGGTTGATCACGTCATCACTCTAAAAACCAATGACGTCATAGAAAAAAATTGTATGTCAAAAGATGGCGTTTTAAAAAAGAAAATTTACCTGTCCGAGCGTTTTTCCTAAAAATGTAAAATAATGCGGTTATAAGCTTGATTCCAAACTTTATGACCACACTGTATACAGAATGTGTCTTATTGGCAGGATGAACCAAACATACGTTATTTTAAATGGGACAGACTATATATTATTTCAAATTTGGATTAAGCCCATCTATCATTTACCATTATTGCTGAAAAATGTTCCTCTAAATATTCGTCAAAATATGTGGTATTTACATGACTGGACTCCTGTACATCACACTAGACCGATTCAGAATTATTTAAATACAGATTTTCCTGCAAGGTGGATAAGAAGAGGAGGACCAACTACATGGCCAGTCCGATCCCCAGAGCTAACTAAAATTGACCTCTTCATTTGGGGTTATGTAAAAGACGTTGTTTATAAAATACCGGCAACTACGCAAGATGATATGAAGAATAAAATAAGACGAAGGTGCCAGAGCATTAATGTAAAAATGTTAAGAAATGTAAGTCGATCATTCGAAGAACGGCTGCAATGTTGTATTGATGTTTTTGGAGGACATTTTGAGCATTCAACGATAATGAATATATTGAGCTTTTGACGCACTAATGCCTCACCTTGTATATCATGGTATTATAATGGCCAGCAGGCTAATCTGACGTCAACCCTCTCGAAAACCACTGGAGAAAATTGGTAACACAGTGATGATGCAGTTGTTTAATGTTACACAAGATGCTCCAAAAAATGACATTCACACACGGAAATGTTCAGCAATGAAAATCTTTAATTATATTAAAAATTGATTACTACTGAATTGAGAAACAAAATAAATTGCTTTCGATTTATGACAAAGTTTTAATAAAATCAAAGAAGAAGCGTAGCAGTTGCTCTTTTAGAGTTCCTTCATATTTCTTTATTTTCTAGTTCTCCTCCCGGGTAAACTAACCGTTGCAACCCACGCCTTCTGCACCGCTATTTATGGTAGATATTTCTTCGCTGATTTTTCAGATTTTTACGTTTTATATTTCAGTGTTTTAAAATTTTAGTAACTGTATTTATATTTTATTAATTAAATTTCAATTTGATTTTCATCGACAATGTGTGTAACTTTAATATGGTTGCGTTTCGTACTAAGTGCAGGTTCTACACCTCTAATTAGTAAGTTAATTATTAGATCTCACTAATTGATGGTTAACATTTGGTTTTCTGTATTTCTGTAAAGCCAAAAATTTTAGCGAAATCGTAGATGTGTTCAGCTGCTATCCTCGTTATAACCCTCTCTCCCCCTCCCATATTTTCTAACAGAGACCAGCTAGTTCTTGTTACCAATGTTATATGAATAATATAACATATTTAAATGTTTAAAGTTTTCTTTTAAATATTCAAATCCGAAATATATACAATATAATAGTCGATAGTCTCAGTGGTAAGAGTGACTACACATAGATAGGACAGTACTCCTGATCCCGGGGTCGAATCTTATCGTTGATGCCTTGTGGCAATGTTTCACTAGATCTGTACTATGATTGAGCTATCATTCGGTGTTAGAATATAATTAACTGTACAGCATTATTTATACCTATATAATGTTGTACAAAACCCATGGAAACACATTTACACACATACTTCATACAGTAAGTATTGCACTGAGTAGTCTTTACTTAACATAAAAAAAAATTGAAATAAAATTTTTTCATCTATGTATGTACCATCTTTGGCAATTTAAATGCGATTTTTTTATCGGGGAATGTTGATTTTGTAAATAAAGGCTTTGCTTTGAAGTGAATTTAATTACTCTAAAGAAGTTCATCAAATCAGTACTCTCTTTTAAAGAAATTAAATTTGCTTGAAAGTATAGCCTTTATTTAGAAAATGGAAATTTCTCGCTGAACAATTCGCATTTAATTTGCCAAAGATGGTACATATATAAATTACTATTTTTAATAAGAGGGAAAGATTAATTCAGAAATAAGCAGTATGTGGCAAGTTTCAAATCGAAAAGCTTCCTTTAGAGAAATAAGTTGAAGAATGTACATTAAAAAAGGAAACTTATTGAACAATTCACGGACTAAGATTATACAGAGGAGTTGATGAAAAGGAAATTTCGATTCAACGCAGCAATAGTTTTATTTTATCGAGACAAACAAGCATCTACAGTGTTCTCAGAACTTGTTCTGAGGAAGTGTCACAATTTGGATGTAGTACTTATCTGCGTTCTAAGTAATAGGTACAACACAAGTACTACAACCGCTAAATTTGACATTTTACGCACTCTTTAAAAAAGAATGATCTAATTGAAAAAATCAAAAGCAACGGAATCTTTGTCCAAAAAAGTACGGCTAAAAATGGCAGAGTATCAAAATATAATTTAAGGTTTTTAAAAACTGAATTATAAGCAGCCAATGCTAACAGACTTAATTTAACATACATCAAATTTTGTGTGCACGTGTGCTGTAACGTTCATTTTATTGATCTGCGACTTGACTCCAGTGATAACAAAAATCGTTTGAGGTGATAAGTTTCACGTATAGCTTAACTAATAGTAAAGTATGTATGAACAAGCTTAAAAGCACAGAAAAAGTAATTCTTCAGCTTTACAGGAAATAAGCTGATGCGACAAGCAATCAATACTTCGTTGAAAATGTGCTTAGACCTTACTAGTGGCAACTTAAAATAGTGATTTATGCTTGTCTGTGAGAAAATTCGTGACTTCCAGTAGTATGAACTGAGCATTAATTCGAATAAAATGCAAACAATCAGGTGAATGTCGCTCCTGACATATTTATAAAAACAAATAGTGTGCTTTTACTTTGTAAAATGAAATAAGCTAAAATCAAACTTACAAAAAAAAACGATGTGTTTAAGAATTTTATTTACTTACGCTGCATCATACTAATATACTTGAAATCGCTCAGATTAATAAAGAATGGCGACGAAAATGGTTAGTAATTCAAAAGAAGAAATCCAAGCACTGCAGTTTAGTCACGCTTTCAATATGCGTAGTGAATGACAACTTGGAAGACAACACTAATTTCAAATCAATTACCGACTGGACCCTTGACACGAAAAAATTTTCCAATAAGTTTCTGCTATGTGATGATACTTGATGAGAAAGCATTGTATGCTTATATTTATTAATATTAGTCTGGCAATACTTCAAAAACCTCGTTATATTGTCTTGAATTAGACTGTAATCACAATCAGAAAAAAACAGGCTTCAAATCATCTCCATATAAAGAATATTTAACAGCCGTTTCTCACGGATGACTTGCAGTTATTCAGTGTAACTAGTTGATGCCTCCTGCCATTACTAGGTAACGGAGCGCTCTGTACACCTTCTCCCCCACCACTACTCCTTCGGTGCTATATTCACTCAAGCAGGAATTGAAGCCAGCTTAACTGATCTACAATGGCTTTAAAATCAACTTAGCTGATATTGGGAATCGGTTATATGATTTGAATCGATTGCAGGAACTAGGAACATGTTTCCAGAACCGATTCAAATTAGGTAACCTGTTCCTAATATCAACTAAGTTGGTTTTGGAGCCATTAAAATTATCAGTAACCATTTTCAGAGTTTTTGCTAAAAAGCCATATTCTGTGGCAATAGAAATATAATATTTAGATGTGGTTGATGTATGTATCATACGATGATTCCAAGCCAATATACAGAAATCAGAGAAAACAAACAACTGTTGAAAATACAAAACAGAACGCAGAAAACAAGATATAAACAAGAAGGTCAAAACAAACAGGAAAAAAATCAAGACAAGTGTGCAAATATTATCAAAGAGAAAGGAACTAACCAAAACCAAAAAATCCAAACCTTGATTAGATAAAAAATTAAAACACTTACCATTAAAAAACTTGATTATATCCGTAAAGTCCATACTATTCGATAAGATTATATCCCTATAAGTTTCTAAAAGAGCCAGCGCCAAAAATAATACGAAATGAGTGGAAGACACGTGCTGTGCGGCCCATATCACTTCCCATGTGGAGTACACATCTGGGTACACCAATTCCCGTTTGAAATCGAGTAAAAACCACCGATAGCAGAAGTAGAAGTGCGTATAGTCGCCATGAGAATGCATCAGCTCGTACATTTCAGAATCCAAGATTTGGATCAACGAACGCATATTGGCGAAGTGGCAATCCATCGCGTTCCCATTGGGAAAATTCTCAACCATACGCTCCATAAGATGACAGAAGCATGCGTAAGTTAAACTTTCATCGTTAAATACCACCAATAACGGTGCTACCAAATCGCACATTCCTTGCATATAACCTATATCCAAATGCTCCCAGACGTACCTATTTGATAAAACTGGAAAAATTAAAAATTTGCTGTTAATGTTTTGCATTCAACTTACGTGCACATGACGTTCCGTAACTTTTCGAGATTTTCTCCTGTGAAATACCAATAATTTCTATCACATCTTTGAACATCTTTTTCTATCCGGTGTAAGTTTAACCCAAAAGTTTCTAGTAACTCAGGCTGTTACATAAAATAATAAAAAAAGAAATTTTACAAAACAATTGAAAAAGCCTCTAAAGAAATAAACAGCATCTTAAGAGACAATTATAAAAGTTCGATGTAAACTTACAGTATAGATGCCACCATTAGAACTAGCAGGTGATACGCAAGCGCTCATTGCTGGACTTGCCAAGCCATGAGATTCTATACAATCCAATGTATCTAAAGAGTTATTCTCCTCAGTAAGAGCATCTAGATTAGTCTTGTTAAAACCACCAATGCTAGTATCACCAACATGACACGATAAATCGACGCTAGCGTTTGTAACAATAACATTATGCACGAAATCCGTCATTTCATCCGGTAACGGCTCAAACTCTTCAACAGCAGCTTCTTCCAAATCACTCAGCTGAGAACCCGCCCTGTCCAAACTGGGAAAATCTCTTGATAAATTAACATTATCAACGTCTTTACTGGAATAACTAGTATCTATACTTGAACATTGCACTTTAGTCGATGATGTTGAATCTACTTTTTGTAAATCTTTCTTTTCAACATCGAAAGGTGTATAATAGTGTATGTGACCGTTTGTGACGGTTTTAGCAGTTTCTTCCTCAGGCTTGGACTCCTCATTTCCGTTTTGACACCGATCCGTTTCGGATTCAACAACCTCTTCATTTGGTACATTACTTTGTTCACTAGGTTCCTCGTCACTTTCATAACGGATGGTATTTTGTTTTGTTTTCTGCGGTTTTTTATTCTCTTTGTTCTGTTCTTCATCTGAGTGGTAATCATAATCGCTAACATCTTCAAAAACCTACAAAATCATTTAGAAAACTATGAAACATTTACATACATATAAAAAATTCTTTTGAAATAAATTCAACTCCGCAACAAAATTCATGAATACAGAAACAATCTTAAAAAAAGTTAGTGAATCTATGCAACCTTTAAAATTATAATTTTATGCTTGACAGAAAACCAAAAATTTAACCAGAAATCTCATTAAAAAAATATTTAGAGGCAAAGTCAAGTCTCTGGAAAATACAATCACAATAGTAAAACAGACACTTGAAGCCTTTCTAGGACTGTAAATGTCTGCAGAAACAACTGAGATATATACACAATCTAGAAGATCATGTAGGAATAATAATATCGAAGTAGAAGAAATGCAGCAGAATTTGCTTCTTTTCACTTGAAAACCACTTGAAAGAAATCTCTCTGGTGGGAATGATGTAATTAAGGAGGCTCTAAAACGTCTTCCTTCTAGAGTTCTTCATCATTGAAGTAAAAATCTAGAATGGGCATTACCCGAACGTTTTGGAAAAATACTATGATTGTATGTATGATATTAACCACATTTCTAAAAACCGTTAATTTATAAATTCTGTCTGATAAACAATTTGACTTTAGACCTAAATATTCGCTTAATTCCAACTGATCGCACTTGAAAGGATTTCAAGAGAAAAGATGTATCTGAATTGGTCTTCTTTTAAACATCAAAAATGCTGTGGTAGAGACTACTCTATGAAGATCTATTGCATAAACTTGTGAACCAGAAATTGATAATAATTGTAGTAATATTTTAAAGAAATATAACTTTTCTTCTGAATAGATCTATAAGTTTCGTAAAACCGTGAAAAAAACTTGTAAAAGTTGTTAATACCAAAGGTGAAAAACAAATGGGGCAAATATCAACTGTGAATTAGTAAGCTCTATTGGGATTACTAGTGCAATAGGTATGTACTTCCTTTGCTCCAGTTTTTGTATGCCTTAAAGTTAGACATCCAGATAAATATTTAAATAATTGAAGAACCAACATCAAACAGTGCTCTCAGTAACAGGTCTGGACGGATGATCTCAGAATTATTAATTGAAGTACTTAGGCGTATAATAAAGCACGCCAAATGCTCTAAAGAAAATAAAATTATCGACACGAATTACGACTCACCCACTTCAGCGGCCGTAATTAACTTATGTAGAAATAAAGAAATAGTCCTTTTATCTTTCTCTTCTCACACAATATACAGACTGCCACCATTAAATTATTATTAGTTATTACCATTAAACATATTTAAAATTTGCGAACATAGCTTTTGAACACCCTTTCAATCCAAACAATATAAAGAGCGCTTTTAGGGCTCCAGAGATTTAGCCACTGAATTAAATTAATTTTTTTCGATGAAGATATTGCTCCTAAATTAGTAACCGCTCGCAGAAATGCATCTCCAGAAAAGAACAAGAATTTCTTTGAAACTCCAGAGCCAATCTAGGAAGAAAATAACCAAGTACAAACTCCATAAGCAGTTCCCTCTATATCAGATTGCCGAAACTTATCTTTAGAGAACACATGTTTAATTCAAAAAGTAACAACTTAATAAAGTTGCTAACAGTGAAAAAAAAAATCAAAATGGTTATCTCTAAATCACGCTACAACTCGAGAGTATCGTTATATATCTTTTATAATTTGATAAATTGTTTATAAAATATTTTTCACAAAAAATTCTACTGGCCGAATCATCCCCACGCTCTGGGCGAAAGTACTTCTAGTATGAGGTGCATTCGGCCAATTGCAATAGGATCCACATTAAAAATATCCATAATTAAAAAAAGATCATTTTATTTTTGTTTCGTTATGTTTGTAACGATAACTCATGGACAGTTAGTTTAATTAAATAATGCCTGAAATTTTTGAGAGAAGATAAAATGAGATCGAATGATCCAGCCTCTCTCGTTAGTTTTCCGTGCACCTGTGCCAACATTTTTTAAACAAACTGATCTCATTGAACTTGAAGATGACATATCAAGAACTGAGCTTCATCGATGCCTCTCACAAAATAATCACCCGTTACGTTTGGTTTGTTTTTCGGAATTTAAAAGTATCATAAAATATGTGTAAATTGAAAAGGAATCTTTGGGTATTCTATTTGCGTACTAAAGACATTGGAATTTATGAAAGAAACAAGCAATGATCGGGAACTTCCGACTACAAGTAAACTTGTTAGAAACGGTTGGCCGGAGAAGCCCCTAACATCCCTCTACCATTGCGTCATCGAAGGTCTTATAGGAAAGGAGAAAGACCATTTTTTACTGGTCTTCAATACCACAAAAAGAAACGGAGAGAGTCGGCATCGATATTTTTTCATATGTAGTCCGTATTAACTGGATAGAACTGGTTTCACTACAAAACAAATCTACACAAGAAGTCATCCAGAAGCTATTTTTGTTAAGGTTGCTTTTTTGACTGACTGACAATGTCCAGCGCCTGACAGGCTCGTTGAAGGAGGATTAAGAGATCGAAGAAAGAAAAGGTACTATTCTAACAATTGTTTTTGTACTACTCTGGTCTTCAAAGTTAAAGTTACTTTCTAATATTACAACATACGTCGTTGCTTAAGTCTCGTTGTATCTGATTCGGGATTTGATCACCGCTTATACTTTCGCTGCTGAGTTTGGCAATAGCTGTCGCTTGATTCTCTTTATCCTTTTGTCTGACTATAGCTTCTACAGCTAACCATTCCGACATCGTATTTTCATACCTACAAAAATAAAAACATTACACAAGATGCTAAAAATTGTTTGTATTTTTTTAATCTTACGCTTGTCTAGTTTCTTCGCTAAGTTGTACTCTTTCCTCTTCGGTGCTGCCAAATTTATAATGTCCCAGAAGATATGGCCAGATGTCTTTTCGGAGATCGTGGGCTATCCCTCCGAAATATGTCAGTCGATATAGTTCAGCGCTATCTTTAACAACACCATCTATACACAATTCCAACCACTTCTCAAAAGTTAATCCTATTGTAAGAAAAAATAATACATAGAATGCTTAAATTTGCATTATAGCTATAGAATGTTGAACACAGAAGGATCCAAATCTTTTTAGAATGTTTATAGACTTTTAGTGATTTAATAAGTGGTTTTTATTTGTTCATATTTGATATTACAATATCATAAACAGCTTTAGCGCCAACTTACCTTCGGAAGCTCCATCACCGTTAATAATTTTTGGATTTACCAACCCACTTAAGTGCCTCCTAACCGTTGATAAATGCCTGCAATACGCTAACCAACCATAGAACGCTCTCGAAATAATTTGTCTCTTCATTGAGTCACAAACTGCTTTTATACAAACACTAGGAGGACTATCAGGAATATTGTGCTCTATACTAAAGCTTTTTGTGGAGCTCTCGAACTTGTACTGGAACTTGTAAGTTGCACTCGTGTTTTTCTTGGCAATTGTGCGTTGGTGTCCATTAATTGATTTGGCTGAACTGCACAAATAAATCATTAGTTACACTTTTTTCAAACTTGCCAAAAACTGAATACTTACTATAAACACCTCTGTGAGCACTGTTATCTATTATCCTAAAAACGAAATCTTTAGTTTCTCCGATCGTTGCAAAAGGTCTTCTTCGTTTACTTGTCGGATTCATAGCACCAGGTCGTTGTGACCATAGCGGTGGATCCAGTCTACCTCTAGGTAAAAGACCTGTTTCTATACAAGACAAGAATGTCAACATGTGTCCTCCTGTAATAAAATTATTATGAATTAATTCTAGATAATTTTCAATTATTACGTCAACCTTTTGGGAAATGTATCGGTGGTCTTTGAACACCATCTTGTCCGACTAGAATTATGGTACCTCCTGATTCACATTCTTGATGACAGTGTACGTAAACTATCTCATCCAGCCGTACTTGAAGGGCGTAGTCCCAGTAGACGCTGTTAAGGAAGCTATTTTCTGGTAATTATATTTTTGAAGCACAAAAACATATTCAATGCGCGAAGCCTATTTACATGAATGCATATTGTAGCATTAAGCTCTCAACTCAAAAATTAACACGTAATAGATTAATATAGATAAGAAGCATGCTCTTGTGGAAGTACTCGCCAAAACACAACCGATCATCTTTACAGATCTTATTCAACAATCACGAATTGCAATGTACTGTCGAAATTATTTTGTTTTCAAGAAAAAATGAAATTACTTGGCTCTGAGTAACACGGAAAAACAATTTCCAATTAGCTCTCTGTGAGTGATCACCTGGACAAGAAAGCGTTTGAGATAATTGATCGTATGCCTTCCATTCGGTAAGACCCAATTATAACTTTTATACGTGTTAGTTTTTGTAGAATAAACATGTAGTAATTTCACTAAGCAAATAAAAGAAAATGATAGATTTAGATCGAAAACTAACCTTTTATCTGTTACATCGTCAGTAAAACCATTCATCAGCTGATTTGGTGTCCATTTTATCGTTAAACCATTCGCTGATTGATGTAGACTCAAATAACCAGGCATAGGCTCAGTGACGTCAGCATTCGAAGGTAACACCAAAACGTTATTCTTCCCGAAAAGTAAAGTTGCTCTAGAATTTTGGTGAAGACTCTCGACGTAATCTTTCGCAAACGTTTGCGATGCTGATCTGGTATTTGCAGAATCTTCCGAACTGGTATTCAAAGATCTCTTGAAGTTCAACATGGGTCTTCTAACCGAAGGCGGTGTCGATCGCGAGCTTGATATTCTGTGTCTTTGTACCTGTTTAAAAATATAATGAAACAAGATTAACATAATCAAATGATACCTTACCAGTTCATCGGCGGGTGGATCGGTCCAGAAATGATCCGGTGTTTTTGTTCTTGAGTAGTCCAATGCGCAAGGACCGACTAACAAAGAGCTCAAAATATTTCCGTAATCAGGATCCGCAACTAGTGAATCTTTTTCGTAGTAACGATTAGCGCTTGAGACTAGGTAATCTATAATTTTTGCTAGATGCTTCTCGAATAAGGCCAGCCTTATCCAAAGATATTTTGGTAGAGGTGTTCCTGGTAGAGACACGTTCTTCTTCAATGTAGGTTTAGTAACGCTGTCGCTGCTACTGGAAGACCTTCTGTTGGGATCCACATTCTCGATTTCCTGAACCTTTTTGAAATTGTTGCTGCTTCGGAACAGTGCTTAGCTATTTTGTGCAAGAGTGCAGTCGTAGAAGAGGTTTTGAATAGTCCCAAAGCTCTTCTCTTTAAACCTAACGACCACAAATTACAAATTATTGTAAAAATAATTAAAAATATTATGACAAAATGCATATGACAACGTTAAATAAATTTGGTCAAAACTTAGCCACAAATAAATCTTCTTAACTTGTATGGGTAACTAGAAGATGATTATTGTATTTAGTGATATGGTAAATATAACAAACTTACAATAAAAAAAAAATAAGTATAAACTTATGAGGGCTTCCGGGTTTGACCGCATCATAGTAAAGTACAGAAGATTTTCGCCTCTAGCGTGGTTGACAGGTCGAGTTACCGTGACCTTCTGGCGCCCCTCACCTAGTTGTGCTCCTGAAGAAGACACTTACATTAGTGGCGAAATGTCGAGTTTGAGTAAGTTCTATAAGTATATTTGTATTTTTGTTTTTAATTTTCATTTTTTTTTTATTTTTTGTATTGTATATATGTACTTTACTATGACGCGGCCAAAACCCGGAAGCCCTCATAACAGAAACTCGGACCGTGGAAGCCGTCGATATCATTTAAATAGAAACTGTTCAATTTTTAAAAAGATATAAAATTTTAATTGCGTTTAAACCTGCATTGCAAAATTGATATATAACTTTCAGTAAAGACATTCAATAGAAACAAAACAACCTCCCAAACAATAAATGGTGCAGACTGTTTTTACCAAGTCATTCAACTCTACTCCCAAGGTGTCTGAAGAAGGATACCTTCCAGAAATGGAATACTATTTTAAAGAAAATGGATGCATAGAAGTTTTACAGGATCCTTCCAGAATTGTTTTATTAAAACAAATAATTACATCAGAGCAAAGAATTAAATAAAACAGTAGAAAAAGATGCAAAAAAAAACGAAAATTGTACGGAAAATCATTTGATACAAACATCAAAACTGAAAAACAAGTGAATACAGTATTATAAAGTAAATTTAAAGTTCAATCAATGAAGAAAACTTAGCCAAAATTGTGGCTATCGTACTGGCAAAGTCAAGGTTGATGAAAGTATAACTAGAAAGCAAAACTAAACTATGATCAAAGATTTTCTCAGAAAATGCAAAGAAGGCTAATAGGACTGTTATCGCTAGAAAAGGACAAATGAGAATAACTCGTGGTACAAAGCAAAACACGCGTATTCCAAAGATGCAAAGTAATATCAATGAAACTGTACCTAAATCACAAAGGTAACATCATTGTGACAAGGCATTACTGTATGATACACCAGCGAAGCATCATGTTCAGAATTTATTCACTAAAGATAAAAGTTAAAAATTACAATAGTTATTTACATACCAAATGTGGGAAGACATTTTCAGCCTGAGCGCGGATTTAAAGCAAGAGCAAGCGTAGCGCAATGAGTGATTTATTAGCGCGAATGTCAAACGAACCAGAGGCGAGATTAATAATCAATCAAGCATCGTAAAAACACATTATGATACAAAAATCGTACAACGTTTTATCTACTTTCACAACTAATACAAATATTTTCGCATTTACTGTTAAAATTGCGTTTGTAAAAAATAATAGGAGGCTAGTTTACTAGGCTTAATCGTTGTCTGATGAGTTCTAGGGTTTCTTCCACTGGCACGTTGGTAAAGAGCGATTGCACGTCAAAACTGACTAATATGTCTTCACTGGTTACTTCATGTTCATGTAGAATCTCCACAAAATGTTCAGAGTTCTTTATAAAACTGCTTATCAATCCCACGTACTGTTGTAGCATACGGACCGATATCTACACACAACCTCACAGCATCATCCACAAAACAAAAGATCCCTGGTCACTACACTACTACATAGAGCGGAAATTATTAGTGCTTGCAGAGCCAAAAAGAAACAGAAGGACGACTCAGAACTAAAGCCACCAGGATACGTACACCTGCCATATATTACTGGAGTCACGGACAGGCTGAAGAAAACCCTGGAGAAAAAGAACGTCAACGTCAGGTTCAGCACAGTCAAGAAAATAAAAGAACTGCTTCCATCCAACAAAGAGTCGATACCGAGACTACAAGCTAAAGGCATCTACGAACTTCAATGCCAGTGCGGGAAATCGTATATTAGATAAACCGGGCGCAGTATACAGTGCAGAGTGAAAGAGCATCGCAGAGATGTCGAACAGGGAAATACTGGAAAATCTGCAGTAGCTGAACACTACTACACTGGAAGCAGTCACGTAATCGACTACAATGACGTGAAGATACTAGCCAAACGCAATCACTACTACTCACGGATAGTGAGAGAATCACTGGAAATAATGAAGAATCCAAACAATTTCAATCGAGAAGAGGGATACAGATTGAGTAAGGTATGGAAGCATTAGAGAGCCCGAAGCAGCAAGGACCATCGAGGACGCATCCAAGATCATCTAACACGAATCGAGGAGAAGCATCGGATACGGATCAGAGAACGATAACGGACACGATTCAGGGGACTGGAACGGATACCCATCATCACTGGAGCGGAGCAGGGACTGGGTATATAACGAGGACCAGAAGACATGAACATCAGTCTTTAGAGAACTTCTGAAGAAGCTGACAATGTAATCAGCGAAACGTCAAGTTTGTTACAACAACCACGGCAATACCCGAAAGATACATCTTTATGGAACAGTGACCGTGAAAGCCTACATTCGAGTAAAGTCAATATATACCATACAAAAATGAAACAAAACTAAAAATCTAAAAAAAACTAAAACTCGACGTTTCGCCGCCACTAGTTCAAAACTGGGCGAGGAGTGCCAGAAAGTCACGGAGGCGTGTAAACCACGTCAGAGGCGACAACCTTCTGACAGGGTTTTCTTTACTATAACGCGGTCAAAGCCAGGCAGCCCTCATAACAATATTTTCCAAATAATTGAAAATTGTTGCCAAAGATTAAGAAAACTATCATACACAAAAAGAAGAATTAATGTCTCAACATAAATGATACGAATTAAATTCTTTTGCACAATATCATTCAAAAATAGATATTCATTTGTATTTATTGTTTGGGAAAATTGTGTTTTTTACTTTTACCTGTCCTAATTCATACCTG